>JAJGOT010000110.1:1430000-1803086 GCA_022457155.1 Cladopsammia gracilis
ACTTTGCCTTCTCAAGGACTTTTTTAGCCTGATCGCTTAAGATCTTAGGTCTCCCACTTCGTTTCTTGTCTTCAAAATCTTCAGCTCTTAACGACCATTTTACTTCCCAACGTTCGCTTTTTTCGAGTAGTTTGGCGATTTGTTGAACAGAAAGACCAGAAGATCTAAGTATAGATGCTTGTGCTCGTAAATAGGAGATTTTTTGGCTTTGAGAGGATTCATTTTATAAGCCGCTAGGCAAAACACTTACAATTAATTCAGAGCAACTCGCGACTATGAAATGCTGTAAAATGCGGGAAATTTTCGCGCGCGCGATTTATAATCTCATATTTTAGCCGGAAAATGAAAAAAAGGCCTGCTGCATTAACCCCGTAAGTAAAAAGGGCATTAAACTAGTAAAAATTGTTTTTGTGAAAGTTTTTATTAAAGTCTATAACATGAGTCAATACAGAATAAAATACAGACCAGTAAAGTAGAGGAAGTAACTTTTGTGACACCCTGTAAAGAAAGGTTGAGTAATCAGGATTGTCCTGTAGCCTGTAGCATATCTCTTATTTGGGTTTTGTGTGAGTTTCTTTTGCTGGAGGCCAAGCTGTAAACCCAGGGGCGGGGGGAGGGCTCCCATATAAAAATGACAGGGGTGTGCATCATACCTTTTAGGGGTAAAATGTGTAGATTGGGCCAGTTGGGGTGCTACAATCTAAAATGGCCACTGTTAGAATTCCCTAAATTGCGAAAAAAATATAAATGAAATCAAAAACACCTAGCATATGCTTCGGTTTTAAGAAAAGGACTCAACACAAGTTTTACCCAACACCGTTTTATTGTTTTTTGTTTCTTTGTTTCTTTTCTTAACAGCTTTGCACAGCAGACACTAAAGTAGTAGCAGCCTTTTCTTTGGCAAGGCTAAAAAAAATTAATCCCTTGAAAGTTATATTTCTAAACCTCTTTTTTCTTTATAAAAACAAAGATCTTGATTTGGGTCTATCAGAAAATGTTCTACTGCTAACTCACTAAGTCTTGTGAAACAAAAACTAACGAAATAAAACTGAATTTCCTGTTTTCTAATTTGCCACTTTTTTTTTCTTATCAGAAAATGTCTTCATTTGCTCTATTCAGACAAAAATATTCCATGCTATACGTCCATAGATCACAAAAAATCAATTAAAGAAAAAGACATCAAACTGTTGACCTTCACCAGTTTATTATAACCCGCTAAAGCAATAGCAAAACAAATGTTCCCCTTATTCCGTTACCATGGTTACTTAAGCCAGACTGTCAGATGGGGAGTCTGGTGATTGTATGATCTGTTCGGCCAATCAGAATCGCTCCTTGGACTGTCGTAACCATTGGCATTCTGCGACCAGCCTATGCGCAGTGGATCCTTTGGTCAAGACCCCCACAGCCATGCAGTAGTCGTTGGTGGCGGTGTTACCTGCAGTGTTGTAAGAGGCGTAAGGATATGAACCTCCGTGTCCACCTAAAGGCATTATTCCAAATTTGTTCTGGTAACAGATCTGTTAAAGACAATAAAAGGATAAACGTTATTCAAGTAAATGTTTATTAACAAGTTTGTGCAAGATCTAGAGTGACTGTATTTCTTCTAGCACTTTGCGCTCATAGGCTGAGGTGTGCAGGGAGGGGTGAATGGATGTTGAGGCACATACGACACATGGATTTATGCCACCACAAGGGATATGTTTTTGTGCAATTGTGGTAAAACCAAAGGTGTGTTTTTTCCTCACCAAATCTCACTTTGAGTAAATCCATGCGCGAGCAATTGACGTTTGCTGTTATGAAAGATTCAACCAAAATAGCTGCGAAGACAGTTATAAAAAGTTTTATTTACCATTGAGACTATTTGTATTAGTCTTTAGATCACAAAAGTACAACTGATAACTGAAATTACTGAAACTTAATGGGTAATAATAAAATAATAATAAACTTTATTCAAGTGTCGTATAACTCTAGCATGGTGTTGCTAATTGGGGACACCATAAATAACAAAATAATATACACTTAAAAAAATTATACGTACTATACTGAAACTTAATGGGTGCGAAATTAAATCGCTTTAACTTGGTCACAAACAGTTCACAAAGAAGAGCTTCGATAAAATGGGAACTAAACTGAAATGCACCTTACCTTTTTGTTTCCATTCCAAGCGTACACCATGACGGGTGTCTGTACAGCCGCTTTCACAGCTGAAACTCCAACAGAATGGCGCCAAAACGAGTCTTTTTCTCTGTCACCAGGCAACCTCCACATCACCCACTTACTCCCCAAGCCATCCATCCACTCACCGCTGGACAACAGAACCGTGGACGCTTCCTCTACTGCCAAGCTGCGCGCGTCAATGCAGGCAAACTCTTTCTGTTTTGTGATCTTTGGAGTCTTCAGCGCTGCAGTGTTGTAGTTAGATACCAACCATGTCTTGTAAATGTTGCCCAGGTGTCCGCTGATTTTGCCCACAAGAGTCCAGCCGCCGTTTTTCATGTCGCAGTATGTCTGCACAGACGAGCTTCCTTGGAGGTCTGTCTTGATCCAGTAAACGCCATTCTTGGCGCGCGGTTTGTTGTTCACGAGACTTGCATCATGGATCTGCTTGCACGAGTCCGCAGGTAGCTTTTTTTCACCCAGTTGAGCACTTTGGCTGGAAAAGAATGGTTGAAGAGTTCCTAGGGTGATGTTTGGAGGCGTTGCAACAAGGAGTGTGACTTTAATGTTGTCATACAGTGTTTTGCAGTTGTTAGAAGGTTGGTAACAGCCCATTCCTAAAGTTCCTGTTTGTATCATCCACTGATTGCTCACTTTTACATTGTCATGTACAAGTTTACCGTTTGCCCACTGCGAAAATCTGTCACCAAGCACTCGGTACTTGAAGTGAAACCACGTGTTCAGTTTGAAGGCTGTGGGTAACTTTCCATTATACAACCAGTTGCCATCTTTGTTATTAGCTTGTGGTCTCATGGTACAAGTGTCAGCGTAAATCGGGTAATATTCAAACCACCATCCTGTTGTCCTGCTAGGATTAACATCGCTGAGACGCAGAAATGGCCCGGGAGCGCTTTCTTTTGTCCCAGTCTCCATTAAGTCAAGTTCTACCTCAACGTCTTTCCATTGAAATCCTGACCGAAGATACAATCCGACCTCCATGGCGCCTTTACCAAGACTTTTAGTCTGCATCGTGTTTCCCAGTAATCGCCCGTTTTGCACGCTCCATTTTGCCCAGTTGTTCTTCACCCATTCTTTCTTCAGAGCTGAGCTCGAGAAATCGTCATGGAAGGCGTACACCTTATCCGGATTATCCATGGCACTGCCGCTGACCGAAGCACCAAGGACTAAGAAGTATGACACGTTATCAACAGTGTTGGCTGAGATTGGAGCCTGCAGTCTTAACTGGACAGTTGCCGACTTAGTTCCCAGGCCACTGATAACGCGGTCGATTTTAAATGGGTGCTGCATGTTGTCATGGTAATAGACTTGCAAATCTTCGCCATTGTCACGTGTCAATCCACGGTCAATCAGTTCTCGGTGATTTACTGAGAAAAGAAACATTCATGCCGATCTGTGTGACAAATGTCTGAAAGTTTCTCACCATTACAAACAGGGTACAAAATGAGTGTTAAAAAAGAAATCTGAAATTCCCCAAGCAGCGTCACTGAAAGGTTCAGCTCAGCAGAGAATTGTAAGAACCACTTTACATAACCGAGATCTATGAGAGGGAAAATGTACAAAGAAAAAAAATCTAGAACTTCTTAACATGTATGCAGCAAATAAATAGTTAAATTTTATAAACGCCAATGGCCGATATTCAGCGATTGCAGACTAAGGAAATTAGGATTTCGCTAAAAGTTAGCTAATTACTGAAAATTTTACACTCTTTACCGTGTAATATATATTTTGTTTTCCTTTTTGGTAGAAAATTGACCAAAATCTATATTTTGGTAATTGTTTTTTTTTAACGCTTCTTTCAAACGCTTCTCTCTGATTTTGGTCCCTAAAGGTTGCTGTTTTCCGGTTCAACCGTTTGAAAAGCTTTTTATGTTACCGAAACGTTTGGAAGGCAAACAATTTTTGTGAAATGATACCGCTAGAAATCACAACAAAATGTTCATACCTGGTACACTTATAGTGTAGTTTTTTGGCAGAGAGGATCCAGTCGCCTCAATTCGCACCGGTATTTTTCCTCCTGGCAGGGCCATACAGCGCTGATATTCACTCGAACTGTTCCCCTTTGAAAACGTTTCTAAAAGATGCTGAATAGGTCTCAACAGAGCGATTTCTTCTTCGGCGATTCGAGACAATTTCTCGGCGTCATTCTGTAAAAGAGTGGCCATAGTTTTCTTTTCGTTTAAGGTGCTCAAATCCAGAGATAACTTGTAAATCAGCGAGTCGATCTCGCTTTTAGCGCGGTAGACTGCGCCATGTTTCGTGGGCTTTTGAGCATTTTCGCCATGGATTACTCCACAACTTGAAAAGTATAGCAAGGCGGTGAAAAAAGCGATGTGGCTTAGTTGGAAAGCCATTCGGCGCAGTTGAAAACAGGTAAGAGTATTGTTGATGTGTAAGCAGGTCGCATATAAGGAATTACTGAGATTAAATCACAGGATGACTGTCTCATAATTGTTGAAATTAATTGATAGAAGCCGAGTTTACAAGTTATTTTTCGTGAATTGTATAGGATAAGAATAGAAATATTCACTGTCGCTAAATGTCACGCATTTTTAAATCAGCGACATTGAAATTTTCCCGCACAGATTTTTTTTTTGCGCTTTAATGCAAGACTGGAAGATAATTTTGATGTTAGCTTAAAGCTGAATTACTTTTACTCAATTTTTCTTTGTATCGTCTCACCTGACTATTAGAACGGTTTTTGCTGATTTTTTGTGGTCCGTTGTCAACATTTAATAAATATGTAAATTTTGGCCGCTTTCACGTCTCGGTGCACATTATAGCCTTGACTTTTAAAATTCTAGACGGAGTTATTGAAGGGAAGTAAATATTAAATTTGGTTTCTCGCAGATCCTTCTTCGCGCTGTAGCCCTTAACTCTTAGCATATCCCGGTATTCTGCGTAACTTGGATGATGCGAGGTGACTTGTGTCACGTGATCCCGCTTTTCCGACATGGATTTCAATACTTCCTGCATCGCGTGTATGAAATGAAGCATATTTAACATTCCCCCGGGGAACCCCCCCCCCCCCCCCCCCGGTATTCAAACTTTTTAAATTTAGTTTGTTCAAATTCCCTTCCTTCGGGCCATAAATATTGTAAAAATGCTTTATCTAAGGCTCATATTAGGCGATCAAATGCACCAACTCCCGAGAAAGAGATTATCTTCTACACCCCATTTTGATGTTTTATACAACACGTCTTTTAGATTTTTTTTTGTGAGTAAGTCACAAAAATTACGTCAGCAGCCATTTCGTGAAGAGTTTATTTAGTCCTTTGCTTTGCAGTCAGTTCACTACAAAATGCCCCGAGGTTGCCCGGGGGAGGATTTCGAATGTTCGATTTTACCGGTACATAACCTTTCCCCGTATCCCATCTTCAAAGTTTTAGTACGCCAAACTTAGTTTGCTCTCGATAATCGGTCTTTAGTGAAAAAAAAAACATTTTGCCGATAACCGGCGTGTTTCCTTGCGACAAGAAGGAAATTAAAAAAATGTCAAATTGAAGAAAACGTTAATTGTGACGTTTAATACTTTCGAATTTTCTACACAAGTTTAAAAGTAGACCGAATGCTTTGATACAAAATATTTTTCTCTCAAACTCCAAACCCGATAACCGGCGTGCTTCCTTGCGACATTAAGGAAATAAAAAAAAAATGTCAAATTGACGAAAACGTCAATTGTGACGTTTAATACTTTCGAATTTTCTACACAAGTTTAAAAGTAGACCGAATGCTTTGATACAAAATATTTTTCTCTCAAACTCCAAACCGGAGGTTGCCCGGGGGAGGATTTCGAATGTTCGATTTGACCGGTACATAACTTTTCCCCGTATCCCATCTTCAAAGTTTTAGTACGCCAAACTTAGTTTGCTCTCGATAATCGGTCTTTAGTGGAAAAAAATACATTTTGCCGATAACCGGCGTGTTTTCTTGCGACAATAAGGAAATATAAAAATGTCAAATTGAAGAAAACGTTAATTGTGACGTTTAATACTTTCGAATTTTCTACACAAGTTTAAAAGTAGACCGAATGCTTTGATACAATATCTTTTTCTCTCAAACTCCAAACCCTGGCTAAAACGGATTTCCTAGTAAAAGAGACCTTACCCTCCCTCGTTCATTGATAACAAGTAGTTCCAGTTTTCTACTCAGGGATAGTGGGGCGAGGAGCGTAACACACGAGTGCGTGCATCTGCCGTTTACCCACCTTCCGTTTACTCACCCCCGGTGCGTTAAGTTTCCGCGCTCTGTGTCTGTGTCCCGGATGTGAAAAAAAAACTCTGACACGCAGGTGTCTGGGTCGGTTTGTTACACAACGTAGCAGCATCAGCATAGCAGTATGGCATAGCACAGCATAGCAGCATAGCATAGCATAGCATAGCATAGCAGTATAGCATAGCACAGCACAGCATAGCGTAGCATAGCACAGCACAGCACAGCATAGCATAGCATTGCATAGCACAGCATAGCGTAGCATAGCATAGCATATAGAAGCATAGCATAGCATAGCAGTATAGCATAGCACAGCATAGCATAGTATAGTATAGCAGCATAGCACAGCATAGTGTAGCAGTATAGCATAGCATATCACAGCATAGTGTAGCAGTATAGCATAGCATATCACAGCATAGTGTAGCAGTATAGCATAGCATATCACAGCATAGTGTAGCAGTATAGCATAGCATATCACAGCATAGCATAGCAGTATAGCATAGCATAGTATAGCAGCATAGCACAGCATAGTGTAGCAGTATAGCATGGCATATCACAGTATAGCATAGCATATCACAGAATAGCATAGCACAGCATAGCATAGTATAGTATAGCAGCATAGCACAGCATAGTGTAGCAGCATAGCATAGCACAAAAATTACATGACTTGCACTGTAATTGACTGAAGCAAATCCAATGGAAACAGCTTTACGGTCGAGTTATTGAAAAGTTTGATTTAAAGGAAGGTTGAGTTATCAGGATTGTCCTGTAGCCTGTTGCATATCTCTTATTTGGTTTTTGGTGTGTTTCGTTAGCCAGAGGCCAAGCTGTAAGCCCCCCAGGGTGGGGGGGCTCCCATATAAAAATTATAGAGGTGTACGTCATACCTTTAGGGGTCACAATGTGTAGGTTGGGCCAGTTAGGGTGCTACAATCTAAAATGACCACTGTTAGAATTCCCTAAATTGCGAAACAAATATGAATGAAATAAAAAACACCTAGCATATGCTTCGGTTTTAAGAGAAAGGACACAAGTTTTACCCAACACCGTTTTATTGTTTGTTTTTGTTTCTTTGTTTCTTTTTTAACAGCTTCGCACAGCAGACACTAAAGTAGCAGCAGCCTTTTCTTTGGCACGGCTAAAAAAATTAATCCCTTGAAAGTTATATTTCTAAACCTCTTTTCTCTTCATCAAAAACAAAGATCAATAACATTTACCTTCGAGATCTTGATTTGGGTCTATCAGAAAATGTTCTACTGCTAACTCACTAAGTCTTGTGAAACAAAAACTAACGAAATCAAACTGAATTTCCGTTTTCTAATTTACCACTTGCTTTTTCCTTATCAGAAAATGTCTTCATTTGCTCTATTCAGAAAAAAACTATTCCATGCTATACGTCCATAGATCACAGAAAATGAATTAAAGAAAAAGACATTAAACTGTTGACCTTCACCAGCTTATTATAACTCGCTAAAGCAATAGCAAAACAAATGTCCCTTTATTCCGTTACCATGGTTACTTAAGCCAGACTGTCAGATGGGGAGTCTGGTGATTGTATGATCTGTTCGGCCAATCAGAATCGCTCCTTGGACTGTCGTAACCATTGGCATTCTGCGACCAACCATGCGCAGTGGATCCTTTGGTCATGACCCCCACAGCCATACAATAGTCATTAGTGGTGACGTCCGCCTATGGTGTTGTAAGAGGCGTAAGGATATGAACCTCCATGTACACCGTGAGGCAGTATTCCAAACTTGTTCTGGTAACAAATCTTGAAAAGACAATAAAAAGATAAACATTATTCAAGTAGATGTTTATTGACAAGTTTGTGTAAGATCTAGAGTGGATTTATTCTTCTAGCACTTTGCACCTGTCAATCTAAGCTCATAGGCTGAGGTGTGGGAGGATGGGTGGGTGGATGCGTGTGGAAACACATAACCTACATAAGACACAAGGATATATGCTACCACAATGGTTATGATTTTGTGCAATTGTGGTAAAACCAAAGGTGTGTTTTATCCTCACCAAATCTCACTTCGAGTAAATTCATGCGCGAGAATTGGACGTTTGCTGTTATGAAAGAGTCAATCAAAAAGCTGCGAAGGCAGTTATCAGAAAATTTTATTTGCCATTGAGGCCATTTTTATTAGTCGTTAGATCACAAAAGTACAACTGATGACTGAAATTACTAAAACTTAATGGGTGCGAAATTAAATTGCCTGAACTTGGTCACAAACAGTTCACATAGAAGAGCTTCGATATAATGGGAACTAAACTGAAATGCACCCTACCTTTTTGTTTCCATTCCAAGCGTACACCATAACGGGTGTCTCTACAGCCGCCTTCACAGCTGAAACTCCAACAGAATGGCGCCAAAACGAGTCTTTACCTCTGTCACCAGGCAACCTCCACATCACCCACTTACTCCCCAAGCCATCCATCCTCTCACCGCTGGACAACAGAACCGTGGACGCTTCCTCTACTGCCAAGCTGCGCGCGTCAATGCAGGCAAACTCTTTCTGTTTTGTGATCTTTGGAGTCTTCAGCGCTGCAGTGTTGTAGTTAGATACCAGCCATGTTTTGTAAATGGTTGCCCACTTTTCCGCTGATTTTGGCCACAAGAGTCCAGCCACCGTTTTTCATGTCGCAGTATGTCTGCACAGACGAGCTTCCTTGGAGGTCTGTCTTGATCCAGTAAACGCCATTCTTGGCGCGCGGTTTGTTGTTCACGAGACTTGCATCGTGGATTTGCTTGCACGAGTCCGCGGGAAGCTTCTTTTCTCCCAGTTGAGCACTTTGGCTGGGAATGAATGGTTGAAGAGTTCCCAGGGTGATGTTCGGGGGAGTTGCAACAAGAAGAGAGACTTTAATGTTGTCATAAAATGTTTTGCAGTTGTGAGGAGATATATGACATCCAAGTCCTATTGTTCCCGCTGGTATCATCCATTGCTTGCTCACTTTTACATTATCATGTACAAGTTTACCGTTTGCCCACTGCGAAAATCTGTCACCAAGCACTCGATACTTGAAGTGAAACCAGGCGTTCAGTTTAAAGGCAGTGGGTAACTTTCCATTATATTTCCAGCTGCCATCTTTGTTATTGGCCTGTGGTCTCATGGTACAGTCAGCATTGTTCGCGCAGTATTCAAACCACCATCCTGTTGTCCTGCTGGGATTAACATCGTTGAGACGTAGAAATGGCCCAGGGCAGCTTTTTTTTGCCCCAGCCATCACGTCAAGCTCTATCTCAACGTCTTTCCATTGAAATCCTGACTGCAGATACAATCCAACCTCCATGTTTCCCTTACCAATATCTTTACTCCGCATCGTGTTTCCCAGTAATCGTCCTTTTTGCACGCTCCATTTTCCCCAGTTGTTCTTCACCCATTCTTTCTTCAGAGCTGAGCTCGAGAAATCGTCATGGAAGGCGTACACCTTATCAGGATTATCCATGGCACTGCCGCTGACCGAAGCACCAAGGACTAAGAAGTAAGACACGTCATCAACAGTGTTGGCTGAGATAAGAGCCTGCAGTCTAAACTGGACAGTTGCCGACTTGGTTCCCAGGCCACTGATGACGCGTGCAATTTGAAATGGATGCTGTCCGTTGTCATGGTAATAGACTTGCAAATCTTCACCATTGTCACGTGTCAATCCACGATCTATGAGTTCTCGATGATTTACTGGAAAAAAGTATTCATGTCAATGAGTGTGACAAGTGTCGGAATAAAATACAAAACTTCTCATCAGCGAGGAAGTGTTCAGAGGCAAATTGGTTGGATAATTCTCAAAGCGATGAAACCTGGGTAGTAAATCTGTCTCCATTATAAACAGGTAACAACATTTAATTCCGAAACTTGTTAAAAATACTTGGTAATTATTGATAACTGTTAGGTGAAAATGCGTCGCCTCAATCTCTGGAATTCGCTGTGAAATAAAAATTCGTGTTCGCTAGCTCTAAATTTCTTTGCGCCTTGGTCTGAAAGTAAAGAAAACCGAAATTTTACAGACAACATAGCTAAAAAGTTCCGCCTGGAATGTTTACACTTTAGGATTTCATAGAGCGACTTAAGAACTATGAGAAACACATAACATGAACCAAGATTTCACTCTAGAAGTAACAGAGTGAAAAAAAGCGATCAAACAACTTTGTTACATGCGTGCGGTAGAAATTACAATCCGAGTTTTAGTGCGGATTTCAGAGGAAATTAAAAAGTAGCTATTAAGAAAGTTCAACCATGTTTTTGGGCTCTGTGTTTTCCAGAACTTTAATCCGCACTGTATGTATGTTTCCTTTGTTTCGCGAAAGCCTATCTTTTTCTAAAAGTTTCATATTTTTCGAAGTTGCAGGCCGAAAAATTGGTCTTTAATTTGATCCAGAGTTTGTTCCCTAAAATTTCCTTTTTATTTTTGATCAGAGCTTTTCTCGATCACAGCGTTCTGAGCGTCTCTCAAAGGCAAACAGTTTTCCTCAAATGATACCAAACTCAACAAAATTTCATACCTGGTACACTTATGGTGTAGTGTTTTTGCAGAGAAGATCCAGTCGCTTCAATTCGCACCGGTATTTTACCTCCTGGCCGGGCCATACAGCGCTGATATCCACTCGATGTGTTACCTTTCGCAAGCTTTTCCAAAAGATGCTGAACAGGTCTTAACAAGGCGATTTCTTCTTCGGCGACTCGAGCCAATTTCTCGGCGTCTTTCTGCATAATAGCGGCCATAGTTTTCTTTTCGTTGAAGGTATTCAAATCCAGAGACAACTTGTAAATCAGCGAGTCGATCTCGCTTTTGGCGCGGTACACTTCGCCATGTTTCGTGGGCTTTGCGGGTTGGGGCGTTTGAGCATTTTTACCAAGAATTATTGCACACCGTGTAAAGCACAACAAGGCGGTAAAAAGAGCGATTTCGCTCAGTTGAAAAGCCATTTGAAGCAGTTACAAGCGATGAAAACTGTTGTTGATCGCTTAGTA
Organism: Cladopsammia gracilis; assembly: GCA_022457155.1. Lineage (NCBI taxonomy): Eukaryota > Metazoa > Cnidaria > Anthozoa > Scleractinia > Dendrophylliidae > Cladopsammia > Cladopsammia gracilis. The sequence goes on from JAJGOT010000110.1 coordinate 1,441,361, forward strand.
GGTTGTACAACGAATGGCTAAAAAGTTTCACTGAATGACTCATAGTTGGAAGCCAAACTTACAAGTTATTTTGCGTGAAAACTAGGCTGGCTAGGATAAAAAACGTCACAAAAAAAACTGTCAGAGTTGTTGTGTGCACAGTCAATGAAAGTCACGCATTTTGTGATGATAATTTCCACAGATCCTTTTGCGCGGCTTTGCTGCAGGACAGAAGCGTTTATTGTGATACACGCTAAAAGCGACATAATAAACTCTCCGCCCTTCTTTTTGTCAACTCAGCTTGTAACAGTTAAGTAGCTTCAAGCCATGGTCCATTACAATTTATAAACCGGTGTATTAGTAGCAAATATTATGACCGTGATTATGTCAACAAATATACACGTACCGTATGTAAATTTGCCGACACGTACATCTGAGCGCACATTAAATATTATTACCTTGAATTTAATAACTTTTGTGTTAGAGAACAGAAAATATGTTTATCGGCCTGGCTTTCTTTTGTAGTTTTGCTCCATTAGACCACAGGGAGCGCAAATAAAATGTTTGACCGAACATTTTTGAGAATCTAAGGCCGCTTACCATTTCTCAGCCTGACTGCCCGGCCGCACCGCTCAATTCGTAAATATTATTCCATTATTTGCCAGAACTAGTCAGCCAGACTGGTTCATTTGGAAATAGTATGCACCGTTTTAATAGACTTGTAGGAAAAAGTCTTCAACAAGATGCATTCTAGTTACAAATGGTAAGCGCCCTGAGGTTCATTTTAATCGAAAATAGTGCGGAGCCAGTTAATTACATCACATATCCAAATAAACATAATTTGCCTGTGATACGTTTCATCGTCCTTGCGGCTGAAAATATGGCGATTTGAGGAGTTTTGCGCTAAGCGTTTTCCTTCAAATATAACGCGAGACGTTCCTTTAAATTTTATAAATACAAATATCCACACAGTTTGTGTGGGTTCTCTGTGGTTTTAATGTTATAATTTCCTCTTTTTGATACCGCTTACCGACAAATATTTCCCGCTTTTCCTCATCCCGTATCCCGTCTCGATTGAGAACCGCTTCCCGAATCCCGCCAAACCTACTTTGGATCCTCAGTCTCTTCGCGTTTTGAGGGCCTTTAGTCCTTCCACTTCTCTTTACAAGCTTCCAATTCTTTTATTGCTACGATCAGGATGAATTTGGGTTTCTGCGTAACAGAGGATTTACACCCTTGAAATTGTTTTGCTCTTCGTTTCCTCGGAAAATCTCGTGAAAATTATCGGAAACATTGCTATAACCTTCGGACATGCTTTGAACAACCAGACTTTTTTCAAAACGGTTGGATATTTCTGAAAATTGAGTTTAAGTGTTGTTTATGAAATCGATGAAGCTAAACATGGTTTCTTGGAGCGTAGTTTAAGTAATATATCAAACAAGAAGAAGAGTGTTACAACAGGGTATCCGAACACCGAGAATTCCCCACGACGAAACTCCTTTAAGCCTAAACTGCAAAAACAAAAAACCTTTGGTGCCTAACTATTTTGCAATAGTTTCTGCCAAATCAAACAAAACAAAACAAAAGCAACTTTTTCTTCTGAGGATGACTTGAAAATTCATCTTTTGATGTTTTGACAGTGCGTGCGATCCTTTCATTAACAAAGTATTTCTTTGCCAAATCCAGCAAAGCTGTACAATTTTCAGTTGCTCAATTTCTATTTCACCAAACTGGGGTCCTGTTTTATGCTAAGACAAACTTTCTTCTTCCCTAAATTGCAAACAGTATAGAGCAGTTTTCACCTGAATATCGCAAAACCAGAACCAAAGTAATTACTCTGGCCAATCACAAAAATGTGGGTACACACTTAAACCGCGCTGAAGTTGTCATGAATGAACCAATCAGAACTCGAAGCAAATAAATGTAACCTGCGTCAAGCGCGGGAAAAAGCGTACGAGCAAGACACGATTGGTTTTGGTTTTACTCCTGATTGGTCGAGAAAGTGGCGCGAGATTTTCTAGCCAATCACAAAGCGTAGCAATGCAAAACCAAAGCAATCACGAAATAACTTTGATCCAATTAAAAACCGCTCAAACTGTGCCAGAGTGTTGGCACAATTTGTAAACCATAACATTCTTATTTTTTAAGAAAAAGGACTCGACGCAACTTTCACCCAGCACCATTTTATTGTTTTCTTTTTTCTTCTTTTTTCAACAGCTTCGCACAACAGACATTAAAGTAGCAACAGCCTTTTCTTTGGCGAGGCTAAAAAATTAATCCCTTAAAATTATATTTCTAAACCTCTTATTTCTTTGTCAAAAACAAAGATCAATAACATTTACCTTCGAGATCTTGATTTGAGTTTATCAAAAAATGTTTCATCGCTAACTCACTAAGTCTCGTGGAACGAAAACTAACGAAATCAAACTGAATTTCCTGTTTTCTAATTTACCACCTTTTTTTCTTATTAGAAAATGTCTTCATTTGCCGTAATCAGAAAAAAAATCCACGCTATACGTAACTTGGTTAAAAAAAACATAAAATGTCTTCATTTGCACTGAACAGAAAAAATTCCACGCTATACGGAATTTGGATCACAAAACATCAATTAAAAAATTTAAACTTTGACATTCACCAACTTACTATAACCCGCAAAAGCAATAACAAAGCAAAGCAAATGTTCCCCTTATTCCGTTACCATGGTTACTTAAGCCAGACTGTCAGATAGGGAGAGTGGTGATAGTATGATCTGTTCGGCCAATCAGAATCGCTGCTTGGACTGTCATAACCACTGCCAGCCTGCGACCAGCCATGCGCAGTGGATCCTTTGGTCAAGACCCCCACAGCCATGCAGTAGTCGTTAGTGGCGGTGTTACCTGCGGTGTTGTAAGAGGCGTAAGGATATGAACCTCCATGTCCACCTAAAGGCATTATTCCAAATTTGTTCTGGTAACAGATCTGTAGAAAAAAAATACAAGATAAAGTTGTCTCACTGGCACAGAAAAAGGATAATTCCTGACAGCTCTTCTTCATAGCTGAATGATTTGTGAAGACTACCTGTAAACTTTCTCTGTTATTAACACCTGTCCAAATGTGCAAATACGCACGAGAAACATGAGAAGACCTTTCCTGTTATGAAGCGTTTACCCCTGTAAAAACTACAACAAATTTTCAGAACAAATCTTGTCTTACCATTAAAGCTAAAGGTTTTACCTTTTTTTGAGCAAAATACTAGTGATCATCAGACGAGGACTGAGTTTGAGTCAAGAACTATTCTGAAAATTAAGAAGCCAAAATATAACGCGAAATAAGTTGAGATTCGTCTTACCTTTTTGTTACCATTCCAAGCGTACATTATCACGGGTGCCTGTACAGCCGCCTTCGCAGCTGATGCTCCAACAGAATGGCGCCAAAACGAGTCTTTTTCCCTGTCACCAGGCAACCTCCACATCACCCACTTACTCCCCAAGCCATCCATCCTCTCACCGCTAGACAACAAAACCGTGGACGCTTCCTCTACTGCCAAGCGTCGCGCGTCAATGCAGGCAAACTCTTTCTGTTTTGTGATCTTTGGTGTCTTCAACGCTGCAGTGTTGTAGTTAGATACCAGCCATGTCTTGTAAATGTTGCCCACTTTTCCGCTGATTTTGGCCACAAGAGTCCAGCCACCGTTTTTCATGTCGCAGTATGTCTGCACAGACGAGCTTCCTTGGAGGTCTGTCTTGATCCAGTAAACGCCATTCTTGGCGCGCGGTTTGTTGTTCACGAGACTCGCATCGTGGATCTGTTTGCACGAGTCCGCGGGAAGCTTCTCTTCTCCTAGCAGAGCACTTTGGCTGGGAAGGACTGTGATCGCTTTAAGAGTTCCCAGGGTGATGTTAGGAGGAGTGGAAACTAGGAGCGTCACTTTGATGTTGTCATAAAGAGTTTTGCAGCTTTTAGGAGAGCGATAACAGCCCAGTCCTAAAGTTCCAGCGGTTATCATCCATGGCTTCTTCACTTTGACATTACCAAACACAAGGTTTCCGTTTTGCCACCACCAAACTCTATCGCCAAACGCTCGGTACTTGAAGTGAAACCATGTGTTTAATTTAAATTGTGTGGGAAACCATGCTGTATGATACCAGCCGCCATCTTTGTTGTTAGCTTGGGGTCTGAAGATACTAGTACTGCTTGGGAAGTGTTCAAACCACCAACCCGTGGTTTTGCTGAGTTTCACATTGCTGAGACGAAGAAATGGTCCAGTTGCGCTCCTACTTGTCCCCATCTCCTTTAAGTCAAGCTCTACATCAACGTCTTTCCAATGAAAACCTGACCGAACATACAATCCAACCTCCATTTGATCATGGGTTAAGTCTTTACTCTGCATCGTGTTTCCCAGTAATCGTCCATTTTGCACGTTCCATTTCCCATAAGTCTTCACCCATTCTTTCCTCAGAGCTGAACTCGAGAAATCGTCATGGAAGGCGTACACCTTATCAGGATTATTCATGGCACTGCCGCTGGCCCAGGCACCAAGGACTAAGAAGTAAGACACGTCATCAACAGTGTTGGCTGAGATTGGAGCCTGCAGTCTGAACTGGACAGTTGCCAACTTGGTTCCCAAGCCACTGATGACGCGGTCGATTTGAAATGGGTGCTGCACGTTGTCATGGTAATATACTTCCAAATTTTCTCCATTGTCATGTGTCAATCCACGGTCTATCAGTTCTCGGTGATTTACTGAGAAAAGAAAACATTCATGCGATCACTGCGGCAAATGTCTGAAAGTTTCTCACCATTACAAACGGTACAAAATGCGTATGAAAAAAGAAATTTGAAATTCCCCAAGCAGCGTCACTGAATGGTTCAGCTCAGCAGAGAATTGTAAGAACCACTTTACATAACCGAGATTTATGAGAGTGTAATGTAAAAAGAAAAAATCTACATCTTTTTAACATGTATGTGCGCAGTAAAAAATAGTCAAATTTTATTAACACCAATGGCCGACATTTAGCGATTGCAGACTAAGGAAATTAGGATTTCGCTAAAAGTTAACTAATAACTGAAAATTTCACACTCTTTACCGTGTAATATATATTTTGTTTTCTTTTTCGGTAGAAAATTGACCAAAACCTATATTTCAGTAGTTTTTTTTAAAAAAAACTTCTTTCAAAACGCTTCTCTCTGATTTTGGTCCCTAAAGGTTGCTGTTTTCGGGTTCAACCGTTTGAAAAGCTTTTTGTTTACCTTTAATAGACTGTTACCGAAACGTTTGGAAAGCAAACAATTTTCGCGAAATGATACCGATAGAAATCACAAATGTTCGTACCTGGTACACTTATGGTGTAGTGTTTTGGCAGAGAGGATCCAGTCACTTCAATTCGCACCGGTATTTTACCTCCTAACCGGGCCATACAGCGCTGATATTCACTCGAACTGTTCCCCTTTGAAAACGTTTCTAAAAGATGCTGAATAGGTCTCAACAGAGCGATTTCTTCTTCGGCGATTCGAGACAATTTCTCGGCGTCTTTCTGTAAAAGAGTGGCCATAGTTTTCTTTTCGTTTAAGGTGTTCAAATCCAGAGATAACTTGTAAATCAGCGAGTCGATCTCGCTTTTAGCGCGGTAGACTGCGCCATGTTTCGTGGGCTTTTGAGCATTTTCGTCATGGATTACTCCACAACTTGAAAAGTATAGCAAGGTGGTGAAAAAAGCGATGTGGCTTAGTTGGAAAGCCATCCAGCGCAGTTGAAAACAGATAAAAGTATTGTTGATGTGTAAGCAGGTCGCATACAAGGAATAACTGAGATTATATCACAGGATGACTGTCTCATAATTGTTGAAATTAATTGATAGAAGCCGAGTTTACAAGTTATTTTTCGTGAATTGTATAGGATAAGAATAGAAATATTCACTGTCGCTAAATGTCACGCATTTTTAAATCAGCGATATTGAAATTTTCCCGCACTGATTTTTATTTTGCGCTTTAATGCAAGACTGGAAGATAATTTTGATGTCAGCTTAAAGCTGAATTACTTGCACTCAATTTTTCCTTGTATCGTCTCACCTGACTATTAGAACAGTTTTGGCTGATTTTTTTGTGGTCCGTTATCAACATTTAATAAATATGTAAATTTTGGCCGTTTCACGTCTCGGTGCACATTATAACCTTGAATTTAAAAATTCTAGACGGAGTTATTGTAGGGAAGTAAATATTAAATTTGGTTTATCGCAGATCCTTCTTCGCGCTGTAACCCTTAACTCTTAGCATATCCCGGTATTCTGCGTAACTTGGCCTTCATCCCATTTCCGCTTGGATGATGCGAGGTGACTTGCGTCGCGTGAACCCGCTTTCCGACATGGATTTCAATACTTCCTGCATCGCGTGTATGAAATGAAGCATATTTATAGCTCATAATTTTTTTCTTATATCCCACCCCAAAAATTCTAGAGTTTCTCATCATTTCTTGATGTTATTTTCTATCGCACTATCCCGTGTAGCTGGTGACTTGTGCCGGGTGATTTGCTGTTTATTCCCCTTCGAAATGTAGCATATCTCCTTCTCTCGCCGATAATGTACCTACCAGTCGAATTGAACCTTCAAATCCCCCCCGGGCAACACCCCCCCCCCGGGTAACACCCCTGGTATTTAAACTATTGAAATTTGGTTTGTTCAAATTCCCTTTCCCTGGGCAAAAATGTTGTGCAAATGTCCAATCTAGGTCTCACATTAGGCGATCAAATGCCCCTACGCCTGGAAAAGAAATTAGCTTCTTCATCCTATTTTCAGTGATAAATCGCGACAATTACGTCAGCAGCCATTTCGTGAAGAGTTTATGCAGTCCTTTGCTCTGCAGTCAGTTCGCTACAAAATGCCCGGAGGTTGCCCGGGGGAGGATTTCGAATGTTCGATTTGACCGGTACATAACTTTTCCCCGCATCCCATCTTCAAAGTTTTTAGTATCCCACATCACGCCAAACTTAGTTTGCTCTCGATAATCGGTCTTTAGTGGAAAAAATACATTTCGCCGATAACCAGCGTGTTTCCTTATGACAATAAGGAAATAAAAAAAAATGTCAAATTGAGGAAAACGTTAATTGTGACGTTTAATACTTTCGAATTTTCTACGCAAGTTTAAGAGTAAACCGAATGCTTTGATACAAAATCTTTTTCTCTCAAACTCCAAACGCTGGCCAAAACGGATTTCCTCGTAAAAGAGACATTACCCTCGTTCATTGATTACAAGTAGTCCCAGTTTTCTACTCAGGGATGTGGGGCGAGGAGCGTAACACACGAGTGCACCTGCCGTTTACCCACCCCCGGTGCGTTAAGTTTCCGCGCTCTGTGTCTGTGTCCCGGATGTGAAAAAAACCTCTGACAAGCAGGTGTCTGGGTCGGTTTGCTACACAACGTAGCAGCATCAGCATAGCAGTATAGCATAGCACAGCATAGCAGCATAGCTTAGCATAGCATAGCAGTATAGCATAGTATAGCACAGCACAGCATAGCATAGCATAGCAGCATAGCATAGCATAGCATAGCACAGCACAGCACAGCATAGCATAGCATAGCATTGCATAGCATAGCATAGCATAGCACAGCATAGCATAACACAGCATAGCACAGCATAGCAGTATAGCATAGCACACCATAGCAGCATAGCAGCATAGCGTAGCATAGCATAACATAGCATAGGCATAGCATAGCACAGCACAGCACAGCATAGCAGCATAGCACAGCACAGCATAGCACAGCACAGCATAGCACAGCATAGCATAGCACAGCACAGCACAGCATAGCAGCATAGCACAGCATAGCACAGCACAGCATAGCATAGCACAAAAATTACATGACTTGCACTGTAATTGACTGAAGCAAATCCAATGGAAACAGCTTTAAGGTCGAGTTATTGAAAAGTTTGATTTAAAGGAAGGTTGAGTTATCAGGATTGCCCTGTAGCCTGTAGCATATCTCTTATTTGGATTTTGCGTGTGTTTCTTTTGCTAGAGACTATACTGTAAGCCTGGAGTGGGTGGCGAATATGAATGAAATAAAAAACACCTAGCATATGCTTCGGTTTTAAGAAAAATGACTCAACACAAGTTTTACCCAACATCGTTTTATTGTTGTTCTTTTTTTTGGTTTGTTTCTTTTCTTAACAGCTTCGCACAGCAGACACTAAAGTAGTAACAGCCTTTTATTTGGCAAGGCTAAAAAATAATCCCTTGAAAGTTATATTTCTAAACCTCTTATTTCTTTATCAAAAACAAAGATTAATAACATTTACCTTCGAGATCTTGATTTGGGTCTATCAGAAAATGTTCTACTGCTAACTCACTAAGTCACTAACGAAATCAAACTGAATTTCCTGTTTTCTAATTTACCACTTGCTTTTTCCTTATCAGAAAATGTCTTCATTTGCCCTATTCAGAAAAAAAAACATTCCATGCTATACGTCCATAGTTCACAAAAAATCAATTAAAAAAGACATTAAACTGTTGACCTTCGTCAGTTTCATAACCCGCTAACGCAATAGCAAAACAAATGTCCCCCTTATTCCGTTACCATGGTTACTTAAGCCAGACTGTCAGATGGGGAGACTGGTGACTGTATGATCTGTTTGGCCAATCAGAATCGCTCCTTGGACTGTCGTAACCATTGGCATTCTGCGACCAACCATGCGCAGTGGATCCTTTAGTCATGATCCCCACAGCCATACAATAGTCATTAGTGTTGACGTCGCCTCTGGTGTTGTAAGAGGCGTAAGGGTATTAACCTCCATGTACACCGTGAGGCAGTATTCCAAACTTGTTCTGGTAACAAATCTGGAAAAGACAATAAAAAGATAAACATTATTCAAGTAAATGTTTATTGACAAGTTTGTGTAAGATCTAGAGTGACTATTTCTTCTAGCACTTTGCACCTGTCAATCTAAGCTCATAAGGCTGAGGTGTGGGGAGGATGGGTGGGTGGGTGTGGAAACACATAAGACACTAAGACACTAGGATATATGCTACCACAAAGGTTTTGTTTTTGTGCAATTGTGGTAAAACCAAAGGTGTGTTTTATCCTCACCAAATCTTACTTCAAGTAAATTCATGCGCGAGAAATGGAAGTTTGCTGTTATGAAAGATTCTATCAAAAAAGCTGCGAAGGCAGTTATGAAAAATTTTATCACTCTTAAGATCACAAAAGTACAACTGGTAACTGAAATTACTGAAACTTAATGGGTGAGAAATAAAATTACCTGGACTTGGTCACAAACAGTTCACAGAGAAGAGCTTCGATAAAATGGGAACTAAACTGAAATACACCTTAGGGACGGACCATTTAATTTTTGTGGGGGGGGGGGGGGGGGGGGGGGAGGGGGTTGGGCAATTTCTTCTGAGCATGAATTTTTTTTTTCAGCATCACTATTTGCAAGAATTTTTTTTACCTTTATGCTTGAATTTTTTTCTCCAGGTGCTTTCTTGTGCATGAATTTTTTTTCTCTTACATTTCTTCTGCAGGATTTTTTTTTGGTAATTGCCCAACCCCCCCCCCCCCCCCCCCCCCACACACACACACACACACACACACACACACACACACACACACACACACACACACACACACACACACACACAAAAATTAAATGGTCCGTCCTTTACCTTTTTGTTTGTTTCCATTCCAAGCGTACACCATGACAGGTGTCTATAGTTCTTTTGTGAGCAAAATACCAGTCATCATTAGACGATGACTGAGTGTGAGTACCAGAACTATTCAGTAAATTAAGAAGCCAAAATGGAACGTGAAATAAGTTGAGATTAGTTTTACCTTTTTGTTTCCATTCCAAGCGTACACCATGACGGGTGTCTGTACAGCCACCTTCACAGCTGAAACTCCAACAGAATGGCGCCAAAACGAGTCTTTTTCTCTGTCACCAGGCAACCTCCACATCACCCACTTACTCCCCAAGCCATCCATCCTCTCACCGCTGGACAACAGAACCGTGGACGCTTTATCTACTGCCAAATTGCGCGCGTCAATGCAGGCAAACTCTTTCTGTTTTGTGGTCTTTGGAGTCTTCAGTGCTGCAGTGTTGTAGTTAGATACCAGCCATGTCTTGTAGATGTTGCCCACTTTTCCGCTGATTTTGCCCACAAGAGTCCAGCCACCGTTTTTCATGTCACAGTATGTCTGTACAGAAGAGCTTCCTTGGAGGTCTGTCTTGATCCAGTAAACGCCATTCTTGGCGCGCGGTTTGTTGTTCACGAGACTTGCATCGTGGATCTGCTTGCACGAGTCCGCGGGAAGCTTATTTTCTCCCAGCAGAGCACTTGGGCTTGAAAATAATGGTTGAAGAGTTCCCAGGGTGATGTTTGGAGGGGTGGCAACAAGGAGTGTCACTTTAATATTGTCATACAGTGTTTTGCAGTTGTAGGAAGGTTCCATACAGCCCAGTCCTAAAGTTCCTGCTGGTATCATCCATTGCTTGCTCACTTGTACATTGTCGTGTACAAGTTTACCGTTCGCCCAGTGCGAAAATCTGTCGCTAAGCACTCGACACTTGAAGTGAAACCACGTGTTCAATTTGAAGGCTGTGGGTAACTTTCCTCTAATGAGACTGCCCTCTTTGTTATTGGCCACGGGTCTCATGTAACATGTATCAGCATGACCTGGGAAGTATTGAAACCACCATCCTGTTGTTTTGCTGGGATTCGCATTGCTAAGACGAAGAAATGGCCCAGGCGAGCTTTTTTTTGTCCCAGTCTCCATCAAGTCAAGCTCCACTTCAACGTCTTTCCATTGAAATCCTGACTGCAGATACAATCCAACCTCCATGTTACCTTTATGAAGACCTTTAGCTTGCATCGTGCTTCCCAGTAATCGCCCGTTTTGCACGCTCCATTTTCCCCAGTTGTTCTTCACCCATTCTTTCTTCAGAGCTGAGCTCGAGAAATCGTCATGGAAGGCGTACACCTTATCAGGATTATCCATGGCACTGCCGCTGACCCAAGCACCAAGGACTAAGAAGTAAGACACGTCATCAACAGTGTTGGCTGAGATGGGAGCCTGCAGTCTAAACTGGACAGTGGCGGACTTTGTTCCCAGGCCACTGATGACGCGTGCAATTTGAAATGGATGCTGTCCGTTGTCGTGGTAATAGACTTGCAAATCTTCACCATTGTCACGTGTCAATCCACGGTCTATCAGTTCTCGGTGATTTACTGAAAGAAAAGTATTCATGTCAATGAGTGTGACAAGTGTCTGAATAAAATACAAAACTTCTCATCAGCGAGGAAGTGTTCAGGCGCAAATTGGTTGGATAATTCTCAAAGCTATGAAAACTGGGCAGTAAATCTGTCTCCATTACTGTAAAACAGATGATAAAATTTTAATTCCGAAACTTCTTAAAAAGACTTGGTAATTATTGATAACTGTTAGGTGAAAATGCGTCGCCTCAATCTCTGGAATTCGCTGTGAAATTAAAATTCGTGTTCACTAGCTCTAAATTTCTTTGCTCCTTGGTCTGAAAGTTAAGAAAACCGAAATTTTACAGACAACGTCGCTAAAAAGTTCCGCCTGGAATGTTTACACTTTAGGATTTCATAGAGCGACTGAAGAACTATGAGAAACACATAACATGAACCAAGATTTCTCTCTAGAAGTAACAGAGTGAAAAAAGCGATAAAAAACTTTGTTACATGCGTGCGGTAGAAATTATAATCTAAGTTTTAGTGCGGATTTCAGAGGAAATTAAAAAGTAGCTATTAAGAAAGTTCAACCATGTTTTTGTGCTCTGTGTTTTCTGAAACTTTAGTTCGCACTGTCATGTATGTTTCCTTTGTTTCGCGAAAGCCTTTCTTTTTCTAACAGTTTCATATTTTTCGAAGTTGCAGGCCGAAAAATTGGTCTTTAATTTGATCCAGAGTTTGTTCCTAAAATTTACTTTTTATTTTTGATCAGAGCTTTCCTCGATCACAGCGTTCTCAGTTCTCAGCGTCTCTCAAAGGCAAACAGTTTTCCTCAAATGATACAAAACTCAACAAAATTTCATACCTGGTATACTTATGGTGTAGTGTTTTAGCAGAGAAGATCCAGTCGCTTCAATTCGCACCGGTATTTTACCTCCTGGCCGGGCCATACAGCGCTGATATCCACTCGATGTGTTACCCTTCGCAAGCTTTTCCAAAAGATGCTGAACAGGTCTTAACAAGGCGATTTCTTCTTCGGCGACTCGAGCTAATTTCTCGGCGTCTTTCTGCATAACGGCGGCCATGGTTTTCTTTTCGTTGAAGGTGTTCAAATCCAGAGACAACTTGTAAATCAGCGAGTCGATCTCGCTTTTGGCGCGGTACACTTCGCCATGTTTCGTGGGCTTTGCGGGTTGGGGCGTTTGAGCATTTTTACCAAGAATTATTGCACACCGTGTAAAGCACAACAAGGCGGTAAAAAGAGTGATTTCGCTCAGTTGAAAAGCCATTTGGAGCAGTTACAAGCGATGAAAACTGTTGTTGATCGCTTAGTAGGTTGTACAACGAATGGCTAAAAAGTTTCACTGAATGACTCATAGTTGGAAGCCAAACTTACAAGTTATTTTTCGTGAAAACTAGGCTGGCTAGGATAAAAAACGTCACAAAAAAAACTGTCAGAGTTGTTGTGTGTACAGTCAATGAAAGTCACGCATTTTGTGATGATAATTTCCACAGATCCTTTTGCGCGGCTTTGCTGCAGGACTGAAGCGTTTATTGTGATACACGCTTAAAGCTACATAAAAAATCCCAGTCCTTCTTTTTGTCAACTCAGCTTGTAACAGTTAAGTAGCTTCAAGCCATAGTCCATTGCAATTTATAAACCGGTGTATTAATAGCAAATATCATGACCGTGATTATGTCAACAAATATACACGTACCGTATGTAAATTTGCCGACACGTCGTCTGAGCGCACATTAAATATTATTACCTTGAATTTAATAACTTTTGTGTTGTTAGAGAACAGAAAATATGTTTATCGGCCCCGCTTTCTTTTATAGTTTTGCCCCATTAGACCACAGGGAGTCCAAATAAAATGTTTGACCGAACATTTTTGAGAATCTAAGTGCGCTTACCATTTGTCAGAACTGGTCGGCCGGACCGCTCAATTTGTAAATATTATTCCATTATTTGCCAGAACTAGTCAGCCAGAATGGTAAATTTGGAAATAGTATGCACCCTTTTGATGGACTTGTAGGAACACGTCTTCAACAAGATGCATTGTAGTTACAAACGGACCGGTCTGGCCGGCCAGTTCTAACAAATGATAAGCGCCCTGAGGTTCATTTAATCGAAAATAGTGCGGAACCAGTTATTTACATTACATATCAAAATAAACATAATTTGCTTATAAGTGATGTGTTTCGTCCTTGCGGCTGAAAATATGGCGATTTGAGGAGTTTTGCGCAAAGCGTTTACCTGCAAATATAACGAGAGACGTTCCTTTGAATTTTATAAACACAAATATTCACACAGTTTGTGTGGGTTTTCTATGATTTTAATGGTATTATTTCCTCTTTTTGATCCCGCTTGCCGACAAAAAATTTCCCGCTTTTCCTCATCCCGTATCTCGTCTCGAATGAGAACCTCTTCCCGAATCCCGCCAAACCTACTTTGGATCCTCAGTCTCTTCGCGTTTTGAGGGCTTTAGTCCCTGCACTTCTCTTTACAAGCTTCCAATTCTTTTATTGCTGCGATCAGGATGGATTTGGGTTTCCGCGTAACAGAGGATTTACACCCTTGAGATTGTTTTGCTCTTCGTTTCCTCGGAAAATCTCGTGAAAATTATCGGAAACATTGCTATAACCTTCGGACACGCTTTGAACAACCAGACTTTTTTCAAAACGGTTGGATATTTCTGAAAATTGAGTCTAAGTGTTGTTTATGAAATCGATAAAGCTAAACATTCTTTTTTGGAGCGTGGTTTAAGAAATATATCAAACACTGGGAAGAGTGTTACATCAGGCTATCCAAACACCAAGAATTCCCCATGACGTAGCTCCTTTAAGCCACAGTTTCTCTCCCCTAAATTGCAAAAACTAAAATCAAAAACCTTTGGTGCCTAAGTATTTTGCAATAGTTTCTGACAAATCAAACAAAACAAAAGCAACTTTTTCTTCTTAGGATGACTTGAAAATTCATCTTTTGATGTTTTGACAGTGCTTGCGATCCTTTCATTAACAAAGTATTTCTTTGCCAAATCCAGCAAAGCTGCACAAGTTTTGCTCAGTTTCTTTTTCACCAAACTGAAGTTCTGTTTGATGCTACGACAAAGTTTCTCTTCCCTAAATTGCAAACAATATAGAGCGATTTTCAATTGAGTGTCGCAAAACCAAAACCAATGAACCAATCAGAACGAGAAGCAAACACAGGTAGCCTGCGTCAAGCGCGGGAAAACGTGTGCGAGCAAGTCACGATTGGTTTTGATTTTACTCCTGATTGGTCGAGAAAGTGGCGCGAGATTTTCTAGCCAATCACAAAGCTTACCAATGCAAAACCAAAGCAATCACGAAATAACTTTGATCCAATTAAAAACCACTCAAATTGTGCCAGGGTAATGGCACAGTTTGCAAACCATAACATTTTTTTTAAGAAAAAGGACTCAACGCAACTTTCACCCAGCACCATTTCATTGTTTTCTTTTTTTTTCTTTTTTCAACAGCTTCGCACAGCAGACAGTAAAGTAGCAACAGCCTTTTCTATGGCAAGGCTAAAAAAATTCATCCCTTAAAAGTTATATTTCTAAACCTCTTCTTTCTTTGTCAAAATGAAAGATGAATAACATTTACCTTCGAGATCTTGATTTGGGTTTATCAAAAAATGTTCTACCGCTAAATCACTAAGTCTCGTGGAACGAAAACTAACGAAATCCAACTGAATTTCCTGTTTTCTAATTTACCACCTTTTTTTCTTATTAGAAAATGTCTTCATTTGCCGTAATCAGAAAAAAAATCCACGCTATACGTAACTTGGTTAAAAAAAACATAAAATGTCTTCATTTGCACTGAACAGAAAAAATTCCACGCTATACGGAATTTGGATCACAAAACATCAATTAAAAAATTTAAACTTTGACATTCACCAACTTACTATAACCCGCAAAAGCAATAACAAAGCAAAGCAAATGTTCCCCTTATTCCGTTACCATGGTTACTTAAGCCAGACTGTCAGATAGGGAGAGTGGTGATAGTATGATCTGTTCGGCCAATCAGAATCGCTGCTTGGACTGTCATAACCACTGCCAGCCTGCGACCAGCCATGCGCAGTGGATCCTTTGGTCAAGACCCCCACAGCCATGCAGTAGTCGTTAGTGGCGGTGTTACCTGCGGTGTTGTAAGAGGCGTAAGGATATGAACCTCCATGTCCACCTAAAGGCATTATTCCAAATCTGTTCTGGTAACAGATCTGTAGAAAAAAAATACAAGATAAAGTTGTCTCACTGGCACAGAAAAAGGATAATTCCTGACAGCTCTTCTTCATAGCTGAATGATTTGTGAAGACTACCTGTAAACTTTCTCTGTTATTAACACCTGTCCAAATGTGCAAATACGCACGAGAAACATGAGAAGACCTTTCCTGTTATGAAGCGTTTACCCCTGTAAAAACTACAACAAATTTTCAGAACAAATCTTGTCTTACCATTAAAGCTAAAGGTTTTACCTTTTTTTTGAGCAAAATACTAGTGATCATCAGACGAGGACTGAGTTTGAGTACAAGAACTATTCTGAAAATTAAGAAGCCAAAATATAACGCGAAATAAGTTGAGATTCGTCTTACCTTTTTGTTACCATTCCAAGCGTACATTATCACGGGTGCCTGTACAGCCGCCTTCGCAGCTGATGCTCCAACAGAATGGCGCCAAAACGAGTCTTTTTCCCTGTCACCAGGCAACCTCCACATCACCCACTTACTCCCCAAGCCATCCATCCTCTCACCGCTAGACAACAAAACCGTGGACGCTTCCTCTACTGCCAAGCGTCGCGCGTCAATGCAGGCAAACTCTTTCTGTTTTGTGATCTTTGGTGTCTTCAACGCTGCAGTGTTGTAGTTAGATACCAGCCATGTCTTGTAAATGTTGCCCACTTTTCCGCTGATTTTGGCCACAAGAGTCCAGCCACCGTTTTTCATGTCGCAGTATGTCTGCACAGACGAGCTTCCTTGGAGGTCTGTCTTGATCCAGTAAACGCCATTCTTGGCGCGCGGTTTGTTGTTCACGAGACTCGCATCGTGGATCTGTTTGCACGAGTCCGCGGGAAGCTTCTCTTCTCCTAGCAGAGCACTTTGGCTGGGAAGGACTGTGATCGCTTTAAGAGTTCCCAGGGTGATGTTAGGAGGAGTGGAAACTAGGAGCGTCACTTTGATGTTGTCATAAAGAGTTTTGCAGCTTTTAGGAGAGCGATAACAGCCCAGTCCTAACGTTCCAGCGGTTATCATCCATGGCTTCTTCACTTTGACATTACCAAACACAAGGTTTCCGTTTTGCCACCACCAAACTCTATCGCCAAACGCTCGGTACTTGAAGTGAAACCATGTGTTTAATTTAAATTGTGTGGGAAACCATGCTGTATGATACCAGCCGCCATCTTTGTTGTTAGCTTGGGGTCTGAAGATACTAGTACTGCTTGGGAAGTGTTCAAACCACCAACCCGTGGTTTTGCTGAGTTTCACATTGCTGAGACGAAGAAATGGTCCAGTTGCGCTCCTACTTGTCCCCATCTCCTTTAAGTCAAGCTCTACATCAACGTCTTTCCAATGAAAACCTGACCGAACATACAATCCAACCTCCATTTGATCATGGGTTAAGTCTTTACTCTGCATCGTGTTTCCCAGTAATCGTCCATTTTGCACGCTCCATTTCCCATAAGTCTTCACCCATTCTTTCCTCAGAGCTGAGCTCGAGAAATCGTCATGGAAGGCGTACACCTTATCAGGATTATTCATGGCACTGCTGCTGGCCCAAGCACCAAGGACTAAGAAGTAAGACACGTCATCAACAGTGTTGGCTGAGATTGGAGCCTGCAGTCTGAACTGGACAGTTGCCAACTTGGTTCCCAAGCCACTGATGACGCGGTCGATTTGAAATGGGTCCTGTACGTTGTCATGGTAATATACTTCCAAATTTTCTCCATTGTCATGTGTCAATCCACGGTCTATCAGTTCTCGGTGATTTACTGAGAAAAGAAAACATTCATGCGATCACTGCGACAAATGTCTGAAAGTTTCTCACCATTACAAACAGGGTAGAAAATGCGTATGAAAAAAGAAATTTGAAATTCCCCAAGCAGCGTCACTGAATGGTTCAGCTCAACAGAGAATTGTAAGAATCACTTTACATAGCCGAGATCTATGAGAGTGAAAATGTAAAAAGAAAAAATCTACATCTTTTTAACATGTATGTGCGCAGTAAAAAATAGTTAAATTTTATTAACACCAATGGCCGACATTTAGCGATTGCAGACTAAGGAAATTAGGATCTCGCTAAAAGTTAACTAATAACTGAAAATTTCACACTCTTTACCGTGTAATATATATTTTGTTTTCTTTTTTGGTAGAAAATTGACCAAAACCTATATTTCGGTAATTAAAAAAAAAAAACTTCTTTCAAAACGCTTCTCTCTGATTTTGGTCCCTAAAGGTTGCTGTTTTCGGGTTCAACCGTTTGAAAAGCTTTTTGTTTACCTTTAACAGACTGTTACCGAAACGTTTGGAAAGCAAACAATTTTTGCGAAATGATACCGATAGAAATCACAACCAAATGTTCATACCTGGTACACTTATAGTGTAGTGTTTTGGCAGAGAGGATCCAGTCACTTCAATTCGCACCGGTATTTTACCTCCTAACCGGGCCACACAGCGCTGATATTCACTCGAACTGTTCCCCTTTGAAAACGTTTCTAAGAGATGCTGAATAGGTCTCAACAGAGCGATTTCTTCTTCGGCTATTCGAGACAATTTCTCGGCGTCTTTCTGTAAAAGAGTGGCCATAGTTTTCTTTTCGTTTAAGGTACTCAAATCCAGAGATAACTTGTAAATCAGCGAGTCGATCTCGCTTTTAGCGCGGTAGACTGCGCCATGTTTCGTGGGCTTTTGAGCATTTTCGCCATGGATTACTCCACAACTTGAAAAGTATAGCAAGGTGGTGAAAAAAGCGATGTGGCTTAGTTGGAAAGCCATTCGGCTTCAGATAAAACTATTGTTGATATGTAAGCAGGTCGCATTTAAGGAATTACTGAGATTATATCACAGGATGACTGTCTCATAATTGTTGAAATTAATTAATAGAAGCCGAGTTTACAAGTTATTTTTCGTGAATTGTATAGGATAAGAATAGAAATATTCACTGTCGCTAAATGTCACGCATTTTTAAATCAGCGATATTGAGATTTTCCGATACTGATTTTTTTTGGCGCTTTAATGCAAGACGAAGATAATGGAAGATAATTTTGATGTTGGCTTAAAGCTGCATTACTCGCACTCAATTTTTCTTTGTATCGACTAACCTGACTATTAGAACGGCTTTTGTTGATTTTTTGTGGTCCGTTGTCAACATTTAATAAATATGTAAATTTTGGCCGCTTTCACGTCTCGATGCACATTATAACCTTGAATTTTAAAATTCTTAAAATTCTAGACGGAGTTATTGTAGGAAAGTAAATATTAAATTTGGTTTCTCGCAGATCCTTCTTCGCGCTGTAACCCTTAAACTCTTAGCATATCCCCGTATTCTGCGTAACTTGGCCTTCATCCCATTTCCGCTCGGATGATGCGAGGTGACTTGCGTCGCGTGATCCCGCTTTCCGACATGGATTTCAATACTTCCTGCATCGCGTGAATGAAATGAAGCATATTTATAGTTCATATATTTTTTTTCTTATATCCCACCCCAAAAATTCTAGAGTTTCTCATCATTTCTTGATGTTATTTTCTATCGCACTATCCCGTGTAGCTGGTGACTTGTGCCGGGTGATTTGCTGTTTATTCCCCTTCGAAATGTAGCATATCTCCTTCTCGCGCCGATAATGTACCTACCAGTCGAATTGAACCTTCAACATACCCCCCCGGGCAACACCCCCCCGGGTAACACCCCTGGTATTTAAACCTTTGAAATTTGGTTTGTTCAAATTCCTTTTCCCTGGGAAAAAATGTTGTGCAAATGTCCCATCTAGGTCTCACATTAGGCGATCAAATGCCCCTACCCCTTGGAAAGAAATTAGCTTCTTCATCCCATTTTCAGTGATAAATCGGGACAATTACGTCAGCAGCCATTTCCTGAAGAGTTTATGTAGTTCTTTGCTCTGCAGTCAGTTCGCTACAAAATGCCCCTAGGTTGCCCGGAGGTTGCCTGGAGGTTTCCCGGGGGAGGATTTCGAATGTTCGATTTGACCGGTACATAACTTTTCCCCGTATCCCATCTTCAAAGTTTATAGTACCCCACATCACGCCAAACTTAGTTTGCTCTCAATAATCGGTCTTTAGTGGAAAAAAAATACATTTCGTCGATAACCGGCGTGTTTCCTTGTGATAATAAGGAAATAAAAAAAATGTCGAATTGAGGAAAACGTTAATTGTGACGTTTAATACTTTCGAATTTTCTACGCAAGTTTAAGAGTAAACCGAATGCTTTGATACAAAATCTTTTTCTCTCAAACTCCAAACGCTGGCCAAAACGGATTTCCTCGTAAAAGAGACATTACCCTCGTTCATTGATTACAAGTAGTCCCAGTTTTCTACTCAGGGATGTGGGGCGAGGAGCGTAACACACGAGTGCACCTGCCGTTTACCCACCCCCGGTGCGTTAAGTTTCCGCGCTCTGTGTCTGTGTCCCGGATGTGAAAAAAACCTCTGACAAGCAGGTGTCTGGGTCGGTTTGCTACACAACGTAGCAGCATCAGCATAGCAGTATAGCATAGCACAGCATAGCAGTATAGCATAGTATAGCACAGCACAGCATAGCATAGCATAGCAGCATAGCATAGCATAGCACAGCACAGCACAGCACAGTATAGCATAGCATAGCCTAGCATTGCATAGCATAGCATAGCATAGCACAGCATAGCATAACACAGCATAGCACAGCATAGCAGTATAGCATAGCACACCATAGCAGCATAGCAGCATAGCGTAGCATAGCATAACATAGCATAGCATAGCCGCATAGCACAGCATAGCAGCATAGCAGCATAGCAGCACAGCACAGCAGAGCACAGCACAGCACAGCACAGCACAGCACAGCATAGCATAGCAGCACAGCATAGCATAGCATAGCATAGCACAAACATTACATGACTTGCACTGTAATTGACTGAAGCAAATCCAATGGAAACAGCTTTAAGGTCGAGTTATTGAAAAGTTTGATTTAATGGGAGGTTGAGTTATCAGGATTGCGCTGTAGCCTGTAGCATATCTCTTATTTGGGTTTTGTGTGAGTTTCTTTTGCTAGAGGCCATACTGTAAGTCCAGTGGGAAGTTGGGGGGGGCGGGGGGGCTCCCATATAAAAATGACGGGTGTGCGTCATACCTTTTTGAGGTCAAAATTTGTAGATTGGGCCAGTTGGGGTGCTACAATCTAAAATGGTCACTGTTAGAATTACTTAAATTGCAGGAAAAAAATATGAATGAAATAAAAAACACTTAGCATATGCTTCGGTTTTAAGAAAAATGACGCAACACAAGTTTTACCCAACACCGTTTTATTGTTTTTTGTTTCTTTGTTTCTTTTCTTAACAGTTTTGCACAGCTTTTCTTTGGCAAGGCTAAAAAAATTAATCCCTTGAAAGTTATATTTCTAAACCTCCTTTTCTTTTATCAAAAACAAAGATCAATAACATTTATCTTCGAGATCATGATTTGGGTTTACCAGAAAATGTTCAACTGCTAAATCACTAAGTCTTGTCAAACAAAAAGTAACGAAATCAAACTGAATTTCCTGTTTTCTAATTTACCACTTGTTTTTTTCCTTATCAGAAAATGTCTTCATTTGCTTTATTCAGAAAAAAGTATTCCATGCTATACGTCCATAGATCACATAAAATCAATTAAAAAAAGACATTAATCTGTTGACCTTCACCAGTTTATTATAACTCGCTAAAGCAATAGCAAGACATATGTTCCCCTTATTCCGTTACCATGGTTACTTAAGCCAGACTGTCAGATAGGGAGACTGGTGATTGTATGATCTGTTCGGCCAATCAGAATCGCTCCTTGGACTGTCGTAACCATTGGCACTCTGCGACCAGCCATGCGCAGTGGATCCTTTGGTCATGACCCCTACAGCCATACAATAGTCATTACTGGTGACGTCGCCTCTGGTGTTGTAAGAGGCGTAAGGATATGAACCTCCATGTGCACCGTAAGGCAGTACTCCGAACTTGTTCTGGTAACAAATCTGTTAAAGACAATAAAAAGATAAACAGTATTCAAGAAAATGTTTATTCACAAGCTTGTGTAAGATCGAGAGTGACTTTATTTCTTCCAGCACTTTGCACCTGTCAATCTAAGCTCATAGGCTGAGGTGTGGAAGGATGGGTGGGTGGGTGGGTGTGGAAACACATAACCTACATAAGACACCTGTTATGTCCAGATACCACGCAGCTCTTTACAACCTCTAATTTCATTGGACCTGTATATCATGCAGCTCTATTGTTTTTAGGTCAAGGGTCTATTGTTAGCCATTGTTGTGTTGTTTGTTCTATTGTTTTCTCAGCAAATCAGAGAAGACCTTGTAAGAGCTGCGTACTGCCCCGTTATGTCCAGGATTGCAGATAATTAGATGCATGACAAATTTAATAAGCGTCACAAAGTGTCCTCGTGCTCTTCTACTCAACTTCAACATCACTTGTTTTCAAAAATTCAGACAATAAACGTCACGAAGTGTCCCCTAAATTCTGCGCTTTAAGTAAAATAAACACGTGCGTGCCTAAAAATAACACTAACACTAATGCTTACCTTACATTTCAAAAAAGATAGTTAACACTTAGACTTAATGGGACACTTCGTGTTGGATATCAAAATTTGTCATGTATCTAATCATCTGCAATCCTGGACATAAGTGTAAGACAGAAGGATTTATGCTACCCCAAAGGATATGTTTTTGTGCAATTGTGGTAAAACCAAAGGTGTATTTTATCCTCACCAAATCTCACTTCGAGTAAATTCATGCGCGAGAATTGGACATTTGCTGTTATGAAAGAGTCAATCAAAAAAGTTGCGAAGGCAGTTATCAAAAATTGTATTTGCCATTGAGGCCATTTTTATTAGTCTTTAGATCACAAAAGTACAACTGATGACTGAAATTACTAAAACTTCAATGGGTGCGAAATTAAATTACCTGAACTTGGTCACAAACAGTTCACAAAGAAGAGCTTCGATAAAATGGGTACTAAACTGAAATACACCTTACCTTTTTGTTTCCATTCCAAGCGTACACCATGACGGGTGTCTTTACAGCCGCCTTCACAGCTGAAACTCCAACAGAATGGCGCCAAAACGAGTCTTTTTCTCTGTCACCAGGCAACCTCCACATCACCCACTTACTCCCCAAGCCATCCATCCTCTCACCGCTGGACAACAGAACTGTGGACGCTTGCTCTACTGCCAAGCTACGCGCGTCAATGCAGGCAAACTCTTTCTGTTTTGTGATCTTTGGAGTCTTCAGCGCTGCAGTGTTGTAGTTAGATACCAGCCATGTTTTGTAAATGTTGCCCACTTTTCCGCTGATTTTGCCCACAAGAGTCCAGCCACCGTTTTTCATGTCGCAGTATGTCTGCACAGACGAACTTCCTTGAAGGTCTGTCTTGATCCAGTAAACGCCATTCTTTGCACGTGGTTTGTTGTTCACGAGACTTGCATCGTGGATCTGCTTGCAAGAGTCCGCGGGGAGCTTTTTTTCACCCAGAAGAGCACTTTGGCTGGGAAAGAATGGTTGAAGAGTTCCTAGGGTGATGTTTGGAGGGGTGGCAACAAGGAGTGTGACTTTAATGTTGTCATAAAATGTTTTGCAGTTGAGTTGAGATTTATGACAACCCAGTCCTAAAGTTCCTGCTGCTATCATCCATTGCTTGCTAACTTGTACATTATCATGTACAAGTTTACCATTTGCCCACTGTGAAAATCTGTCGCCAAGCACTCGATACTTAAAGTGAAACCAGGTGTTTAATTTGAGGGCTTTAGGCGACTTTCCACGGTATTTCCAGCCACCATCGCGGTTGTTTGCTAGTGGCCTCATGCTCATTGTACCGGGGCTGCCCATGTAGTATTGAAAAAACCAACCAGTAGTTTTACTGGGTCTTACATCGCTGACCCTCAGAAGTGGTCCAGTTGCGCTCTTTTTTGTCCCAGTCTCCATCAAGTCCAACTCTACCTCCACATCTTTCCACTGAAAACCTGACCGAAGATACAATCCGATCTCAATGTAATCATTGCTAAAGTCTTTACTCTGCATCGTGCTTCCCAGTAATCGTCCTTTTTGCACGCTCCATTTTCCCCAATTCTTCACCCATTCTTTCTTCAGAGCTGAGCTCGAGAAATCGTCATGGAAGGCGTACACCTTATCAGCATTATCCATTGCACTGCCGCTGACCGAAGCACCAAGGACTAAGAAGTAAGACACGTCATCAACAGTGTTGGCTGAGATTGGAGCCTGCAGTCTGAACTGGACAGTGGCGGACTTTGTTCCCAGGCCACTGATAACGCGGTCGATTTGAAATGGATACTGTCCATTGTCATGGTAATAGACTTGCAAATCCTCACCATTGTCACGTGTGAATCCACGGTCTATCAGTTCTCGGTGACTTACTGAGAAAGAAAGGATTCATGTCAATCAGTGTGACAAGTGTCTGAATAAAATCTAAAATTTGATTTTCTCATCAGTGAGGTCGTGTTGACGCGCAAATTGGTTAGGTAATTTTCAAAGCGATGAAACTTGGGTAGTAAATCTGTTTCCATTAAAAACAGATAACAAACTTTTATTTCCGAAACTGGTTCAAAAGACTTGGTAATTATTGATACCTGTTAGGCGAAAATGCGTGGCCTCAATCTCTGGAATTCGCTGTGAAATAAAAATTCGTGTTCGCTAGCTCTAAATTTCTTTATGCCTTGGTCTGAAAGTAAAGAAAACCGAAATTTTACAGACAACGTCGCTAAAAAGTTCCGCCTGGAATGCTTACACTTTAGGATTTCATAGAGCGACTGAAGAACTGTGAGAAACACATAACATGTACCAAGATTTCACTCTTGAAGTAACATAGTGAAAAAAAGCGATCAAACAACTTTGTAACATGCACGCGGTAGAAATTACAATCCGCGTTTTTGTGCGGATTTCAGAGGAAATTAAAAAGTAGCTATTAAGAAAGTTCAACCATGTTTTTGGGCTCTGTGTTTTCCAAAACTTTAATTCGCACGGTCATGTATGTTTCCTTTGTTTCGCGAAAGCCTGTCTTTTTCTAAAAGTTTCATATTTTTCAAAGTTGCAGGCCGAAAAATTGTTCTTTAATTTGATCCAGAGTTTGTTCCCTAAAATTTCCTTTTTATTTTGATCAGAGCTTTCATCGATCACAGCTTTCAAAGCGTCTCTCAAAGGCAAACAGTTTTCCTCAAATGATACAAAACTCAACAAAATTTCATACCTGGTACACTTATGGTGTAGTGTTTTGGCAGAGAGGATCCAGTCGCTTCAATTCGCACCGGTATTTTTCCTCCTGGTCGGGCCATACAGCGCTCATATCCACTCGATGTGTTACCCTTCGCAAGCTTTTCCAAAAGATGCTGAACAGGTCTTAACAAGGCGATTTCTTCTTCGGCGACTCGAGCCAATTTCTCGGCGTCTTTCTGCATAACAGCGGCCATAGTTTTCTTTTCGTTGAAGGTTTTCAAATCCAGAGACAACTTGTAAATCAGCGAGTCGATCTCGCTTTTGGCACGGTACACTTCGCCATGTTTCGTGGGCTTTGCGGGTTGGGAGTTTTGAGCATTTTTACCAAGAATTATTGCACACCGTGTAAAGAACAACAAGGCGGTAAAAAGAGCGATTTCGCTCAGTTGAAAAGCCATTTGGAGCAGTTACAAGCGATGAAAACTGTTGTTGATCACTTAGTAGGTTGTACAACGAATGGCAACAAATTTTCACTGTATGACTCATAGTTGGAAGCCAAACTTACAAGTTATTTTTCGTGAAAACTAGGCTGGCTGAGCTAAAAAACGTCACAAAAAAACTGTCAGAGTTGTTGTGTGTACAGTCAATGAAAGTCACGCATTTTGTGATGATAATTTCCACAGATCCTTTTGCGCGGCTTTGCTGCAGGACAGAAGCGTTTATTGACGTTTATTATACACGCTAAAAGCCACATAATAAACTCTCAGTCCTTCTTTTTGTCAACTCAGCTTGTAATAGTCAAGTAGCTTCAAGCAATAGTCCATTACAATTTATAAACCGGTGTATTGATAGCAAATATCATGACCGTGATTATGTCAACAAATATACATGTACCGTATGTAAATTTGCCAACTCGTACATCTAGGATCACATTCATGTCATGTTGTTAGAGAACAGAAAATGTGTTTATCGGCCCCGCTTTCTTTTATAATTTTGCCGCATTAGATCATCACAGGGAGCCCAAACAAAATATTTGACCGTTTGTATTAATCCGAAAAGTTCGTATAATCGAAAATAGTGCGGAGCAAGATATTCACATTAAAATTCAAAACATACATAATTTACCTAAATGATGTGTTTTATAGTTCTTACGGCTTAAAATGGCGATTCATTAAGAGTTTTTCGCTAACATTTTATCTGCACATATAACGACAGACTTTCCTTTAAATTTAACATATACAAACGTTCACATAGTTTGTGTGGGCACCTTGTATTTTTAATTGGGGCTATCCGACTAAAATTCTATTATTTCCTTTTTTGATCCCGCTTCCCGACAAATATTTCAATACTTCCCAGCATTTCTCCTTCGAAAAGTGTAATATCCCGTTTCCACTCATCCCGCATCCCGTCTCAATTGAGAACCGCATCCTGAATCTCGCATATAACCTGATTTGGACCCGTCTGTCTCTTCGCGTTTTGTGGCAATTGCATTTTTCAGGTTAACTGCGATGCCTTAGTTCTTGAACTTCTCTTTACCAGCTTCTTATTCTTCTGTTGCGGCGATCAGGATAGATTCGAGTTTCCGCGTGAGAGGATTTTAGCGCTAAAGCTTGTTTCACTCTTCGTTTTTGCACGATTATTTATCAGTTTTAATCAAAACGTCTTCGGGTCTTACTCGGAAATCGTCGGGAAAATTATCGGAAACATTCATGTGACCTTCCGACACGATTTGAATAACCCGATTACTTTTAAAACCGTTGGATATTTCTAAGAATTGAATATAAATGTTTATAAAATTAACAAAACTAAACATGGTTTCTTCGAGCGTTGTTTAATTAATATATCAAAAACGAGGAAGCGTGTTCATCGGGATATCCAAACACCGAGAAGTGGGTTGAATAAACGAGGCGCAGCCGAGATTTTTCATTTAACCCACTTCGAGGTGTTTGGATATCTGATGAAACACTCTTTCGAGTGTTTGATACAGCTTCTTAAAACCATTAAAAATTCTTGGAAAAATTCAAAGCAAAAGTTAACCAAATTTGATAGTAATTAGTATCACATATCCAAATATTCTTCAAAGTAGTGATTTCCTTTGTTTTCTCTTCATGAATTATTATGAGTCGAGAACTTTGTTTCTCACTCATCATAAACAATAATTATCTCTCACTTACTGGCTGTGTCGTCATTCACTCGCGACATATTGAGTTCAATATTTACTGATTCTCTACAGTGACACCCTCGGAACCCTTGCTAGTGTCCGCTAAAAGGGGAATTCCGCGTTCGTTTTACAGTCAACATGGGAAGAAAATGTAGGGACCCAAGCAGCTGGTCCGGTCCGCTTAATAGCGGTTGCCGCTTAATGTGGGGCTTTATCTACTTTTGTTGACTTTAGACAGAACGATCCTTCTTTACAGAAGTCTAAGTCTCATAATATATATAGATAGGCCCAGCCTATCAGCTTCGCACTTTAAACAAGCTTAACTAAGGTGAAACTTAACTAAGGTGAAAGGTTGGAAGCACAAGAATTAAGATTGAAGAACGGGCTATTTTCAATTTTAGCAATTCTCAAAAACAGTATTACCCGACCGTCTGCACAGTACATTTAGACTGTAGAAAAGTTCACAAAAACAACTTTTCTCTTTCCAGAATAACTAGTACGACCACGTTCCGAATAAAATACAGTTTTTGTTTGTCAAAAATTGCGCGAGAAATTGATTTGGAAATTAAAATTGCAAAAATACACAAACATAAGCTTATTTGCATATGGCGACGCGAGTGAAGACAGAAAATCTAAGTCTTGTTTTTTTTACATAAAATCGCTTTTTAATCTATGTAATGAATGAACAAAGACATAAAAACGGACAACACAATCTTCTTTCGAAAACTTTTATTCAATCTCCATTAGAAAAGCACGTATTATTTCTAGCGCATCAAAGCAGAGCTGTCTCGATGAAATTCAAGAAAACAACACGACTTAATTTGAACACGTTTCATAAACATGTCTCCAAAACTTAAGAGAACTCAAAGGAAAAGTCAATCAAAAATTGATATCAACATAAATTCCCATCGAAAAATGTGATTTATTTTACCTTTAAAGCACTGGACCGCTTGGAAATTCGTTAAAACTCCGCTTCTTAGGTTCCGAAATCCGTAATAAAACAAGGCATCTCCCCGCATTGCTCCTGCATTGATAATATGAAGTTCCTCGAAGCAAGATTTTATCCCTGAAAGCTCTTCTTTTTCCACTAAAGCGGCTTCTGAGTATCCCTTAACTAGTATCTCTGTCTTGAGTAGCAAACCGCGAAAAACTGCAGGGAAATAACGACTTTTCTTCTCCGCTAAACACAACAATCCAACTCTGAATCCAACTAAAGTGTTTACCGAGCTGACGGCTGTGTAGCCGCGCGAAAAACAAAGCCTCAAAGATCCCGGATGTTGATGACGTCGTACGCATACAGCTGACGTGACATTCGGCATTCCCGGATGTTGTGTGGCGTCATTCGCGCTCGCGAGCTAGTAGCCTTGAGCGACGCTCGGACACACGGACACACAGTCGTACACACATGTAACAGACGCCGCCCGCGAAACATTCCGCTGGCCATGACCATGAAAAACGACGGGTATGGGTTCTATGACTATGGGGCTTCGCGCGGACCTTCGGCCCGCAGTGCTCCGCTATCAACATAAATTCTCATCGAAAACTTAATCTGTTTTACCTTTAAGTCCCTCGCTTGCTTGGTTCTGAAATCCGTAGAAAACAAATATCTCCCGCATTGATAAAAACGTAATACATGAAGGTCCTCGAAGCAAGATTTCATCCCTGAAAGCTCGTCTTTTTCCACTAAAGCGGCTTCTGAGTATCCCTTAATTAGTATCCTTGTCTTGAGTAGCAAACCGCGAAATATTAAGGGAAATAACGCCTTTAATTTCAACGGTTTTCTCCGCTTAGTAAATTGACAGCAAAACATCAAAGTGTTTTTCCAGCTGACGTGACATTCGGCCGTGTAACCGCGCGAAAAACAAAGCCTCGCTTTGGTTTCAACATGACGTCGTACGCGCATGTTTTGCGACGTCATACGCGCCCGCGAGCTGGTCCTGCGCGAAGGCAAGCTAGTCCTGCGCGAAGGCGGCGGCGGAGGTCGGGCACACGCGCGCCCGCGAAACATTCCGCTAGCCATGACCATGAAAAATGACGGGCATGGTTCTATGAGTATGGAGCTGCGCAGCCAGGCCTTCGGCTTGGCAAGTGCTCCGCTAATAATAATAGTAATTTCTCATTTGTTGATTGTGCCGCCAGCATGCATTCACTTGCGACATACTGAGTTCAATATTCGAAGGCAACCTATTTACTGATTCTCTACAGTGACACCCTCGGAACCCTCGCTAGTGTCCGCTAAAAGATGGTTCCGCGTTCGTTTTATTGTCAATATATATCCTTCTCTTCTCCCCAGTCCCTTCAATCATCGATGCCAGAGTTACCTACGGATGAGGCAATATTTAACTTTTTTTTCTCACCTTAGGTGTCTGAAGCCATACAACAGTCCAAGGATGATGAAATCATCAACGGCATTATTGACGAGGTGATGGAGCCTCAGTTGAGACAAGTTATTATCGAGACTTGGCGTGATGTGGCCGAGGTTGACAGAAATAAAGAGGTTAATAAGGTAACTGAACATTCCTCAGATAAGAATGACGTCAGTACCTCTTTTGGCGTATCTGCTAACGTTCTTGCAAAGTAGATTGGTGTCTATGATAAAGTTAGGCAGGATATTTTCTCAATGAACCACCAAATTTTTACAGCCAATTTCACTAAAGTACACACACCCGCGTTTTTCTGAACATAATTTCAATGCCCTTCACGATTCGACTATGACAGAAAACGGCGGACGAATTTCATTGGCAAATGCTTCGTCCATGAAATACTCACTTTTTGACATCGATATAGAAAACTAGCTGCAAATTTTCTTCACAACTTTCTGATCATGTGCGAGTTATATTGATGGTTTTCAACTAAGTGTCGTAAAACCAAAGCCATTACTCTGACCAATCACAACGGACGCAGACAATCCAATGAACCAATCAGGACACGAAGCAAATACATGTCACCGGCGTCGAGCGCGGGAAAACGCGTGCGAGCGAGTCACGATTGGCTTTGGTTTTACTTCTGATTGGTTGAGAAATTGGCGCGAGATTTTTTAGCCAGCCGCAAAGCGTAGCAATGCAAAGCTAAAGCAATCACGAAATTCCTTTCGACACTCAATTTAAAATCGTTCTATAAGGGCTGGTTTTCACTAGCGCATAAGCATAAGCACAAGCCAACACAAGCAGACTCAGTAACGTGTAATTCATTAGTTTCAATTGTTTGAACAAAACAGAACAAAAGGCACTAATGATCAACATGTTACTGAGTCTGCGTATGTTGGCTTTTACTTATGCTTATGCGCTAGTGAAAACCAGCCTTTAAGCCTCGTTGTGTTTTCTCCGTGTTTCAGGTTTCTGTGTACGCGGAGGATCATCTGCTGGATGCGTTGTGTTTGCAGCACTTGTTGAGTCAGTTGGCAGGTGATAATCTATCACTGTACTTCAATGACTACACAGACCAGCTGTTAGATGGTGAGTCAACACAGAACATTCAGATATCTTTCATTTTTGCTTATCTAAGTCGGGATTTTGCGATGGTAAAATTCAACTTTTAATTTCATTTATAGGCATGTTAGATGGTGAGTCACCATACAAAGGGTCGATTTGCGCGGAACAACATTTGCTTACAAATGTCACATGCGAAGTTTGTAGGGCATGCTGCCCGCGTCTTAAGACTGTTCGTGTGATATTGTTCGTGGCTATGATGTGTCGTAGTGTTTTCAAACTCGTACATTTTTCATGTCGTACGTCGCTATTAAATGTTTGATTTACACGAACGGAATCATGTCGAAGGGTTGTCGTTAGTTTATCGCGTGTTAAAAAGTTGTATGGTCTGAATCGTTCCTATTATGTACTTAGATTACTGAACGAAATTTGTTTGGTTTAAAACGGGACAAATTAGTTAAATCAACTGCCGCTAACTTATGTTAACAGGTCTTATTTGTGGGTTGCTGACTCAGCAGTACTTAGCCGTGAACGATGAAAAAGAAGCAACGCAAAGTAACTCAGCAGTAAAAGAACTTCATGAAGGGTTGTTCTGTGATCTGGTAAGAACAACAGTTTACATGCATTAGTCCTTAAGACAAAAGCCTTGGAACTGACAATGTATTAAGTATTACTTGAGGCCTCAATTCCCTGATGTATTAAGTAGATCTCGGTTTTTGTATTTTTTATCGAGAGTAATTATGTGGTTCATTTATTCATTATTTAACCTCGTGCCATGGGCATTAACTAGTCTGTGCAATCACTCCAGGGTTTTTTTAACTAATCACGTGCTAATGACTAGGCTTGCGCTTTTGTTTTCCCGCGCTTGGCCGCATCGGTAAAATGTTTTCCCGCGCTTAGCATTGTTTGCCTGTTTTCCCGCGCTTGGCATCGGTAACATGTTTTCTCGCGCTTGGCACCGGTTACACGTTTTCCCGTGTTTGTCATCGGTTGCATCTTTTCCCACGCTTAGCGCCGGTTGGATATTTTTCTGCGCTTGGCGTCAGTAATGTGTTTTCCCGCGCTTGGCACCAGTTGCATGTTTTCCCGCGCTTGGAGCAAGTTGCCTTTTTTAAGTTCTATTGGTCATGTCATAACCGTTTTGCAATTGTTCTAATTGGATATCACAGCAAATGGTTTTACGACAGTCAGTAAAAAACCATTTTAGGGTTACTGATTTAGAGGATTTAGGAAACTGATGTTTAGAGTGGTAGTTTTTTTTCAGCGAAAATCCGTATAGCTAGCGAAAAAAAATTTCTGTTAAGCGATTAAGTTATCAACTTCTCGTAATATGAAATATGCAGTAACCATTTATGTATTTTTGCCTTTGTAGGCTTTAGATGTTGTAATGGAAGAACTGACAGCACATTTAGATGAAGATATCCAAGAGTTACTTGAACACGAAAAAGAAAGAAATTTGTTCGACCTTTAAGTGCTTCAAAAGATTGGTCTTGTGCATTGGAATATTTCTAGAGATTCCTTTTAGGTGCCAACAGACGACGAGCTTGACAACCAGCCACTCAGGTAGGCAGTTAGTCATTCAGTCACTCCGTCTGTCAGCCTTCCAGCCCGGCGTCAGTTCGTTAGTCACTCAGACGGTCAGTCAGTTAGTCTGTTAGTCCGCCACTCCGTCCGTTAGTCAGTCACCCAGTCCATCCGTTGGTCAGTCGGCCATTCGTCTATCCGTCAGTTCGTCCGTCCGTCCGTCCGTTAGTCCGTCCGTCCGTTGGTTCGTCAGTTAGTCCGTCAGTTAGTCCGTCAGTCAGTCAGTCGCATTACCGACGGCAGGTAGGCCGTCCGTTAGTTCATCAGCTGGTCATTCCATCAGTCCAGCCGGTCAGTCATCGTCCAGTCATATACTACATGTACAGTTAAGCGGTCTGTTACTCATATAACCAATCAGCAAGTCAGTCAACTTCTCCGTCTGTCGCTCATGTTCACTAACTTGTTTTGTAGTCATTTACGTGAAAACCGTCTTTCAACTGGTCAGGCAGACTATTAAAACAATGAGTCAGAAATACCTCTGTACTTGTGAAACAAAAGTCCATGTGAAAAGTATAAGTTTTCTGACTCATTTTGCTAAATATTTATTTTGTTGGTTGGGCGGCTCAGGAGAGGCTTTATAAGCTGAAATCGTCCTTAAAATTCTGTTTATGAACATGTGTATGTTTGATAGTTTGAAAACCATGAACGTTGCAGTCTGTAATATTTATATTTATGGCCTTGTACAGATACATTGATCCAGTGGACACTCGCATGGTTTGTATCACTCACTGTTTATTGCGAGTTTCTCGAGTTTTTTTTTTCTTTTTTGCAACAATGTAGGTTCTTGTTTTGCTACTTTGGTCCGATAAACATGTAAATTACTAAATAAATTTTACCAAAACCTTGTAAGTATTTTGTCCATAGCGATAGACTAAATTACGAAATGAATAAAACTAGAAAAGTAAAATATTATTGTTTTTCAAATTTCTTGCCCTATATCAAGTCACGCCTGATAAAGTGTATTCTCTGTTTCTTTTAGTTTCTTCTCTGCTGTCTAAATAATAACCCATACATTATATGTTGTTCCTGATTCCAAGCATTCCCATTGCAAAATATGAGAATACAGCTGAACTGAAGTAATAGGAGCCTTCTTTGGTTTTTCTGTTATTTCTTTACAAAACAGTGTAGTTACTAGTAAAAGAGGCTATCTCACCATTATTTAGTATTACTTTAAATAGCCAGAAGACTTATTTGTATCAAAGAAAATCTGAAAAAAATGGCATTTTTTGGCAAGTGTATTTTGCAGCTAAACTGTGCTGCTTTAGTGCTTGCACCTCTCTTTGCAAGCTTCTAATTCTTTTACTGCTGCAATCAGGATCGATTGGAATTTCCGCATGACGGAGGATTTTTGTTCTCAAGTTTTGTTTTACTGTTTGTTTTGCGCGATTATTTAGCAGTTTTTGTGGAAACTTCGGATCTTCCTCGGAAATCTTTGGGTAAATTGTCAGAAACATTCTTTGACCTTCGGAGACGATTTGAACAACCCGAACGTTTTTAAATGGTTGGATATTTCTGAAGAAAAATTGAGTATAAGTGTTGTTTATAAAATCGATGAAACCAAAGATTGTTTCTTGGAGCGTAATTTAAGTAATATATCAAACACGAGAAAGATCATTACTTTAGGATATCCAAACACCGAAAAGTGGGTTGAAAAAACGACGCGCGGCAGTCTCTAGCCTTTTCTTCTATGCTTGCTGTTTATGTTGCTGTTTTCCTCCCTTTTTGTATCCTCTGGGCACTTTTTGAAAATGTCTCTTTCATTTTGACTTTAATTCTAGAACCGATTCTAGTAGAGTAGTGTGCTTGGCTTTCAGATAATTTTTTTTTTTTTGCTTTTTTGCTTTTGTTACTTTGACAGATAAGATGTTTTGTAATTAAAAGCTCTTCTTACTACAAAAAGGACCTGAAAACAAATTATCAATTCTTGGCATCTGCAAAAATATCACAAATTTGCCATGTATTTATGAAGAAGGACTCAACACAATTTTTAGCCATTACCATTTTATTGGGTTTTTTTATATCCTTTTGCTTTAAATGACCACAGCACAGCAGAAACGAAAGGCCACCATAACATTGAAAAAATCATCTCATTGAAAAAATCATGAAAGTGCTATGTTTTAATCTCTGTATTTCCTTTTATCAAAAACACATATTGATGTATTTTCGTTGAGAGATCTTGATTTGGGCTTATCAGAAAATGTTCTCCTTTCTTGATAATCAGAAAAAATCTCCATTTTTTTTTAGTCCTAAACATTAAACGCTCCCTTACTAAGTCATCTGGAACAAAACCTAACAAAATACTTAAAACTTTATTTCCTTATTCTAATTTACGACACTTCCCTCAGTTTTCTAAATTGAAACCTTTTTTTTACCAAGACATAAATACAGTTAGATTTTCTAAGAACTTAATTTTCAATTATCAGAAAATGTACGTGTTCATTTGCTCTAAGCAGGAAAAAAAATCAACTCTATTTTGCATCACAAAATATCAACCTTTACCTTTTTTTAAAAATTCTACTAACTAATATAACCCCAAAGCAAAGCGAATATTCCCCTTATTCTGTTTCCATGGTTACTTAAGCCAGACTGTCAGATAGGGAGAGTGGTGATGGTATGATCTGTTCGGCCAATCAGAATCGCTGCTTGGACTGTCATAACCACTGCCAGCCTGCGACCAGCCATGCGCAGTGGATCCTTTGGTCAAGACCCCCACAGCCATGCAGTAGTCGTTGGTGTTGGTGAAACCTGCGGTGTTGTAAGAGGCGTAAGGATATGAACCTCCATGTCCACTATTTGGCATTATTCCTAACTTGTTCTGGTAACAGATCTGTACAAAAAAATACAAAATGAAGGTGTCTCACTGGCACAGAATAACCATAATTCCCGTCAGCTCTTATTGAAAGCTGAATCATTTATTTTGTGGAAGACAAGCTGTAAAATTTTGTAAACTTTTTCTAGAAGTATTTTCAGCTGTTCAAATGTGCAAATACGCACGAGAAACAGGAGAAGACCTTTCCTGTTATGAAGCATTTACCCCTGTAAAAACCATTAAAGCCAAAGTTTTTAGCTTTTTTGTGAGCAAAATACAAGTGGTCATCAGACGAGGACTGAGTGTGAGTACAAGAACTATTCAGAAAATTAAGAAGCCAAAATATAACGCCAAATACGTTGAGATTTGTTTTACCTTTTTGTTACCATTCCAAGCGTACACCATGACGGGAGTCTGTACAGCCGCCTTCACAGCTGATGCTCCAACAGAATGGCGCCAAAACGAGTCTTTTTCTCTGTCACCAGGCAACCTCCACATCACCCACTTACTCCCCAGGCCATCCATCCTCTCACCGCTGGACAATAGAACCATGGACGCTTCGTCTACTGCCAAGCTACGCGCGTCAATGCAGGCAAACTCTTTCTGTTTTGTGATCTTTGGAGTCTTCAGCGCTGCAGTGTTGTAGTTAGATACCAGCCATGTCTTGTAAGTGTTGCCCACTGTTCCGCTGATTTTGCCCACAAGAGTCCAGCCACCGTTTTTCATGTCGCAGTATATCTGCACAGACGAGCTTCCTTGGAGGTCTGTCTTGATCCAGTAAACGCCATTCTTGGCACGCGGTTTGTTCACGAGACTCGCATCGTGGATCTGTTTGCACGAGTCGGCGGGAAGTTTCTTTTCTCCCAGCAGAGCACTTTGGCTGGGAAGGACTGTGATCGCTTTAAGAGTTCCTAGAGTGATGTTAGGAGGAGTGGAAACTAGGAGCGTCACTTTGATGTTGTCATAAAGAGTTTTGCAGCTTTTAGGAGAGTGATAACATCCCAGTCCTAATGTTCCAGCTGTTATCATCCATGGCTTCCTCACTTTGACATTGCCAAACACAAGATGGTCGTTTTGCCACCACCAAACTCTATCGCCAAACACTCGGTACTTGAAGTGAAACCATGTGTTTAATTTAAATGGTGTGGGAAACCTTCCTGTATGATACCAGCCGCCATC
Organism: Cladopsammia gracilis; assembly: GCA_022457155.1. Classification (NCBI taxonomy): domain Eukaryota; kingdom Metazoa; phylum Cnidaria; class Anthozoa; order Scleractinia; family Dendrophylliidae; genus Cladopsammia; species Cladopsammia gracilis. The sequence goes on from JAJGOT010000110.1 coordinate 1,477,087, forward strand.
TTTATTGTTAGCTTGGGGTCTGAAGATACTAGTACTGCTTGGGAAGTGTTCAAACCACCAACCCGTGGTTTTGCTGAGTTTCACATTGCTGAGACGAAGAAATGGTCCGGTTGCGCTCCTCCTTGTCCCCATCTCTTTTAAGTCAAGCTCTACATCAACGTCTTTCCATTGAAAACCTGACCGAAGATACAATCCGACCTCCATTTGATCATGGGTTAAGGCTTTACTCTGCATCGTGTTTCCCAGTAATCGTCCATTTTGCACGCTCCATTACCTATAAGTCTTCACCCATTCTTTCTTCAGAGTTGAGCTCGAGAAATCGTCATGGAAGGCGTACACCTTATCCGGATTATCCATGGCACTGCCGCTGACCGAGGCACCAAGGACTAAGAAGTAAGACACGTCATCAACAGTGTTGGCAGAGATTGGAGCCTGCAGTCTAAACTGGACAGTTGCTGACTTTGTTCCCAGGCCACTGATGACGCGGTCAATTTGAAATGGATGCTGTCCGTTGTCATGGTAATGGATTTGCAAATCTTCACCATTGTCACGTGTCAATCCACGGTCTATCAGTTCTCGGTGATTTACTGAGAAAGAAAGTATTCATGTCAATCAGTGTGTCAAGTGTCTGAATAAAATACTAAACTTCTCATCAGCGAGGAAGTGTTCAGGCGTAAATTGGTTGGATAATTCTCAAAGCGGTGAAACCTGGGCAGTTAATCTGCCTCCATTAAAAACAGATAATAAAATTTTAATTCCAAAACTGGTTTACGAGACTTGGCAATTATTGACAACTATTAGGTGAAAATACGTCCCCTAAATCTCTGGAATTCGCTGTAAAATAATAATATTGATGTTTGCACGGTGGAAAAAAGCCATTTTAATCTTCAGGTTCACTGGCTCTAAATTCAATTTCTAGTAAAATCGTTAGCACAGGTCTGTTTCTCAACTTTCACTGGAGTAAACGCACTTTGGAATTTCATTTCGAGAGGCAACAATTATAAAAACCACAAAACATGAACCGAGAAGTGAATCTGGAAGTGAAAGCTTTGTAAACGTGACCACAAAGAGCTCGTAACGTGCTCGCGGCAAAAATTACAACAGGCTTCGTTTAGCGATTTCACAGACAATTATGATGTTGCTTAAACTTATGTACGCTTAAAGTTGTTTTCTTTTTCGGCTTCAGTGGAATCGAACTAAACTATATTATATAACTAATATAATTATAACTATAATTATATATAACTAAATTATAATCTCTTTTTATCGCAATACTTATTGGTACAATGCTCCTTTGTTTCCAGTATTACAAACCGCAACTTTTCTCTTTCAGACTTTGTTTCGTAAACCTTTCTGCCGTTTTTATATTCAGCCGTCTAAAAACCATTTCATGTGACTCGTTTAGGGTGTCTCCAAATACAATTTCCTTAACCAAGAGTTCCAGAGATAAAAAAATCCTTACTTTCCTTTTATAAATTTTGAAAAACAAATGGTACCATGCAAAAATACAGCCGAAGAGGTTTCATTTGAATGGCTACTCCGTAAGATTTCTTCCACAGACTGAAAAGTCAGAACTTCATATTTAAATCTGGGAGTGAAAGGTATCACTGATATCACTAGAAAATACAACACAATTTCATACCTGGAACATTGATAGTGTAATGTTTTGGCAGAGAGGATGCAGTCGCCTTGATTCGCACCGGTATTTTACCTCCTGGTCTCGATCGTGGCCGGGGCGTACAGCGTTGATATGCGTTCGAAGTGTTCCCTTTTGCAAGCGTTTGCAAAAGATGCTGAACTGTTTTCAACAAGGCGATTTCTTCTTTAGCGACTCGAACCACGTTCTCGGCGTCCTTCAGCATAACCGTAGCCACAGTTTTCTTTTCGTTGAAGGTATTCAAATCCAGAGACAACTTGTAAATCAGCGAGTCGATCTCGCTTTTAGCGCGGTACACTTCGCCATGTTTCGTGGGCTTTGCGGGTTGGGAGTTTTTAGCATTTTTACCAAGTATAACTACACAACATGAAAAGTACAACAGGGCGGAAAACAGAGCGACGTGGCTTAGTTGGAAAGCTATTCGGCGCAGTTACAAGCGACAAAATCTGTTGTTGATCGCTGAGTGGTTTGCAGAAAGAGTGGCTTAGTATCGTTACTGTATGACTCATAGCTTTTGGAAGCCAGGCTTACAAGTTTATTTTCTTGATGAGAATAGGCTTCCCGTTTTAACTGTCAGATTTCTTGTGCGTGACTAATAATCACGCATTTTTGTTCTCGATAATTTCTGCAAATCCTCTTTTCTGCTTTGCGCTTTTATTACCTGTAATGTGCGCAAAACGATGCGTTATTTACGCTCAGTTTCTCATTAGCAAACTCAGTTTATGACTGTCACCATTCTTAGCTGAATTAGTCCTTTTCAGTTTATAAATTAGTGTGGAAAATAAATATCACGAGTGCGATTTTGTTAACGGATATACCATATGTAAATCTTAGGCGATTTGTTCACATTAATATTACTTCCTTGAATGTAATGCCAGTCAATTGTGTTAGCGGGAAAAAGATACGCTTTCCGTTTCAAGCAAAATGTTAAATTATGGATATTATATTAGAGACAAACATCACGAAAATTTAAAGGTTTTTGTGGAAATTCAAGGTTACAAATCGCTCTTCTGTTGTCATTTCAAGACATCTTTTCATTATCAAACTTACGAAATGTTTTCAAAGTTGAAGTTAACAAGTGGAGCTTTGGGGGATTTAATTTTGTAGGAGAAGCTGGAAATAAGACGATACCATCGTCTGTAATTCGACGGCGATCGATCGCAATAAATTTTAAACTGATGTAGGATGATTCCCGTTATAACTCAAATTTCTTGTGCGTGACTAATGGTCACGCATTTTGTTCTCGTCCTCTTTTGCGCTTTGCGCTTTTATTGATGGTAATGCATGCTAAACGCTGCGTTATTTACACTCAGTTTATGATTATCACGATTCTTAGTTGAATTAGTCTTCTTCAGTTTATAAATTGCTATGGAAAATAAATATCATAAGCGTGATTTTGTTAACAGATATACCATATGTAAATGTTGGGCGATTTGTTCACATTAATATTACTTCCTTGAATGTAATGCCAGTCAATTTTGTTCGCGGAAAAAAGATACGCTTCCCGTTTCAAACAAAATAGTACATCATGGATATTGGAGACAAACATGAACGGAAAATTCAGAGGTTTTAGTAGGAATTCAAGGAGAAATCGCTCGTCTGTTTTTGTTTCAAGACTTGTTTCCATAGCCAAACTTACGAAATGTTTTCAAAGTTGAAGAAGTTGAGCTTTTTTAGCCTGGGGTGAAGCGAATAGCCCGGCAAGACGCCAAGCTCTTTGTTCGTGTAAACCAATGAGAGAAACCTACATTATGTTCAAATTCCATATATCCGTTCAGATAAGCGAACTGAACCTTATAATGAACTTTATTAGTTTATAGCTGTAATTTTGTAGCACATTGTCGTAATAAATTTCGTGTTCCTGTTACTACCAGTTGTTATGAATGTCGCCTGAGTCACCGTTTGTTACAGACACGTTCTTTATTTCGGAGCTTCGGTTTTGCGTCTGTGACAGTAATAAGGTGATAATTCGTGGCAATGAGAATTTATTTGTACCCTTCGAGTACGAACAGTGTTAAGGTTTTTAGGTTTTTATTTTTATTTATTTATTTTTTTACTTTATTACTTTTTTGACAAAAAAAAATATAGGTTCCGGAGGTTCCGCAGTTTCCGCGGTCTGCAATCCGCAGTTTAGTAACACCCTCTCTTCCCTAAGTTGCAAAAACAAAAATAAAAAACCTTTGGTACCCAGGTTTCTGCCACAGTTTGCAAATCATTGCATATGCTTGTTCTTTATTATAAAGAAACACTCAACACTTTTACCCCACACCATTTTATTGTTTTTTCTTTTTGTTCTGTGTTGTTTTTTTTTTAACAGGCTCAGTAGCACAGCAGACTCAGCAGACTCTAAAGCAATAACAGCCTTTCCTATGGCACGTCTAAAAATTCAAAAATATTAATCCGTTGATTAAATCTCTCTTCTTTATCTTTTTCTTTTTCGTTTGAAATAATACAGCCATGCGCCGTCACGCGTGACTTGTATTTTTGAAAATTTGAAGAAAGTTTTCAAGTTTGCGCATCGGTTTTGTAAATTCATTCCGAGATTCGAAATTCCCGTGAGAATTTTACAGCATTTTTTTCAAATTAAAGAGCAGCAAAATATCATTTTATTTGAAGTGGTACATATCCGAACAATATTAGGTTTTTTATGCGTGTAGCGAAGTTATTTTTCCGTTAACTGGTGCCTTTCAAAATGTTTTCCAGAGAGATCTTCAAGGTTTCATTCAAATCTCGGACGTTACAGAGAAATATTCAAATGTTCATTTCAGTCTTGTGGTTTACTGGTCACGCGTGACGGAGCATGGCTGTTAGACAATATTTGTATTCTCGGTATTGAACTGGAACTAGCTTGCAGTCGAGGCTCATGCGGGGGAATATCATTAAAAATATTTGCATGTGAAAAGACTCCCCCGCATGAGCCTCGACTGCGAGCTAGTTCCAGTTCAATACAGAAAATACGAATATCGTTTATTTGGGATTATCAGAAAAACAAACCCCAACAAAATTAAACTGTATTTCCCGATTACGGCCTTTATCGTTCTCTAAATTCAGACCTGTACTTCATGAAAGCTGTATTTTAATCTCTCGATTTTTACTAAAACACAGATACGGTACGTTTCCCTGAGATCTTAATTTGTCCTAATCATAAAACAGTGTCTTCATTAGCTTCAATAAAAAAATCCCTATATCGATTATTTGGTTCACAAAACATCAATTAAAAACGCTCCTTTACCACAGAAACAAACAAAAGTTGACAACATGATTAAAAAAAATTTCTGTTCTCAAAATTATTTAACCCCTTCACCGACTTACTCTAAACCCAAAGCGAAGCAAAGCGAGAAAAAGCAAAATTTAAGCAAAGCGAATGTTCCCCTGATATGATGCTGTAACTCAAACGTTGGCGTCTCTATTTGAGCCAGATCGTCAGATGGGGAGACTGGTGATTCAGTGATCTGTTCGGCCAATCACAATCGCTGCTTGGACTGTCATAACCATTGGCATTCTGTGACCAGCCATGCGCAGTGGATCCTTTTGTCATGACCCCAACAGCCATGCAGTAGTCGTTAGTGGCGGTGGGGCCTGCGCTGTTGAGAGAGGCGTAAGGATATGAACCTCCATGTACGACCATAGGCATAAATCCAAACTTGTTCTGGTAACAGATCTGTGAATGACAAGATGTTAAAAATGATTCAGATAATTCAAGTAAATGCTTATCACAAAGTTTTGCGCAACAGTAACTATCCCTTCAAGTACAATACAGCCGAGAAGAAAATTTAGAAGCATTTTATTTTACCGCTGAGGCCACTCGATTTTTGTTGGTCTTTAGATGACAAAAGAACAACTGATGACTGAAACATCGCCACGATATAAAATCGGCTGCACTTGAACAAATAAACAGCTCAAAGAGAAGAGCTTCGATATAACGGGAACTAAACTGAAGGTCACCTTACCTTTTTGTTTCCATTCCAAGCGTACACCATGACGGGTGTCTGTACAGCCGCCTTCACAGCTGAGACTCCAACAGAATGGCGCCAAAACGAGTCTTTTTCTCTGTCACCAGGAAACCTCCACATCACCCACTTACTCCCCAAGCCATCCATCCTCTCACCGCTGGACAACAGAACCGTGGACGCTTCATCTACTGCCAAGCTGCGCGCGTCAATGCAGGCAATCTCTTTCTGTTTTGTGATCCTTGGAGTCTTCAACGCTGCAGTGTTGTAGTTAGATACCAGCCATGTCTTGTAAATGGTGCCCACGTGTCCGCTAATTTTGCCCACAAGAGTCCAGCCACCGTTTTTCATGTCGCAGTATGTCTGCACAGACGAGCTTCCTTGGAGGTCTGTCTTGATCCAGTAAACGCCATTCTTGGCGCGCGGTTTGTTGTTCACGAGACTTGCATCGTGGATCTGCTTGCACGAGTCCGCGGGAAGCTTCTTTTCTCCCAGAAGAGCACTTTGGCTGGGGAGCTAGAGCACTGGGACTTGTTGAAAAGTTCCCAGGGTGATGTTCGGGGGGGTTGCAACAAGAAGTGTCACTTTAATGTTGTCATGCAGTGTTTTGCAGTTGTAAGGAGATTTATGACATCCAAGTCCTAAAGTTCCTGCTGCTATCATCCATTGCTTGCTCACTTGTACATTATCATGTACAAGTTAACCGTTTGCCCACTGCGAAAATTTGTCACCAAGAACTCGATACTTGAAATGAAACCACGTGTTCAATTTGAAGGCAGTGGGTAACTTTCCATTATATAACCAGTTGCCATCTTTGGTATTGGCCTGGGGTCTCATGGTACAAACATCAGCCTGCTTCGGGTAGTATTCAAACCGCCATCCTGTTGTCCTGCTGGGATTACCATCGTTGAGTCGTAGAAATGGCCCAGGGCAGCTATTTTTTGTCCCAGTTTCCATCAAGTCAAGTTCTACTTCAACGTCTTTCCATTTAAAACCAGATCGAAGGTACAAACCAGCCTCCACGGTGTCTTTGCTTTGATCTTTACTCTGCATCGTGTTTCCCAGTAATCGCCCGTTTTCCACGCTCCATTTTCCCCAGTTGTTCTTCACCCATTCTTTCTTCAGAGCTGAGCTCGAGAAATCGTCATGGAAGGCGTACACCTTATCAGGATTATCCATGACACTGCCCCTGACCGAAGCACCAAGGACTAAGAAGTAAGACGCGTCATCAACAGTGTTGGCTGAGATTGGAGCCTGCAGTCTAAACTGGACAGTTGCTAACTTTGTTCCCAGGCCACTGATGACGCGGTCGATTTGTAATGGTTGCTGACCGTTGTCATGGTAATACACTTGCAAATCTTCACCATTGTCACGTGTCAATCCACGGTCTATCAGTTCTCGGTGATTTACTGAGAAAAGAAACATTCATGCCGATCAGTGTGACAAATGTCTGAAAGTTTCTCACCATTACAAACAGGGTACAAAATGCGTGTTAAAAAATAAATCTGAAATTCCCCAAGCAGCGTCACTGAAAGGTTCAGCTCAGCATAGAATTGTATATTGTAACTTCGCATAACCGAGATCTACGAGAGTGAAAATGTAAAAAGAAAAAATCTAGAAGTTTTTAACATGTATGCGGGCAGCATAGCCGACGTTTAGCAATTAGGATTTCGCTTAAAGTTAGCTAATAACTGAAAATTTCACATTATTTACCGTGTGATATCTATTTTGTTTTCTTTTTTTTGGTAGAAAATCTACCAAAATCTATATTTCGCATATTTAAAAAAACACTTCTTTCAAACGCTTCTCTCTGAGTTTGGTCCCTAAAAGTTTTTGCTGTTTGAAAAGCTTTTTACGCACCTTTAAAGACTGTTACCGAAACGTTCGAAAAGCAAACATTTTTGGTGAATCACAACAAAATGTTCATACCTGGTACACCTATAGTGTAGTTTTTTGGCAGAGAGGATCCAGTCGCCTCTATTCGCACTGGTATTTTTCCTCCTGACCGAGCCATACAGCGCTGATATCCATTCGAAGTGTTACCCTTCGCAAGCTTTTCCAAAAGATGCTGAATAGGTCTCAACAAAGCGATTTCTTCTTCGGCGATTCGGGCCAATTTCTCGGCGTCTTTCTGCAAAATAGTGGCCATAGTTTTCTTTTCGTTAAAGGTGTTCAAATCCAGAGACAACTTGTAAATCAGCGAGTCGATCTCGCTTTTGGCGCGGTACACTTCGCCATGTTTCGTGGGGTTTTGAACATTTTCGCCATGGATTACTCCACAACTTGAAAAGTATAACAAGGCGGTGACAAGAGCGATGTGGCTTAGTTGGAAAGCCATTCGGCGCAGTTACAAACAGATAAAATTATCGGTTGATGAGTAAGCACGTCGCATATAAGGAATTACTGAGATTATTTTACAGGATGACTGTCTCATAATTTTTGAAGTTAATAGAAGCCGAGTTTACAAGTTATTTTTCGTGAATTGTAAAGGATAAGAATAGAAACGTCACGAAATACTGTCAGATTTAATGTATTCACTGCCGCTAAATGTCGCGCAGTTTTAAATCAGCGATGTTGAAATTTTCCCATTCTTATTTATTTTTTGCACTTTAATGCAGGACTGGAAGATAATTTTGATGTTAGCTTAAAGCTGCATTTACTTGCACTCAATTTTTCTTTCCATCGACTCACACCTAACTATTAGAACGATTTGTGCTGATTTTTTGCGGCCCATTATCAACTGAACATTAAATATTTAAATTTTGGCCGCTTTCACGTCTCGGTGCACATTATAACCTCAAATTTTAAAATTGTAGACGGAGTTATTGTAGGGAAGTAAATATTAAATTTGGTTTCTCGCCGATCCTTCTTTGCGATTCAACCCTTAAACTCTATCCTGCGTAACTTGGCCTTCAGCCCGTTCCCGTTTGGGTTGGATGACACGAGTTGACTTGCGTCGCGTGATCCCATTTTCCGACATAGATTTCAATACTTCCTGTATCGCGTGTACGAAATAAAGAATATTTATAGTTCATATTTTTTTTTTGTTATATCCTGCCCTAAAAATTCTAGAATTCCTTATCATTTCTTGATGTTATTTACTATCCGCACTATCCCGTGTAGCTGGTGACTTGAGGCGGGTGATTTGCTGTTTCTTCCACCTTCGAAATGTAGCATATCTGCTTCTCGCGCCGACAATGTACCAGTGGAATCGAACCTTCAACACCCCCTCCCCCCCGGGAAACACCCCTGGTATTTAACCTTTTGAAATTTGGGTTGTTCAAATTCCTTTTCCCTGGGAAAAAATGTTGTGCAAATGTCCCATCTAGGTACGGTCTCACATTAGGCGATCAAATGCCCCTACCCCTTGGAAAGAAATTAGCTTCGTCATCCCATTTTCAGCGATAAATCGCGACAATCACGTCAGCAGCCATTTCCTGAAGAGTTTATGTAGTCCTTTGCTCTGCAGTCAGTTCGCTACAAAATTCCCGGAGGTAGCCCGGGGGAGGATTTCGAATGTTCGATTTGACCGGTACATAACTTTTCCCCGTATCCCATCTTCAAAGTTTTAAGTACCCCACATCACGCCAAACTTAGTTTGCTCTCGATAATCGGTCTTTAGAGGAAAAAATACATTTCGCCGATAACCAGCGTGTCAAATTGTCAAATTGAGGAAAACATTAATTGTGACGTTTAATACTTTCGAATTTTCTACGCAAGTTTAAAAGTAAACCGAATGCTTTGATACAAAATCTTTTTCTCTCAAACTCCAAACGCTGGCTGAAACGGATTTCCTCGTAAAAGAGACCTTACCCTCGTTCATTGATTACAAGTAGTTCCAGTTTTCTACTCAGGGATAGTGGGGCGAGGAGCGTAACACACGAGTGCACCTGCCGTTTACCCACCCCCGGTGCGTTAAGTTTCCGCGCTCTGTGTCTGTGTCCCGGATGTGAAAAAAACTCTGACAAGCAGGTGTCTGGGTCGGTTTGCTACACAACGTAGCAGCATTAGCATAGCAGTATCGCATAGCACAGTATAGCAGTATAGCATAGTATAGCACAGCACAGCATAGCATAGCATAGCATAGCATAGCATAGTAGCATAACATAGCATAGCATAGCACAGCACAGCACAGCACAGCACAGCACAGCACAGCACAGCACAGCACAGCACAGCATAGCATAGCATAGCACAGCATAGCATAACACAGCATAGCACAGCATAGCACAGCATAGCAGTATAGCATAGCACACCATAGCAGCATAGCAGCATAGCGTAGCATAGCATAACATAGCATAGCATAGCCGCATAGCACAGCATAGCAGCATAGCACAGCACAGCACAGCATAGCATAGCGTAGCACAGCATAGCATAGCACAGCATAGCATAGCATAGCATAGCACAAAAATTACATGACTTGCACTGTAATTGACTGAAGGAAATCCAATGGAAACAGCTTTAAGGTCGAGTTATTGAAAAGTTTGATTTAAAGGAAGGTTGAGTTATCAGGATTGCCCTGTAGCCTGTAGCATATCTCTTATTTGGATTTTGCGTGTGTTTCCTTTGCTAGAGACTATACTGTAAGCCCGGGGAGGAGGGGGGAGGTGGGGGGGGGGGGGGGGCTCCCATATAAAAATGACAGAGGTGTGCATCATACCTTTTAGGGGTCAAAATTTTTAGATTGGGCCATTTAGGGTGCTATGATCTAAAATGGCCACTGTTAGAATTCCCTAAATTGCGAAACAAATATGAATGAAATAAAAAACACCTAGCATATGCTTCGGTTTTAAGAGAAAGGACTCAACACAAGTTTTACCCAACACCGTTTTATTGTTTTTTTTTTTTGTTTCTTTGTTTTTTTTTTTCTTAACAGCTCTGCACAGCAGACACTAAAGTAGCAGCAGCCTTTTCTTTGGCACGGCTAAAAAAATAATCCCTTGAAAGTTATATTTCTAAACCTCTTCTTTCTTTGTCAAAAACAAAGATCAATAACATTTATCTTCGAGATCTTGATTTGGGTTTATCAGAAAATGTTCTACTGCTAACTCACTAAGTCTTGTGAAACAAAAACTAACGAAATCAAACTGAATTTCCTGTTTTCTAATTTACCACCTATTTTTTTCCTTATCAGAAAATGTCTTCATTTGCTCTATTCAGAAAAAAAATATTCCATGCTATACGTCCATAGATCACAAAAAAAAAAATCAATTAAAAAAAGACATTAAACTGTTGACCTTCACCAGTTTATTATAACTCGCTAAAGCAATAGCAAAACAAATGTCCCCTTATTCCGTTACCATGGTTACTTAAGCCAGATTGTCAGATGGGGAGACTGGTGATTGAATGATCTGTTCGGCCAATCAGAATCGCTGCTTGGACTGTCGTAACCACTGGCATTATGCGACCAGCCATGCGCAGTGGATCCTTTGGTCATGACCCCCACAGCCATACAGTACTCGTTAGGGGTGACGTAGCCTGCGGTGTTGTAAGAGGCGTAAGGATATGAACCTCCATGTCCACCGTAAGGCATTATTCCGAACTTGTTCTGGTAACAAATCTGTTAAAGACAATAAAAAGATAAACATTATTCAAGTAAATGTTTATTAACAAGTTTGCACAAGAGTGACTCTATTTCTTCTAGCACTTTGCATCTGTCAATCTAAGCTCATTAGCTGAGGTGTGCAGGGAGGGGTGGGTGGATGTTGAGGCACATACGACACATGGATTTATGCCACCACAAGGGATATGTTTTTGTGCAATTGTGGTAAAACCAAAGATATGTTTTACCCTCACCAAATCTCACTTTGAGTAAATCCATGCGCGAGCAATTGACGTTTGCTGTTATGAAAGATTCAACCAAAATAGCTGCAAAGACAGTTATAAAAAGTTTTATTTACCATTGAGACTATTTGTGTTAGTCTTTAGATCACAAAAGTACAACTGATGACTGAAATTACTAAAACTTAATGGGTGCGAAATTAAAGTGCCTGAACTTGGTCACAAACAGTTCACAGAAAAGAGCTTCGATAAAATGGGAACTAAACAGAAATACACCTTACCTTTTTGTTACCATTCCAAGCGTACACCATGACGGGTGTCTTTACAGCCGCCTTCACAGCTGAAACTCCAACAGAATGGCGCCAAAACGAGTCTTTTTCTCTGTCACCAGGCAACCTCCACATCACCCACTTACTCCCCAAGCCATCCATCCTCTCACCGCTGGACAACAGAACCGTGGACGCTTCATCTACTGCCAAGCTGCGCGCGTCAATGCAGGCAATCTCTTTCTGTTTTGTGATCTTTGGAGTCTTCAGTGCTGCAGTGTTGTAGTTGGATACCAGCCATGTTTTGTAAATGTTGCCCACTTTTCCGCTGATTTTGGCCACAAGAGTCCAGCCACCGTTTTTCATGTCGCAGTATGTCTGCACAGACGAGCTTCCTTGGAGGTCTGTCTTGATCCAGTAAACGCCATTCTTGCCGCGCGGTTTGTTGTTCACGAGACTTGCATCGTGGATCTGCTTGCACGAGTCCGCGGGAAGCTTCTTTTCTCCCAGCAGAGCACTTTGGCTGGGAAAGAATGGTTGAAGAGTTCCCAGGGTTATGTTCGGGGGAGTGGCAACAAGGAGTGTGACTTTGATGTTGTCATAAAATGTTTTGCAGTTGTGTGGAGATTTATAACATCCAAGTCCTAAAGTTCCTGCTGGTATCATCCATTGCTTGCTCACTTGTACATTGTCATGTACACGTTTACCGCTCGCCCACTGCGAAAATTTGTCGCCAAGCACTCGGTATTTGAAGTGAAACCACGTGTTCAGTTTTAAGGCTGTGGGTAACTTTCCTGTATATAACCAGTTGCCATCTTTGTTATTGGCTTGGGGTCTAAAAGGTGAAGCCACAGGGTTCGCGATGTAGTATTGAAAAAACCACCCTGTAGTTTTGCTGGGATTCACATTGCTAAGACGCAGAAATGGTCCAGTTGCGCTTTGTTTTGTCCCAGTCTCCATCAAGTCAAGCTCTACCTCAACGTCTTTCCATTGAAATCCTGACCGAAGATACAATCCAACCTCCATCGGACCCTTACCAATATCTTTACTCTGCATCGTGTTTCCCAGTAATCGCCCGTTTTCCACGCTCCATTTTCCCCAGTTGTTCTTCACCCATTCTTTCTTCAGAGCTGAGCTTGAGAAATCGTCATGAAAGGCGTACACCTTATCCGGATTATCCATGGCACTGCCGCTGACCGAAGCACCAAGGACTAAGAAGTAAGACACGTCATCAACAGTGTTGGCTGAGATGGGAGCCTGCAGTCTAAACTGGACAGTTGCCGACTTAGTTCCCAGGCCACTAATGACGCGCTCAATTTGAACAGGATGCTGTCCGTTGTCATGGTAATGCACTTGCAAATCTTCGCCATTGTCACGTGTCAATCCACGGTCTATCAGTTCTCGGTGATTTACTGAAAGAAAAGTATTCATGTCAATGAGTGTGACAAGTGTCGGAATAAAATACAAAACTTCTCATCAGCGAGGAAGTGTTCAGAGGCAAATTGGTTGGATAATTCTCAAAGCGATGAAACCTGGGCAGTAAATCTGTCTCCATTATAAACAGATAACAACATTTAATTCCGAAACTTGTTAAAAATTCTTGGTAATTATTGATAACTGTTAGGTGAAAATGCGTCGCCTCAATCTCTGGAATTCGCTGTGAAATTAAAATTCGTGTTCACTAGCGCTAAATTTCTTTGCTCCTTGGTCTGAAAGTTAAGAAAACCGAAATTTTACAGACAACGTCGCTAAAAAGTTCCGCCTGGAATGTTTACACTACAGGATTTCATAGAGCGACTGAAGAACTATGAGAAACACATAACATGAACCAAGATTTCTCTCTAGAAATAACAGAGTGAAATAAAGCGATCAAAAAACTTTGTTACATGCGTGCGGTAGAAATTACAATCCGAGTTTTAGTGCGGATTTCAGAGGAAATTAAAAAGTAGCTATTAAGAAAGTTCAACCATGTTTTTGGGCTTTGTGTTTTCTGAAACTTTAATTCGCACTGTCATGTATGTTTCCTTTGTTTCGCGAAAGCCTGTCTTTTTCTAAAAGTTTCATATTTTTCAAAGTTGCAGGCCGAAAAATTGTTCTTTAATTTGATCCAGAGTTTGTTCCCTAAAATTTCCTTTTTATTTTGATCAGAGCTTTCATCGATCACAGCTTTCAAAGCGTCTCTCAAAGGCAAACAGTTTTCCTCAAATGATACAAAACTCAACAAAATTTCATACCTGGTACACTTATGGTGTAGTGTTTTGGCAGAGAGGATCCAGTCGCTTCAATTCGCACCGGTATTTTTCCTCCCGGTCGGGCCATACAGCGCTCATATCCACTCGATGTGTTACCCTTCGCAAGCTTTTCCAAAAGATGCTGAACAGGTCTTAACAAGGCGATTTCTTCTTCGGCGACTCGAGCTAATTTCTCGGCGTCTTTCTGCATAACAGCGGCCATGGTTTTCTTTTCGTTGAAGGTGTTCAAATCCAGAGACAACTTGTAAATCAGCGAGTCGATCTCGCTTTTGGCGCGGTACACTTCGCCATGTTTCGTGGGCTTTGCGGGTTGGGAGTTTTGAGTATTTTTACCAAGAATTATTGCACACCGTGTAAAGAACAACAAGGCGGTAAAAAGAGCGATTTCGCTCAGTTGAAAAGCCATTTGGAGCAGTTACAAGCGATGAAAACTGTTGTTGATCACTTAGTAGGTTGTACAACGAATGGCAACAAATTTTCACTGTATGACTCATAGTTGGAAGCCAAACTTACAAGTTATTTTTCGTGAAAACTAGGCTGGCTGAGCTAAAAAACGTCACAAAAAAACTGTCAGAGTTGTTGTGTGTACAGTCAATGAAAGTCACGCATTTTGTGATGATAATTTCCACAGATCCTTTTGCGCGGCTTTGCTGCAGGACAGAAGCGTTTATTGACGTTTATTATACACGCTAAAAGCCACATAATAAACTCTCAGTCCTTCTTTTTGTCAACTCAGCTTGTAATAGTCAAGTAGCTTCAAGCAATAGTCCATTACAATTTATAAACCGGTGTATTGATAGCAAACATCGTGACCGTGATTATGTCAACAAATATACATGTACCGTATGTAAATTTGCCAACTCGTACATCTAGGAGCACATTCATGTCATGTTGTTAGAGAACAGAAAATGTGTTTATCGGCCCCGCTTTCTTTTATAATTTTGCCGCATTAGATCATCACAGGGAGCCCAAACAAAATATTTGACCGTTTGCATTAATCCGAAAAGTTCGTATAATCGAAAATAGTGCGGAGCAAGATATTTACATTAAAATTCAAACTATACAAATTTACCTAAATGATGTGTTTTATAGTTCTTACGGCTTAAAATGGCGATTCATTAAGAGTTTTGCGCTAACATTTTATCTGCACATATAACGTTCACATAGTTTGTGTGGGCTCCTTGTATTTTTAATTGGGGCTATCCGACTAAAATTCTATTGTTTCCTTTTTTGACCCCGCTTCCCGACAAATATTTCAATACTTCCCAGCATTTCTCCTTCGAAAAGTGCAATATTCCGTTTCCACTCATCCCGCATCCCGCATCCCGTCTCAATTTAGAACCGCATCCTGAATCTCGCATATAACTTGATTTGGACCCGTCTGTCTCTTCGCGTTTTGTGGCAATTGCATTTTTCAGGTTAACTGCGATGCCTTAGTTCTTGAACTTCGCTTTATCGGCTTCTTATTCTTCTGTTGCGGCGATCAGGATCGATTCGAGTTTCCGCGTGACAGAGGATTTTAGCACTCAAGCTTGTTTTACTCTTCGTTTTTGCACGATTATTTATCAGTTTTAATCGAAACGTCGTCGGGTCTTACTCGGAAATCGTCGGGAAAATGATCGGAAACATTCATGTGACCTTCGGACACGATTTGAATAACCCGATTACTTTTAAAACCGTTGGATATTTCTGAGAAATTGAATATAAAATAATGTTTATAAAATTAACAAAACTAAACATGGTTTCTTCGAGCGTTGTTTAAGTAATATATCAAACACGAGGAAGAGGGTTTCATCAGGATATCCAAACACCGAGAAGTGGGTTGAAAAACAAGGGAGGGGGGAGGGGAGTAATATATCAAACACGAGGAAGAGTGTTTCATCAGATATCCAAACACCGAGAAGTGGGTTGAGAAACAAGGGGGCGGGGAGGGGAGTAATATATCAAACACGAGGAAGAGTGTTTCATCAGATATCCAAACACCGAGAAGTGGGTTGAGAAACAAGGGGGGGGGGGGGAGGGGAGTAATATATCAAACACGAGGAAGAGTGTTTCATCAGATATCCAAACACCGAGAAGTGGGTTGAGAAACAAGGGGGGGCGGGGAGGGGAGTAATATATCAAACACGAGGAAGAGTGTTTCATCAGATATCCAAACACCGAGAAGTGGGTTGAGAAACAAGGGGGGGCGGGGAGGGGAGTAATATATCAAACACGAGGAAGAGTGTTTCATCAGGATATCCAAACACAGAGAAGAGGGTTGAGAAACAAGGGGGGGCGGGGCGGGGAGGGGAGTAATATATCAAACACGAGGATGAGTGTTTCATCAGGATATCCAAACACAGAGAAGAGGGTTGAGAAACAAGGGGGGCGGGGAGGGGAGTAATATATCAAAGACGAGGAAGAGTGTTTCATCAGGATATCCAAACAACGAGAAGTGGGTTGAGAAACAAGGGGGGGAGGGGAGGGGAGTAATATATCAAACACGAGGAAGAGTGTTTCATCAGGATATCCAAACACAGAGAAGAGGGTTGAAAAGACGAGGCGCAGCCGAGTGTTTTTAACCCACTTCGAGGTGTTGAGATACCTGATGAAACACTCTTCCAAGTGTTTGATATAGCTTTTCAAACCATTAAAAATTCTTGGAGAAAATCAAAGGAAACGTTCACCACATTTTATGGTTACTTGCATCACATATCCAAATCTTCTTCACAGAAGTGATTTCCTTTGTTTTCTCTTCATGAATTATTATGAGTCGAGAACTTTGTTTCTCACTCATAATAAACAATAATTATCTCTCACTTACTGGCTGTGTCGTCATTCACTCGCGACATATTGAGTTCAATATTTACTGATTCTCTGCAGTGACACCCACGGAACCTTTGCTAGTGTCCGCTAAAAGAGGAATTCCGCGTTCGTTTTACAGTCAATATGGGAAGAAAATGTAGGGACCCAAGCAGCTGGTCCGGTCCGCTTAATAGCGGTTGCCGCTTAATGTGGGGCTTTATCTACTTTTGTTGACTTTAGACAGAACGATCCTTCTTTACAGAAGTCCAAGTCTCATAATGATAATAGTAAATTTATCATTTGTTGATTGTGCCGCCAGCATGCATTCACTTGCGACATACTGAGTTCAATATTCGAAGGCAACTTATTTACTGATTCTCTACAGTGACACCCTCGGAACCCTCGCTAGTGTCCGCTAAAAGAGGGTTCCGCGTTCGTTTTATTGTCAATATAGAAAAGTGTTGGTGATTTCTCCTTCCCAGTGCTTCTCGTCATCCTTCTCTTCTCCCCAGTCCCTTCAATCATCGATGCCAGAGTTACCTACGGATGAGGCAATATATAACTTTTTTTTTCTCACCTCAGGTTTCTGAAGCCATACAACAGTCCAAGGATGATGAAATCATCAACGGCATTATTGACGAGGTGATGGAGCCTCAGTTGAGACAAGTTATTATCGAGACTTGGCGTGATGTGGCCGAGGTTGACAGAAATAAAGAGGTTAATAAGGTAACTGAACATTCTTCAGATAAGAATGACATTAGTACATCTTTTGGAGTATTTGCTAACGTTCTTGCAAAGTAGATTGGTGTCTATGATAAAGTTGGGCAGGATATTTTCTTAATGAACCACCAAATTTTTACAGCCAATTTTACTAAAGTACACACACCCGCGTTTTTCTGAACATAATTTCAATGCCCTTCACGATTCGACTATGACAGAAAAAGGCGGACGAATTTCATTGGCAAATGCTTCGTCCATGAAATACTCACTTTTTGACATCGATATAGAAAACTAGCTGCAAATTTTCTTCACAACTTTCTGATCATGTGCGAGTTATATTGATGCTTTTCAACTAAGTGTCGTAAAACCAAAGCCATTACTCTGACCAATCACAACAGACGCAGACAATCCAATTAACCAAACAGGACTCGAAGCAAATACACGTCACCGGCGTCAAGCGCGGGAAAACGCGTGCGAGCAAGTCACGATTGGCTTTGGTTTTACTTCTGATTGGCTGAGAAATTGGCGCGAGATTTTTTAGCCAGCCGCAAAGCGTAGCAATGCAAAGCTAAAGCAATCACAAAATTCCTTTCGACACTCAATTTAAAATCGTTCTATAAGGGCTGGTTTTCACTAGCGCGTAAGCATATGCACAAGCCAACACAAGCAGACTCAGTAACGTGTTATTCATTAGTTTCAATTGTTTGAACAAAACAGAACAAAAGGCACTAATGATCAACATGTTACTGAGTCTGCGTGTGTTGGCTTGTGCTTATGCTTATGCGCTAGTGAAAACCAGCCTTTAAGCCTCGTTTTGTTTTCTCTGTGTTTCAGGTTTCTGTGTACGCCGAGGATCATCTGCTGGATGCGTTGTGTTTGCAGCACTTGTTGAGTCAGTTGGCAGGTGATAATCTATCACTGTACTTCAATGACTACACAGACCAGCTGTTAGATGGTGAGTCAGCACAGAACTATCAGATATCTTTCATTTTTGCTTATCTAAGTCGGGATTTTGCGATCGTAAATTCAATTTTTCATTTATTTTATGGGCATGGTAGATGGTGAGTCGCCATACAAAGGGTCGATTTGCGCGGAACAACATTTGCTTACAAATGTCACATGCGAAGTTTGTAGGGCATGCTGCCCGCGTCTTAAGACTGTTCGTGTGATATTGTTCGTGGCTATGATGTGTCGTAGTGTTTTCAAACTCGTACATTTTTCATGTCGTACGTCGCTATTAAATGTTTGATTTACACGAACGGAATCATGTCGAAGGGTTGTCGTTAGTTTATCGCGTGTACTGAAAAAGTTGTATGGTCTGAATCGTCCCTATTATGTACTTAGATTACTGAACGAAATTTGTTTCGTTTAAAACGGGACAAATTAGTTAAATCAACTGCCGCTAACTTATGTTAACAGGTCTTATTTGTGGGTTGCTGACTCAGCAGTACTTAGCCGTGAACGATGAAAAAGAAGCAACGCAAAGTAACTCAGCAGTAAAAGAACTTCATGAAGGGTTGTTCTGTGATCTGGTAAGAACAACAGTTTACATGCATTAGTCTTTAAGACAAAAGCCTTGGAACTGACAATGTATTAAGTATTACTTGAGGCCTCAATTCCCTGATGTATTAAGTAGATCTCGGTTTTTGTATTTTTTATCGAGAGTAATTATGTGGTTCATTTATTCATTATTTAACCTCGTGCCATGGGCATTAACTAGTCTGTGTAATCACTCCAGGTTTTTTTTAACTAATCACGTGCTAATGACTAGGCTTGCGCTTTTGTTTTCCCGCGCTTGGCCGCATCGGTAAAATGTTTTCCCGCGCTTAGCATTGTTTGCCTGTTTTCCCGCGCTTGGCATCGGTAACATGTTTTCTCGCGCTTGGCACTGGTTACACGTTTTCCCGTGTTTGTCATCGGTTGCATCTTTTCCCACGCTTAGCGCCGGTTGCATATTTTTCTGTGCTTGGCGTCAGTAATGTGTTTTCCCGCGCTTGGCACCAGTTGCATGTTTTCCCGCGCTTGGAGCAAGTTGCCTTTTTTAAGTTCTATTGGTCATGTCATAACCGTTTTGCAATTGTTCTAATTGGATATCACAGCAAATGGTTTTACGACAGTCAGTAAAAAACCATTTTAGGGTTACTGATTTAGAGGATTTAGGAAACTGATGTTTAGAGTGGTAGTTTTTTTTTCAGCGAAAATCCGTATAGCTAGCGAAAAAAAATTTCTGTTAAGCGATTAAGTTATCAACTTCTCGTAATATGAAATATGCAGTAACCATTTATGTATTTTTGCCTTTGTAGGCTTTAGATGTTGTAATGGAAGAACTGACAGCACATTTAGATGAAGATATCCAAGAGTTACTTGAACACGAAAAAGAAAGAAATTTGTTCGACCTTTAAGTGCTTCAAAAGAATGGTCTTGTGTATTGGAATATTTCTAGAGACTCATTTTAGGTGCCAACAGATGACGAGCTTGACAACCAGCCACTCAGGTAGGCAGTTAGTCATTCAGTCACTCCGTCTGTCAGCCCTCCAGCCCGGCGTCAGTCCGTTAGTCACTCAGACGGTCAGTCAGTTAGTCTGTCAGTCCGCCACTCCGTCCGTTAGTCAGTCACCCAGTCCATCCGTTGGTCAGTCGGCCATCAGTCCTTCCGTCAGTTCGTCAGTCCGTCAGTCCGTCCATTGGTTCGTCAGTTAGTCCGTCAGTCAGTCAGTCGCATTACCGACGGCAGGCAGGCCGTCCGTTAGTTCATCAGGTGGTCATTCCATCAGTCCAGCCGGTCAGTCATCGTTCAGTCATACACTACATGTACAGTTAGGCGGTCTGTTACTCATACAGCCAATCAGCAAGTCATACAACTAATCAGCAAGTCAGTCAGACAACCACTCCATCTGTCGCTCATGTTCGCTAACTTGTTTTGTCGTCATTTACGTGGAAACGGTCTTTCAACTGGTCAGCCAGACTATTAAAACAATGAGTCAGAAATATCTCTGGACTTGTGAAGCAACAAAAGCTCAGGTGAAAAGTATAAAATACGTTTTCTGACTGATTTTTTTTTCAATATTTCTTTAATGTTGGCTGGGCGGCTCAGGAGGGGCCTTATAAGTTGAAATTGTCCTTTAAATTTTATTTCATATTAAAGTTGAAAGTTTCATTTGTCAGAAATCGTCCTTTCATCAGTGTAAACAGTTGTACTTATAAACGAATGTACTTTTGAAAGTTTGAAAACCATGAACGTTGCCGGCAGTTTCTAATTTTAAAAACCTTTCTTGTACAGGGACAATCATCCAGTGAAAACTCGCATGGTTTGTATCACTCACTGTTTATTGCGAGTTTCTTGTATTTTTGCAAAAAAGGTTCTTGTTTTGCTACTTTGGCCCGATAAACATGTGAATTATTCAATAAATTTTACCGAAACCCTGTATGTATTTTGTATTTCGAGATTTCTTGCGTTGTATCAAGCTATGCCTGATAAAGTGTATGCTCTGTGTCTCTGTCAGTAGTTTCTTCTCTGCTAATTAAATAATAACCCACACTTTACGCTCAGTATTCCTGATTCCAAGCATTCCTATTGCGAAATATCAGAATACAGCTGAATTGAAGAAATAGGAGCCTAATCGTTGCCGTTTCTGTTATTCCCTTACAACTATGTCACCATATTTCAGAATCACTTTGAATAGCCAAAAGACATACTTGTGTCAAAGGAAATTTTAAAATGGTAGTCTAGTATCGTTACCATTTAATATTATAGTGACTGAAACTATTAATGTGCGGTTTTAGCAGCGGATGGCCTTGATGAAAATGGCTTGTTAAAGTTTAGGCTCACTTTTTCAAGTTGTCCCCAGTGTCTTTTACAAATTGTTAAAAGAATGGCTGTGGTTCAATCTCCCTCTAAGAATCTGCTTTTTATCTGTTTTTTTTTTTAGGCTCAAGGAAAGTTTTGTGCATGATTGAAGGAACTTCTCTGCAATTTTATCACAGTTTTGACCAAACCTCATTCAAATCCTCATGAGAAAGCTCTTTTAAAGTCTCTGGCTGTTTTCGTCCCAATACCACTTCTGTATTACTACTGATGGGTGTATATTTGTTCCTTTTTTAAATGCTCTGTTTTCGTCCCGTTTTTTTTCCCCATTTTTTCAGTATTGATTCTAACCGGGTAGCTTACTCAGCTTTGAATTCAGATGATTCGTTTCGTTTGTTCATTTTACATTGTCAAGTAAGATTATTCGTTACAAATTAAGGCTTCAGTTTAGATTAATAGTGGTAGACCTGTCGAATAGCAATTCTTATTTCTCTTCAAAGAGGACTCTACGCAAGGTTTACCCAGGCACCGCACCATTTTATTTTATTTGTTTGTTTTTGAATAGCTTATATTTGCAAAGCAGATACTAAGTAATAACAATTAAAAAATATTGTAAAAAAAAAATCATTTATCTCTTGGAAGTTCTATTTAGTCTCTATTTTGCTTTTATCAAAAACCAGATGATGTCATCTCAAGATCTTGATTTGATCTAATCAGAAAATGTTTTAGATTTGTACTGACCAGAAAAGAAAAAACCATTTCAATAATTAGAAATGCAGCTTTAAATCTTGAACGGCAAAAGTTGGCGCAATGAAATTTTGTTCTGATTTTTTACGTAAAGACCATTTTTATTCTCTTAATTAAGATCTGTACGTCATAAACCTTGTATTTCTTCACCGAAAAAAAACACAAATAGATTTAGTTTCCCTGAAATATTAAATTATTCTTATCAGAAAACCGTCTCTTTACTTGCTCCAAGAAATAAAAACAAAATGAACTTTAGACCTTCACCAACTAACTCAACATGTACTACAAACCCCCCAAAGCAAAGCAAAGCTTTGTGTTCCTTTTATTTCGTTACCAAGGCTACTTGACCCAGACTGTCAGATGAGGAGTCTGGCGAGAATATGATCTGTTCGGCCAATCAGAATCACTGCTTGGACTGTCAAAACCGCCAGTATTCTGTGACCAGCCATGCGCAGTGGATCCTTTGGCCAAGACCCCCACAGCCATACAGTAGTCGTTACCCCGTGTGTTGCCTGCGGTGTTGTAAGAGGCGTAAGGATATGAACCTCCATGGGTATCATAAAGCTTTATCCCAAACTTGTTCTGGAAACAGATCTGCACAAAACAAGGTAAATAAATCGCAAAGGTTGGAATAACTCCAAGAAGATAATTATTATAAGCTAAATCATTTTATTTTACGACAAAACATCTTTACACTGTAATTTTCCAAAGAGTTGTGTTAACTCCAAAAGTGGAGTTAAAACTTTTTTTGTTCAAAATAACCCCTTTTTGGAGGTCATTTCAACTCCAAATTTAACTCGGTATCCGAGGTTAAAGTAACTCCAACCGCTAATGGAATTAATTTTACTCCATACACAGCAAGATAACTACTTGTGGGGGTTAAAATATAGGCCATTTGCACGATGACGTCAATTGACTACTACTACCAGAATTCATTTCGTTTTTCCTTTCTTATTTAAATTTTGTAATCCCAGTGCGGTTTAAATAACAATAGCCCTAATTTGCACTACAAAACAAAAAAACTGAAGGATTCAGGTAGTAGTAGTGAAATGACGTCATCGTGCAAATGGCCTATTGTGGGGTTGAAATGACTACGAAAAAAATAACTCCAGTGAAAGGAGTTAATTTAACTCCATATGAAAAACAGTGTCAATACACATTTTATTTATGGTACTTTGGACTTGCTCAACTGTGCAAAGGAGGGAGAGGAACCTTTTCATACATATCGTACATAAGTGACTACTTTCCAAAGGGTGTAAACGCTAGTAAATTTAGTGAGTAAATGAAGTCTAGAAACGTGTGCTTCTTATGTATGTGAACTTCCGGTGAAGAAATACATGACAAAGAAGAAAGTTCAGAAAACATTTATTTACACATTTGGGCCGTAATTTCATGCATGCCTAACTATATTTAGGCGACCTAAGGAGAACTGAACTGAGGCCAATAAACACGTTTTAAAACAACAGCTAATTTCTGACATAGGACGCACAATTGATTGATTGATGTAGCGTCTTACCTTTTTGTTACCATTCCAAGCGTACACCATGACAGGTGTCTGTGTAGCCGTCTTCACAGCTGATGCTCCAACAGAATGGCGCCAAAACGAGTCTTTTTCTCTGTCACCAGGCAACCTCCACATTACCCACTTACTCCCCAAGCCATCCATCCTCTCACCGCTGGACAACAGAACCGTGGACGCTTCCTCTACTGCCAAGCTGCGCGCGTCAATGCAGGCAAACTCTTTCTGTTTTGTGATCTTTGGAGTCTTCAGCGCTGCAGTGTTGCAGTTAGATACCAGCCATGTCTTGTAAATGCTGCCCACTTTTCCGCTGATTTTGGCCACAAGAGTCCAGCCACCGTTTTTCATGTCGCAGTATGTCTGCACAAACGAGCTTCCTTGGAGGTCTGTCTTGATCCAGTAAACGCCATTCTTGGCGCGCGGTTTGTTGTTCACGAGACTTGCATCGTGGATCTGCTTGCACGAGTCCGCGGGAAGCTTCTTTTCTCCCAGCATAGCTCTTTGGCTGGGGAGCACTGATACTGGTTTAAGAGTTCCTAGGGTGATGTTCGGGGGAGTTGCAACAAGGAGTGTCACTTTAATGTTGTCATATAGTGTTTTGCAGTCGTAATATTTATAATTATGACAACCTAATCCTAAAGTTCCTGTTGGTATGTTCCACTGCTTGCTCACTTGGATATTATCATGCACAAGTTTACCGTTTGCCCATTGCGAAAATCTATCGCCAAGCACTCGGTACTTGAAATGAAACCACGTGTTCAGTTTGAAGGCAGTGGGTAACTTTCGATTATATAACCAGTTGCCATCTTTGTTATTAGCCTGGGGTCTCATGGTACATTTGTTAGTCATGTGTGGGCAATACTCAAACCACCATGCTGTTGTTTTGCTGGGCTTCACGTTGCTGACGCGCAATTGTGGTCCAGGACAGCTAGTTTTTTTCCCAGTCTCCATCAAATCCAACTCTACATCGACGTCTTTCCACTGAAAACCTGACTGAAGGTATATTCCAATCTCAACGTTATCTTTTCCTAGATCACTGGTCTGCATAGTGCTTCCCAGTAATCGCCCGTTTTGCACGCTCCATTTTCCCCAATTCTTCACCCATTCTTTCTTCAGAGTTGAGCTCGAGAAATCGTCATGGAAGGCGTACACCTTATCAGGATTATCCATGGCACTGCCGCTGACCGAAGCACCAAGGACTAAGAAGTAAGACACATCATCAACAGTGTTGGCTGAGATTGGAGCCTGCAGACTGAACTGGACAGTTGCTGACTTTGTTCCCAGGCCACTGACGACGCGGTCAATTTGAAATGGATGCTGTCCGTTGTCATGGTAATAGACTTGCAAATCTTCACCATTGTCACGTGTCAATCCACGGTCTATCAGTTCTCGGTGATTTACTGGAAAGAAAGTTGACTAGTTGAAAGTTGACTTAAGATTCCATTGCTTAGTTTACAAAACGACCGAAAATTGAATCTCTGTTGGTAATAGCCTGCACATAAAATGGGCAGACCTGCACCTTTCGTAACGCCTCACAGTATTGGCTAAGAAAACAATAGAACAAACAACACAACAATGGACCCTAGCCCTAAAAACAATAGAGGTGCACCTCATCCAGGTCGAATGAAATTGAAGGTTCTGAAGAGGTGCAAGCTTACTGCATAAAATAGCTTTCCCGGCCCGAAACGTCTTCGGGAGTTTTGAGAAACGCACGCCAGGATCTCAAATTTTTTCCCATCTTAAATTAGGTTACAAAATACTTTTTGAAAGTGGTTAAAAAGTCGAGTAAGCTTTGGTTTGTGCTCAATCAACTGAAATAGGTCGTCACGTTCTTTGGAATTCACTGCAGAATAATAAAAAACCGAGTTCACTGGTTCTCTATTTCTGTACTGAAAACTGATAAAATTTCTATACTGAAACTGATAAAATTCGACATTTTACAAACAGCGTCACTGGAAAGTTATAATAAAATAGCTTTCACTGAGGATCTTACAACGCATCACATCCCATCCCTTCCCATCCCTTCCCAACACATAACATCCAATCACATCACATCACATCATCACATTCCATCACACCACATCACATCCCATCCTATCACATCCCATGACTTACCATCACATCTTATCACATTCCATCACATCACATCTTATCACATCCCATTATATTGCATCAAATCCTATCTCATTACATCTCATCCCATCACATCTCATCACATCGCATTTCATCACATCACATCTCATCCTATCAAATCCCATCACATCACATGTCATCACATCACGTCACACCCTATCACATCACATCCCATCCCATCACATTATATCACATCACATCCCGTCCTATCACATCACGTCACATGACGTCCCAACTCATCCTATAACTTCCTATCCCATTACATCATATCACATCACATCACATCACATCCCACCCCATCACATTATATTACGTCCCATCACATCACATTCCATTCCATCCCATCCCTTCCCATCACATCACATCCAATCCCATCCCATCCTCTCCCATCACATCACATCCAATCCCATCCCATCCCATCCCCTCCCATCCCATCCTCTCCCATCACATCACATCCAATCACATCACATTCCATCACATCACATCACATCACGCCACTGACATGTCATCCCACCACATGACATCCCATCACATCACATTCCATTCCATCCCATCCCTTCCCATCACATCACATCCAATCCCATCCCATCCCATCCCATCCCCTCCCATCCCATCCTCTCCCATCACATCACATCCCATCATATCACATCCCATCACATCACATCGCATCCTGTCACATCACGTCATATGACATGACATCCCATCACATGACATCCCACCCCATCCTATCACATCACGTCATGTCACATCACAGTCATCACAGTCTATCACTTAACATCCCATCCTATCACTTCACGTCATATGACATGACATCCCATGACATCTCATTCCATCACATCGCATCACATTCTATCACATCACATTCCGGCCATCACATTCCATCCCATCCTATCACATGACATCCCATGACATCACATTCCATCACATCACATCACATTCCATCACATTCCATCATTTCACATGACATCCCATCACATCATATCACATCACATCCTATCACGTCCTACCACATCACGTCATATCACATGACGTCCCATCCCATCACATCCCATCCTATCACTTCACGTCACATGACATCCCATCACATCATATCCCATCACACTCCAGCATTTCACATCACATCCTATCGCATCGCGTCATATCACACTGGGACATTCCATCACATCACATCCCATACTATCACATCCTATCACATCACCTCATATCACATAACATCCCATCCCATCACATCACATCACATTAACTTAGTTTTCACTCGGGTAGTATAAAAAGAGAAAGGAAAAGCGAGAGCTTCGTAGCGGTAGAGCGCGGTAGAAATGTATTAAGACGTCCTTAGAAACAAAAGAAGACGACGTTTAATATGAAAATAGAAATAGTCGCATTAAGAAAGCTTAAATCAGTTTGGTTTCTGGCGCTATGTACTAAACCTTAACTAAAACAACTATTGCTTTCTTTTTAAGCCAAAAACCGACTTTTTCAAATTACTGGATGATGCAGAAGCTTCTGATGATTTTCATCAGATTTAGATGTCCGTACTTCCCTCGTTCAGCGTGTCTTACGGGCGAAACTTTAGAAAAAGCAGAGCGAGAGTGTTCCACAAGTATACCACTAGAAAACACAACAAAATGTGCATACCTGGTACATTTATAGTGTATTGTTTTGGCAGAGAGTATCCAGTCGCTTCAATTCGCACCGGTATTTTACCTCCTGGCCGGGCCATACAGCGCTGATATCCACTCGATGTGTTCCCCTTCGCAAGCTTTTCCAAAAGATGCTGAACAGGTCTCAACAAGGCGATTTCTTCTTCGGCGACTCGAGCTAATTTCTCGGCGTCTTTCTGCATAACAGCAGCCATAGTTTTCTTTTCGTTGAAGGTGTTCAAATCCAGAGACAACTTGTAAATCAGCGAATCGATCTCGCTTTTGGCGCGGTACACTTCGCCATGTTTCGTGGGCTTTGCGGGTTGGGACGTTTGAGCATTTTTACCAAGAATGATTCCACACCTTGAAAAGCACAACAAGGCGGTAAAAACAGCGATTTTACTCAGTTGAAAAGCCATTCGGAGCAAGCAATGAAAACTTTTGTTGATCGCTTAGTAGGTTGTTCAACGAATGGCTAAGAATTTTCACTGTTGTGACTCATAGTTGGAAGCCAAACTTACAAGTTATTTTTCTTGAATTGTAGGCTGGTTAAGATTAAAAACGTCACGAAAAAACTGTCAGATTTGTTGTGTGTACAGACACTGAAAGTCACGCATCAGTTTTGTAATTACAATTTCCACAGATCCTTTTGCGCGGCTTTGCTGCAGGCGGACAAAAGCGTTTATTGTGATACACGCTAAAAGCCACATAATAAACTCTCAGTCCTTCTTTTTGTCAACTCAGCTTGTAACAGTTAAGTAGCTTCAAGCAATAGTCTATTACATTTTATAAGCCGGTGTATTGATAGCAAACATCATGACCGTGATTATGTCAACAGATATACACGTACCGTATGTAAATTTGCCGACTCGAAAATCAAGGAGCACATTAAACATTACCTTGAATTAAAAAAAAACTTGAATTTAATAACAGTCATGTTGTTAGAGAACAGAAAATGTGTTTATCGGTCCCGCTTTTTTCATAATTTTGCTGCATTAGACCACAGGTAACCCAAATAAAATGTTTGACCGTTTGTATTTGTAAACTTACAAGAAACTGTTTGAGAATCCGAAAGGTTCGTTTAATTGAACATAGTGCGTAGTCAGTTATTTACGTTAAAATTCAAAATAAACATAATTTGTCTAAATAATGTGTTTTATCGTTCTTACGGCTGAAAGTTTTGATTTGAGGAGTTTTGTGCTAACCATTTATCTGCACATATAACGAGAGACTTTACTGTAAATTTAACATATAAAAATGTTCACGCAATTTGTGTGGGCCCCCTGTAGTGGGCGATCCGACTAACATTGTATTATTTCCTCTGTTTGATCCCGCATCCCGACAAATGTTTCAATACTTCCAGCAATTCGCCTGCGAAAAGTACAATATCCCGCTTCCACTCATCCCGAATCCCGTCTCAATTGAGAACCGTATCCTGAATCTTGCATACAACCTGGTTTGGACCCGTCGGTCTCTTCGCGTTTTGTGGCAGTTGTGATGTTTTAGTGCTTACATTTCTCTTTACATGCTTCTCGATAATTCTTCTGTTGCGGCGATCAGGATCGATTCGAGTTTCCGCGTGTCAGAGGATTTTTGCCTTCAAGCTTGTTTTTCTCTTCGTTTTTGCGCGATTATTTATAAGTTTTAATCGAAACGTCTTCGGGTATTACTCGAAAATCTTCGGGCACGTTATCGGAAACATTCATGTGACCTTCGGACACGAATTGAACAACCCCAACTTTTTTTAAAACGGTTGGATATTCCTGAAAAATTAAATATGTGTTGTTATTAAAATTAACAAAACTAAACATGTTTTCTTCGAGCGTTGTTTAAGTCAAATATCAAACATGAGAAAGAGTGTTTCATTAGGATGTCCAAACACAGAGAAGTGGGTTGAAAAAGCGAGGCGCAGCCGAGTGTTTTTAACCCACTTCACTTTTTTGGGTGTTTCTTGGTGTTGCGGAAGGCATTGTTGGTTAGCTTTTGTGTTGTGGTGTGGGCATTGTTTAGTGTCTTTTGAATCTTTTGTTTTACGTCATTTGGTGATCACACCATCCGCAACACCAAGAAACTACTACTTTTTTAACCACTTCCAAGCAGCTGGTGTCCGCTTAATATGGGGGTTTATCTACTCTTGTTGACTTAAGACAGAAGAAGCCGTCTTCACAGAAGTCTGGGCTTAACCCAAAAAGAGAGACTGGGACTCAAAAGAGGGGTGACCTGGGAAGAACGTTGTCAATCTCTCTTTCCCAGTGCTCCTCGTTTTCCTTATCTTCTCCCCAGTCCGTCCAATCATCGATGCCAGAATAACCTACGGATGAGGCAAGATAGAACTGTTTTTCTTTTCTCACCTTAGGTGTCTGAAGCCATACAACAGTCCAAGGATGATGAAATCATCAACGGCATTATTGACGAGGTGATGGAGCCTCAGTTGAGACAAGTTATTATCGAGACTTGGCGTGATGTGGCCGAGGTTGACAGAAATAAAGAGGTTTATAAGGTAACTGAACATTCCTCAGATAAGAATGACATAAGTACATCTTTTGTAGTATTTGCTAACGTTCTTGCAAAGTAGATTGGTGTCTATGATAAAGTTGGGCAGGATATTTTCTCAATGAACCACCAAATTTTTACAGCCAATTTCACTTAAGTACACACACCCGCGTTTTTCTGAACATAATTTCAATGCCCGTCACGATTCGACTATGACATAAAACGGCGGACGAATTTCATTGGCAAATGCTTCGTCCACTTTTTGACATTAATCCAGAAAACTAGCTGCAAATTTTCTTCACAACTTTCTGATCATGTGCGAGTTATATTGATGGTTTTCAACTAAGTGTCGTAAAACCAAAGCCATTACTCTGACCAATCACAACGGACGCAGACAATCCAATGAACCAATCAGGACTCGAAGTAAATACATGTCACCGGCGTCGAGCGCGGGAAAACGCGTGCGAGCGAGTCACGATTGGCTTTGGTTTTACTTCTGATTGGTTGAGAAATTGGCGCGATATTTTTAGCCAGTCGCAAAGCGTAGCAATACAAAGCCAAAGCAAACACGAAATTACTTTCGACACTCAATTTAAAACCGTTCTATTAAGTCCCGTTTTGTTTTCTCCCGATCCGTGTTTCAGGTTTCTGTGTACGCCGAGGATCATCTGCTGGATGCGTTGTGTTTGCAGCACTTGTTGAGTCAGTTGGCAGGTGATAATCTATCACTGTACTTCAATGACTACACAGACCAGCTGTTAGATGGTGAGTCAGCACAGAACAATTAGATATCTTATATTTTTGCTTATCTAAGTCGGGATTTTGCGATCGTAAATTCAACTTTTCATTTCATTTATAGGCATGTTAGATGGTGAGTCACCATACAAAGTGTCGATTTGCGCGAAACAAAATTTGCTTACAAATGTCATGCTTTTCATGTTGTACGTCGCTATCAAGTGTTTGATTTATACGAACGGGATCATGTCGAAGGGTTGTCGTTAGTTTATCGCGTGTAAAAACGTTGTATGGTCTGAATCGTTCCTGTTATGTACTTAGATTACTGAACGAAATTTGTTTCGTTTAAAACGGGACAAATTGGTTAAGTCAACTGCCGCTAACTTATGTTAACAGGTCTTATTTGTGGGTTGCTGACTCAGCAGTATTTAGCTGTGAACGATGAACAAGAAGCAACGCAAAGTAACTCAGCAGTGAAAGAACTTCATGAAGGATTGTTCTGTGATCTGGTAAGAACAACAGTTTACATGCATAAGTCTTTAAGACAAAAGCCTTGGAACTGCCAATGTATTAAGTATTACTTGAGGCCTCAATTCCCTGATGTATTAAGTAGATCTCGGTTTTTGTATTGAGAGTAATTATGTGGTTTATTTATTCATTTATCTTTTAACCTCGTGCCATGGGCATTACCTAGTCTGTGCAATCACTCCGGGTTTTTTTCAACTAATCACGTGCTAATGACTAGGCTTGCGCTTTTGTTTTCCCGCGCTTGGCCGCATCGGTAAAATGTTTTCGCGCGCTTAGCACTGGTTGCCTGTTCAGTTTTCCCGCGCTTGGCACCGGTTACATGTTTTCCCGTGTTTGGCATCGGTTGCATGTTTTCCCACGCTTAGCGCCGGTTGCATATTTTTCTGCGCTTGGCGTCAGTAATGTGTTTTCCCGCGCTTGGCACCAGTTACATGTTTTCCCGCGCTTGGAGCAAGTTGCCTTTTTTAAGTCCTATTGGACGGGTCATGTCATAACCGTTTTGCATTTGTTCTAATTGGATATCACAGCAAATGGTTTTACGACAGTAAGTAAAAACTGTTTTAGGATTACTGATTTAGAGGATTTAGGAAACTCATGTTTAGAGCGGTAGTTTTTATTCAGTGAAAATCCGTATAGCTAGCGAAAAAAAAATTATCAACTTCTCTTAATTTTTATGCAGTCATTATAAAATATGCAGTAACCATTTATGTATTTTTGCCTTTGTAGGCTTTAGATGTTGTAATGGAAGAACTGACAGCACATTTAGATGAAGATATCCAAGAGTTACTTGAACATGAAAAAGAAAGAAATTTGTTCGACCTTTAAGTGCTTCAAAAGAATGGTCTTGTGCATTGGAATATTTCTAGAGAATCATTTTAGGTGGCAACAGATGACGAGCTTGACAACCAGCCACTCAGGTAGGCAGTTAGTCATTCAGTCACTCCGTCTGTCAGCCCTCCAGCCCGGCATCAGTCCGTTAGTCACTCAGACGGTCAGTCAGTCAGTCTGTCAGACCGCCACTCCGTCCATTAGTCAGTCACCCAGTCCATCCGTTGGTCAGTCGGCCATCAGTCCTTCCGTCAGTTCGTCCGTCCGTCCGTAAGTGCGTCCGTCGGTCCGTCCGTTGGTCCGTCCGTTGGTTCGTCAGTTAGTCCGTCAGTTAGTCCGTCAGTGAGTAAGTCAGTCAGTCGCATTACCGTCGGCAGGCAGGCCGTCCGTTAGTTCATCAGCTGGTCATTCCATCAGTCCAGCCGGTCAGTCATCGTTCAGTCATAACACTACATGTACAGTTACTGTATGGCGGTCTGTTACCCATACAGCCAATCAGCAAGTCATACAACTAATCAGCAAGTCAGTCAGACAACTATTCCATCTGTCGCTCATGTCAGAAATACCTCTGTACGTGTGAAATAAAGTCCTGTCCCCGGTTGTTCAAAAGGTGGATAGCGCTATCCACTAGGCCCCAGTTGTTCAAAAGGTGGAAAGCGCTATCCACCGGATAAATCGCTGACCAGTGGATAAGCATTAACAAAATCCATTGTGTTATCCGCTGGATAACAATGATTTATCCGGTGGATAGCGCTATCTACCCTTTGAACAACCGGGGCCAGATGGATAGCACAAAGGATTTTGTTAATGCTTATCCACTGGATAGTGATTTATCCGGTGAATAGCGCTATCCACCTTTTGAACAACCCGGGCCCGGTGAAAAGTATAAAATACGTTTTCTGACTCATTTTGCTCAATATTTAGTTTGTTGGCTGGGCGGCTCAGGAGAGGCCTTGTAAGCTGAAATCGTCCTTTAAATTCCATTTATGAAAATGTGTATGTTTGATAGTTTGAAAACCATAAACGTTGCAGTCAGTAGTATTTATGGCCTTGTACAAATACATTAATCCAGTGGACACTCGCATGGTTTGTATCACTCACTGTTTATTGCGAGTTTCTTGTGTTCTTTTTTTCTTTTTGCAACAATGAAGGTTCCTGTTTGCTATTTTGGTCCGATAAACATGAAATTATTTAGTAAGTATTTCGTCCATAACGACAGGCTACATTATAAAATGAATTAAACTAGTAAGGAAGCCGAAGCTGAACTTTACGTTTAAAATAACTGGGATTCCAGCTGGAGTTTCAACTTCTGCTTTCCCAAAACTGAAGAGAAAGGGAAAGGCAAATTTTTGATCATAGTATCCACTTTAAAGTCTTTGACCTCTCTCGTCCAAATACCACTCGTGTATTACTGATAGGTTCAGTAATGTTTGTTCTTGTTATTATCCTGTTGTCGTCCCATTTTGTGTTCGCTTTTTTTCTAGTACTGATTCTAACAGGGTAGTTTACTTAGCTTTCAGACCATTCATGCTGATGTGTTTATTATCTTTGTCAAATAAGGTGATTCGTTAAAAAGGCTTTTTTTATTGCAAAATAAAAACAGATTAATTGTGGTAGGCCAGTCAAAATTAAAGCAGTTGTTCTTGTTATAACAAAAGGACTCGACACAGTTATTACCCAACACCATTTTATTATTTTTTTCGTTTTTTAAATATCTTATATTAGCACAGCAGATACTAAGTAATAACATTCATTTCTTTGACAAGTTTCAAAAATATATTTCCCCTCCAGATCTTGATTTAGTCTAATCAGAAAATGCTCTTGATTTGTACTGATAAGAAAGAAGGACTGTTTGAAATACAGCTTTAAATCTTGAACAAAAGTTGGCGCTATAAATTTGTGTTCACTGATTTCTAATTTAAGGCCACCTTTATTCTCTTAATTGATATATTTGCTTAATGAAAGCTGTAATTAATCATTCTCTGTTTCTTAACCATTAAAAGCAACACAAATACAGTCAGTTTCTCCGAAATCATTTGGCCTAATCCATAAAAATATTTTTACCTTTATGATTATCAATTATAATTATATATTTGAATTACAAAACATCCATTTTTAAAGGGACACCTTCAACCAGTGTGCTTTGCGACATTTTCTGTAATACAGATATTACTAAACTCGCGAGTGTCTGTTCATCCGATTCTATCTTTGCAATCTTTACGGCTGGCTGTATAAGCTATCTATTTAAAGTTGTTTACGTTTTCATAATTTTATTTTTTTGTCCATTTTGGTTGTGAAATTTCAACTATAAAGAAAGAAAAACAATAATAGACGCGCCCAAAGGACAGTGGTTGAAGGAGTCCCTTTAACGCTCCGTTAAAAGAAAATCAGATTATATAAAATAAATTTCCCCGTTCTCAAAATTATTTCAGACCTTCACCGACTTTCTATAAGACCCCAAACCAAAGCAAAGAGTATGTTCCTTTTGCTATTACCATGGTTACTTAAGCCAGACCGTCAGCTTTGGAGACTGGTTAGTGTTTGATCTGTTTGGCCAATCAGAATCGCTGCTTGGATTGTCGTAGCCACCAGCAGTCTGCGACCAACCATGCGCAGTGGATCCTTTAGCCAAGACCCCCACAGCCATACAGTAGTCGTTACCCTGGGTGTTGCCTTTGGTATCATAAGAGGCGTAAGGATATGAACCGCCATGACCGCCATAAGGCATTAATCCAAACATGTTCTGGTAACAGATCTGTGAATCACAAGATGTCAAAAATGATTCAGATCATTCAAGTAAATGCTTCTCACAAAGTTTTTCGCAAGAGTAACTATCTCTTCATGTACAATACAGCTGAGAAGAAAATTTTGAAGCATTTTATTTTACCACTGAGACCACTTTATTTTTATTATTCTTTAGATGACAAAAGTACAACTGATGACTGAAACTACTGGAACATCGCCACGAAATAAAATCGCCTGAACTTGGACACACAAACAGTTCAAAGAGAAGAGCTTTGGGAACTAAATATACTATAACAATACTATATAATACTATATAATGGAAACTGAAATGCACCTTACCTTTTTGTTTCCATTCCATGCGTACACCATGACGGGTGTCTGTACAGCCGCCTTCACAGCTGATGCTCCAACAGAATGGCGCCAAAACGAGTCTTCTTCTCTGTCACCAGGCAACCTCCACATCACCCACTTACTCCCCAAACCATCCATCGTTTCACTGCTGGACAACAAAACCGTGGACGCTTCCTCTACTGCCAAGCTGCGCGCGTCAATGCAGGAAAACTCTTTCTGTTTTGTGATCTTTGGACTCTTCAACGCTGCAGTGTTGTAGTTGGATACCAGCCATGTCTTGTAGATGTTGCCCACTTTTCCGCTGATTTTGCCCACAAGAGTCCAGCCACCGTTTCTCATGTCGCAGTATGTCTGCACATACGAGCTTCCTTGGAGGTCTATCTTGATCCAGTAAACGCCATTCTTGGCGCGTGGTTTGTTGTTCACGAGACTTGCATCGTGGATCTGCTTGCACGAGTCCGCGGGAAGCTTCTTTTCTCCCAGAAGAGCACTTTGGCTGGGAAAGAATGGTTGAAGAGTTCCCAGGGTTATGTTCGGGGGAGTGGCAACAAGGAGTGTGACTTTAATGTTGTCATAAAATGTTTTGCTGTTGTATGGTGATGAATGACAACCAAGTCCTAAAGTTCCCGCTGGTATCATCCATTGCTTGCTCACTTGTACATTGTCATTTACACGTTTACCATTCGCCCACTGCGAAAATCTGTCGCCAAGCACTCGGTACTTGAAGTGAAACCACTTGTTCAGTTTAAAGGCTGTGGGTAACTTTCCACTATATAACCATCCGCCATCTTTGTTATTGGCTTGGGGTCTCAAATGTGAAGCTGCAGGGCTCGCGATGTAGTATTGAAAAAACCACCCTGTAGTTTTGCTGGGATTCACATTGCTAAGACGCAGAAATGGTCCAGCTACGCTCTTTTTTGTCCCAGTCTCCATCAAGTCAAGCTCTACCTCAACGTCCTTCCATTGAAATCCTGACTGCAGATACAATCCAACCTCAATCGCACCTTTACCCAGATCTTTAGTCTGCATCGTGCTTCCCAGTAATCGCCCGTTTTGCACGCTCCATTTTCCCCAATTCTTCACCCATTCTTTCTTCAGAACTGAGCTCGAGAAATCGTCATGGAAAGCGTACACCTTATCAGGATTATCCATGACACTGCCGCTGGCCCAAGCACCAAGGACCAAGAAGTAAGACACGTCATCAACAGTGTTGGCTGAGATTGGAGCCTGCAGTCTGAACTGGACAGTTGCCGACTTGGTTCCCAGGCCACTAATGACGCGGTCAATTTGAACAGGATGCTGTCCATTGTCATGGTAATGCAATTGCAAATCTTCGCCATTGTCACGTGTCAATCCACGATCTATCAGTTCTCGGTGATTTACTGGAAACAAAGTTGACAAGATAAAACCAGGATCTCAATTTTTTTCTCCATTATAAATCAGGTTTCAAAAATACTTTTGTGAAAGTGATTAAAAGTTGAGTAAGCCTTAATTTGTGCTCACTCGACTGAAATAGGTCACCCCGCTCTTTGAAATTCACTGCAAAAAAAACGAGTTCGCGATTAATGTATGCCTCAGTCTGATGAAAAAAATCCTAAATTTTCCAAACGGCGTCACTGGAAAGTTCTGATTAAATAGCTTTCGCTGAGGATCTCACATCACATCACATCACATCCCATCCCATCATCAACATATCCCATCTCATCCCATCCCCTCCCCATCTTATCACGTTCGATCACAACCCATCACATCACATCACATCTCATCACATCGCATCACACCCTATCACATAACATCAGGAGCCATAACTGAGGGACGGAGACAGTAAGCGTGGGGCCCAAGCAAACCCATGTTAAGGACGTGTTGGGCAATTTTAGCAGAAATTGCGCCACCCTTGACGCAATGAGAGTGCGCGCACATACTACCTTATGAAAAATAAAAGTCTTTCGGGTAAATGAAGTTTTTACGTGGACGCTAGACGTTTACTGAAACAAAGTGACTGAAACGACAAAAATAATTTTTATCTATACCGTACACTCAACAGAATAGACACTGGTGTCAGATTAATCATAATTAACTTTTTTGACAGAACGTGCAGATTATCGAGAAAGTCATTTGATGGTCTTTTTTATACTTGTTTACTTGGCTAAGAGACATCTGTCAGAAGACGTTCCCGACAGAAAAACTTAACGACATTTGGCTAAGCTTCAATTATTTTTCCACAAATGAAAACACTGATAACTGACCCAGTTTACGATTTTTCCTAATTCAAGCCAAAAATGCTCCAAAATACTTCGAATGGAAGTGGCTTACCAGTACCTGAACAGGCTGGTTTGAGGTCACTCTATCTATCATAAGAAATTTTCTCAACGCGGCCGCTTCCACCAACCGGCGCAAGTTCGCTAAAATCCACTGAAACACACTTGCTAGCGTTTTAATAATAATTTGAGAAGTAAAAAAAAACGGAAGACACAGCTTATGAATGATACATTCTGATATGTCCCTGACAGTAAGTTTCCAAATATAGTAAAGCTAATAGAAAGCTTCCAAACATTCTTCACTTTTTTAGGAAAATTGAAGATGATTCTCAGTATTTTTACTATTGAATTGGCCGCTGAAAAAATAGACTAATGTTCAGTGACGTTTATTTTTATAAGATCTTTTATGTTGAGTGAAATGATCACGAATTCAAAGTTAGCTTACGCGAAGATGTATCGTAATCCAACCAAATTGTGCTATAAACTTCTACAAATCAAAACTGACATGGCTAACAAACTGAATAACGAAAACAAATGAATCTGAACACATTCAAAATGCGGTGCATCATTGGCCAAAACTACGCTTTCTCGTTTTACAGATTAACAAGTGAATAAAAATATTTTGAACCAATAAAACAATAATGACAACATTGAAGAAATATCTTTATCTTATTTTAAAACTCGATAAAAATTCCGGTTTCGCATGAAACCTCAAGAATTATTGAAGAAATGTTTTAACAGCTTTTAAAAAAACTTAATTTTAGTGGTTTACTGTTGCACACAAGAAACGAGCAATTCCATTTCCACTGTAAAAAGTCGTGATGAATACGTCAGTTCTTTTTTTTACCACAATTGCCGCTAAACTCGCAATCTGATTGGTCGACGTGAGTGGTAAATGAGAGTCCATACAACGGTGCTGACGCTAACATCACGTGCGCTTGAAAAACACCAATCAGAATGCGAGAAAGTTATAGACAACGCTTGCTCTTTCTTTGCTGTCACGTTTTGTAACAAGACTTCGATTTTTCCTTGTGTTTTTTTCTAAATATTGTTGTAAAAATTTGTTGCTGACTCACTCGGCTGCGCCTCGTGAGTCCACAACATTTTGACCATGTGATGACGTAAATCGTGGTAAATAAGAGTCCATACCACGGAAAACCGGGGTAAATTTGTTAAGTTTCCAAGCTGCAAACTGAACCATTTCTTCATCTCAGCCTTATGAACACCGCAAACAAACAAGCAAGAACATCGTCAGTTGAATTATAAATTTTCTCAAACAGTTCAGGTTCAGTCCATTGTTAGACATTTTTAACAATCCAGCGTAACAAAATAGCTTTAAGGCAGTTTACTGGATCCATTTTGATTGAAATGACTGCAAGAATTAGCTGACTGACTATCGCAGCATCTCAGGTAAGACTTTTTAAACTTTTACTCCTTCGCTGATTTCATTCATTCAACTCAAGCGCCACAGCGCCACAATATTGGCGCCTTTCGGTCTTTTCGTGCGGGTCATGTGATATATTTCTTGACTCAAACTTTCCCTAAACTGGTATTGAGTGTTTCGTGTTCTCTGTGCGAGTCTTAATCTATAAAAGCGCTCACTTAGGAGAAAAATCCAACCTTAAAGTACAGATTTCGGCCTCCATTGTTTTGAATTTTTTTAAACACGACGTCCGCGCAGACAAACGCGCGTGCCACACGCGATGGCGCTATTTCTCCAAACAATAGCCCAAATTCTCCTTTACATAGGGACAGGCAGCTCTAAAGAAATGACATGTTGTTACTATACGGTCTCCGTCCCGATTATGGCTCCTGATAACATCAGATCACATCTCATATCTCTTATATTTTCCAACTTTGAGGGCAAGGTATTAGTTTAACTATTTTTTGCCCCTTTTCTCTTTATTACTTAATTATTCATTTCTGTAAAATTGTTAATTTTTGGAGAATAAATAAACCACTACTTCTCATATCACATCACATCACTTCCCATCACATCGCAGCCCATTAATTTACATCCCATCGCATTCCATCACATCACACCCTTTCACGTCACATCCTATCACATCCCATCACATCACGTCACACCCTATCACATGACATCACATCCTATCCCATCCTATCACATCCCATCACATTGCGTCACATTATATCACATCTCATCCTATCACATCACATCACGTCACATTACGTGACATCCCATCACACCCCGGCCCATCACATTCCATTCCATTACATCCCATCCTATCATCCCCCATCACATCCTATCGCATCACATATCGTATCCCGTCCTATCAGATCCCATTATATCACATGACACCCTATCACATCCCATCACATCACATCATATCCCATCCTATGGCATCACATTACATCCCATCCAATCACATTACATCACATTATATCACATCACATCACATATCACCTCCCATCCTATCACATCCATTCCATCCCATCCAATAACATTATATCACATCACATCCCATCACATAATAGATCCCATTACATCGCATCCCATCCTATAACATGTTACATCCCATCACATCCCATCCTAACACATCCCATCATCATCATCACATCAATGACATCATATTACGTCATATGACATGACATGACATCGATCCCATCAAATCATTATCGCATCCCATTACATCACATTAACTTAGTTTTTCACTCCTGTGTATAAAAAGAGAAAGGAAAACGATCAAGAGCTTCGTAACATGCGTGCGGTAGAAATTAATTAAGACGTCCAAACAAAACAAGACCACGTTTTAGTGATATTGGAGCCGGGAAATAAAGTCGCACTAAGAAAGCTCAAATCAGTTTGGTTTCTGGCGCTATATTACTAAAACCTTAACTAAAACATGCATTATTTTCATTTTAAGCCAAAAAGCTAAAACCTACTTTTTCAAATTATTGGATGATGCAGAAGCTTTCTGATGTTTTTCATCAGATTTAGATGTCCGAACTTCCCTCTTTCAGCTTGTCTTAGGCGAAACTTTAGAAAAAGTATTAAATAGTGTTCCGCAAGCATACCACTAGAAAACATAAGAAAATGTTCATACCTGGTACACTTATAGTGTAGTGTTTTGGCAGAGAAGATCCAGTCGCTTCAATTCGCACCGGTATTTTACCTCCTGGCCGGGCCATACAGCGCTGATATCCACTCGATGTGTTACCCTTCGCAAGCTTTTCCAAAAGATGCTGAACTGGTCTTAACAAGGCGATTTCTTCTTCGGCCACTCGAGCCAATTTCTCGGCGTCTTTCTGCATAACAGCGGCCATAGTTTTCTTTTCGTTGAAGGTGTTCAAATCCAGAGACAACTTGTAAATCAGCGAGTCGATCTCGCTTTTGGCACGGTACACTTCGCCATGTTTCGTGGGCTTTGCGGGTTGGGACGTTTGAGCATTTTTACCAAGAATTATTCCACACCTTGAAAAGCACAACAAGGCGGTAAAAACAGCGATGTGATGTAGTCGAAAAGCCATTGAGCGCAGTTTAGGGATTAAAACTGTTGTTGATCGCTGTGCAGCTTGCACAAGGAATGACAAGGAATCCTTACTGTGCTGACTCATAGATGAAAGCCACGCTAACAAGTTATTTTTCGTGAAATCTTTAGGCTTGATAACAATAGAAACGTCACGAAAAAGAAGTCAGGTTTCATAAGTGCATCGTCACCACGGGGTCACGCATTTTGTAATGATAATTTCCGCGTATTATTTTTTTCTCCTTTCCGACAGAATTGAACTATAAAACTTTATTGTGAGGCACGCTAAAAGTTGCATATATAGAATTCGTACGAAGGTTTCCTTCGTATCAACTCAGCTAAGGAAGTCACAATTCTTAGCTGATTTACGCCGAATTAATTTAAAACTGCTGTGTTAAAAATAAATATGAATGTGTCTTTGTCAACAGATATATGTAAATTTCGGCCGTTCTTTACATCTTGGATGGAAGAAAATAAGGTTAATTTATCCCGCTTTTCTCTGTATTTTTTTTTTGCCCCATCCCGCTATTTCTTTTTCTGATAGTATCCAAGAATCCCGATCCCGACTGAAATTACATTATTTCCTATTTCTGATTCCGTTTGCCGACAAATATTACCCGCATACCTTTGCGCATCTTGCCCTCAGTCGAGGTTTTAGTGTATGTCGCTTCCTGCCATTATAGACAATACTTCTTATTGGTCGAGAAAGTGGCGCGAGATTTTTTAGCCATTCACAAAACATAGCAATGCAACACCAAAGCAATTGTACAATTACTTTCGACACTCATTTGAAAACTGCTCTAAAGGGTATTTTATTGCTGTTTGGAACATTCGGAACACGTTAGGTTCTTCTTCAAGTGCGACAAAAATTGCACAAAAAATCGCCTGTGTAAACGGGCCTTAATGACGGCAAAACCACGGCGACAAACCGATAAAGAGTGCCGAATCTTTCGTAGACTTGGATCAGTAAAAATCTTGAAAACGTATCGGTAAAAACGGCAAACTGATCCTTAAGTGAAATAAAAAGTAAACTTTTGAAATATGACATAACAGAAAAACAGAAAATGATTAGCGAGAAAGAAGCTAAATGCCACTAATTAAGTTCATCACGTCTTCTGCCAATCGTTTTCTGTTATTCTGTAATGTCATATTTCAAAGTTTTAGATGTAACAGTCCATTTATATA
The DNA here is from genome assembly GCA_022457155.1 of Cladopsammia gracilis. Classification (NCBI taxonomy): domain Eukaryota; kingdom Metazoa; phylum Cnidaria; class Anthozoa; order Scleractinia; family Dendrophylliidae; genus Cladopsammia; species Cladopsammia gracilis. The sequence continues at coordinate 1,518,952 of JAJGOT010000110.1, forward strand.
TGTATTCATTTTTTGTTTTCTAGCCCCCGTAGTAGGTTTGTTTTGCAAACCGAAATATCGGGCAAAAAATATCATGAATATGTTTAACTGTTTTTTTTATTATCGGTTTTTAAAACTAGCCTCACTGAACGCGAATTCTAGGGATTTCAAAACTGATGAAAATGAAATAAAAACTCTCAAAATCGCTGCCATGTTGTTTAGCTTTGTTTATCTGTGTTTATTTTGGTTATTTGTGACTCGCGGAAAGCGGTATTTTTAAAATACCGTATTTTCTCAATTAAACGCCCCCGGCGTTTATTTCAAACTTGGCCAAGTGGACCCGGCGTTTCTTTGAATCAGCAGGTTTTTCTCGCCCGCCATTTTTACAGAAAGGGTTATTATTCGTTTTTCTTAGCAGCCGTGTACCTTGCACTTAAAGCTTAAGTTTATTATACCACAAATAAACGTTTGAGGGGCTTACTTACAACTTGCTCTATTATATCCGGCGTTTATTCGGGGCCCGGCGTTTAATCTAGAAAATACGGTAACGGTCCGACTCACTCAAAAGCCACAGATGTTCTCTTTCTCTACAAATGTTTGATATTCAGTAAACAGCAGTAAGTATGCAAATCGTATTCAATTGAACGCTGATTGGGTACTTACAATTGATTATAAATCAATGTCAAATGAACGCCTAAAGCTATCTTGATCATTAATTACTGCGTATAATGTTCAATATTCTTAAATGCGAGGATTTGATTTTCTTTGACAGGAAGAATGTTATAAATAGTGCCGCCAAATTTGGAGTACCGTGAATTATTGTCAAGTCACGTCACGGCGAATTGGCCGATTTCGGTGAAAACTGTGCTGACAGTAAAATACCCTAACTTAACAACGAGAAGGCGATTTCAAATGAATTTGTAAGAGGAGTGTGAACCATAGCCTTCTTTTATAGAGTTTTCAAAGACACGGTCAGTAAGGACTTGAAAACTTTTTTAGCCGGAATTTTTCTAGTTGCAATCCATTTTCATTTTGGGCATCTGCAACCACAGACAGTTGCTTATAGTTTCAGTGTATTTATATCTCCTTTGATAAAATAGGTTTTGTGGCTTTCTTAAAGTAATGCTAAAATTGGTCACACAGCCCGCTTTGAACAAATCCGATCCGCTCTCTAGCTCCTCCCGGGACCGAGCCCTTATCAACCCTTAGCTAACCCCGTATCTACCCCGTACTTTTTCGCAGTTTATAAGTCCCAAAAATTAAAAAATAAATAAATAAATAAAAAACATACCCTAGGGCAGCCAAGAAAGGTTTATTTTTCTTATTTCCCAAGGGCGTGGGTTACTGATAAATTTACCCTTCTTTAATATTTGTTTGTTTTTTCTTCTTCTATTTTTGAAGGGAAGGATTAATATTTCAACCAGTAACTAACCTTTCAAAATGCCCGATATTAATTGCAGGCCAAATACGCCCACTATACTAACCACACATTTTGCCAAAACCACCCGGTTCTAAGACCTTTGTTATCAAAACACTTCTAAAGTACCTCCCACATTTCAAGGCCGCTTGCAGAGATTCCAAATTTCTATGGAATGCATCAAGAAAACGCTTGATTTGACTCCGAGGTAAAGACACTGTAAAGACTCAAAAACACGTCTGCTAATCTCTTCCGATGAAATAAATTAGAAATACACCCGCGGTAATAAATTACACGACGTTGTGTTCACAGCTGATCGTACATCAAAGCTGTAAAGCCGCAATTGAGCACCAAAATAGCATTAATTATGCATGTCATCAATTATTCCCCAGTGAGCGGCAGGTATAAATTAGCATGAGGACAATGCATAATTATGTAAAAACTGGTCGGTTGGCGCTGTCAATCAGTTGAAGCAAGGCCGCGCCAAAAGGGTTTTTGACGTTGATGTTTGAGTGACGGCGTCGATGTTCCATCGCCTCGTGCATTTCTTTTTAATAGTGACCAATTGTAAGTCTTTCAACCTCCCATACAAACACATTAACACTGGCCCGATTATCATTTCATTTGGTCTTCCTGGTGGGGCAGAACGTTCACAATGTGTGCTGCGTATAACTTTGTTCTTTCTCTCTTCGTAGAGGCGGACGAATGGAAGGGCTCGCGAATCGAGTGCAAACTCACATGCTACAAAGCCAGCAAAATATTGCCAGCACAGGGCACTATGCCATGTCCTTACAACAGACACAACAGGACAAGATGCCTCCATCTTACGAAGAAGCCCATTTGGCGGTTCAAGCGGTCGATATACAACAGATGACAAACATGGAGGCTGAAAAGCAAGCGATATATCGTCACCCGCTCTTGCCTTTACTAGCAAAACTGTTCGAGAAATGCGAGCAATCAACCCAAACATGCGAATCAACTGCCAACGCGTTCGACTCCGACATAAAGGAAGGTATTATTCAAATGAATAGAGACGGAAAGCCTTTCTATACGGACGATAGGGATCTCGACAATTTGGTGAGGATCCATTTTTTTTTTATTCTTTAGTATAGAGCCGACTGTAAAACCGTGGTCACCTTTCGTTTATCCTCAAAGCATCCACTAGATTCACTAAGCAAGGATTTTGTCCCATCTTTGACAAGAGCGTTTCTGAGTCTTAAACTGGTTATTTTTGTGGATTAAAATTCATTAAATGATACAAATTTTACAATCAGCTAACTCGACTTAAGCTCTTGCGCTAAGTCGAAGCCTGATACGCTTCGTACTGCGCGATCTTTCCGTTTGTTTTTAGTAATACCCGCCATGTTTTCGTTCCTTTGAAAACGGCGGGTCGACCTTCGAGTTAAAACACGCAGTTTGTGTTTGTTATGCTACAGGTACCATGAAAACATCCTTCTGTTTTGCGATTCACTTGGGCAAATTTTAATCCAGATTTACGTTAAGAGCTTAATATGGCGGCTAAAAAGGAAATTCATGCCGTGATCGAATCTAACATTTGATAAAAAGCAATGTTTTGAAATGTGGTATTCGATCTTAATTTTCTTGCATTATAGTATTACAAGCTAATCCTAAATTTAAATAACGATTTTCAGGACCATCTTTACAAGTAAAAGTGCGAAAATTTTATTACCCTCGTTTAAATGAAGCGATCGGGTTTTTTTCTTAAGTATTTTTTTAGCCCAGGTATTTCCCACTTCCTGGTGAATACGCCTAAATATTTGAAGTCAGTAGATCACTTTCTTATTCCTTGTCATTACTTAACTCTTGTGTATTTTCTTGAAATTAATATTAATACTTAGTCAAGTGTTTCAAATTAAAAACTGAAAGTCTTCCTTTATAAGTTGTTAAGCGAAACAAAAAATATTAATATTTGCATATGCAAATATATAAACCTAATGTATTGAACGAGTTCAAATAAAGATTTGTCATTTTATAAATCAGCTACTTTCTGTTACATTGCTTGTGATTAAAAATATATATATTGTTGAAGTTATAGCAGTCTGATTTCTAAAAATTAACTCGTGTTAGTTTCTTAAACATTTAAATGATCATTTTATGAATGAAAACACTTTGAAATTAGTTTCTTGGGATTCATTTATCACAAATTCATCATTACTGATTTTGTGGGTGACTTGCAGTGAACAAAACTGTAATAATGCAGGGAAGTCTTTCAGGGACATAACAGTGTCGCTCACATTATTTCCACATTATCACCACTAAGGCCCCGTCCACACGTATCCGTTTTCGTTTGAAAACGCAAAAGTTTTTTCCGTTTTCGCTTCCCGTCCACACGTCACCAGTCACCGAAAACGGAAACTTTCGAAAGTGGAAACTTTTGAAAACGGTGTTTTTGCATTCTCGTGTGGACACCCGAAAACGGAACTTTTCGAAAACGATGATGTCAAGAGGTCGAATTCAGTCCACTGCGCATGCGATAAAAACGATGAAAAGCCACAAACAACTCGCAGACTCGGCTAAAATCAGTGGCGCGCATGCTCTTTAGGGGCATTTGAAGCGTTTTCAGTGTTTTTGCGTTTACTTGTGGACAGGCAAAAACGATTCGAAAATGCTACATGTGGACGGAGAGATTTTGAAAAATGGAAAGAAACTTTTGTGTTTTCAGACGAAAACGGATACTTGTGGACGGGGCCTAAATATGCGACTTACTTGGATAAAAAAATTCTATAGAGCAAATCAAAAGCAGTAGTTTAGAGGAAAAAAAGCAGGATTGCATGGATGGAAATGGATTACTGTTCGTCAAATTTTATTTTGTGACAGCTGGTCAAGAAATCAAAATTGCTGTTCTTGTGTAAATTTGAAATATTTAGCCATTTTTTTTTTGTTCATATTTCTTTGCTTTTATTATTTTTGGTGATTTTGTTCTTCCTACTTCATTTAAGAAATAAATTTTAGTTTGTCATTATATGTCCTCTGATAAATAACAGTTTGACATCATAGCATGGTGAAAACAGACTAAAGCCCGAAGACAACCCATTCTTTTCCAAAGATGTCCGAAGAATTCGGAAGTTTCCTTGGACCTCAGACCTCCGTTTCATGACATCCAGCTGTAATTGTATTGTTCAGAAAGAAAAAAACCTACAAAAAAGTGCCAAATTTTCTTAAACCTAATTATATTTTTAATTGTATCATGCGATCAGTTGAGGCTGATAGCTCAAATCATTAAAGGGACTCCTTCAACCACTGTCCTTCGTGTACGTCTATTATTGTTTTTCTTTTTTTAGTTGAAATTTCACAACCAAAATGGACAAAAAAAAATCAATTTTTTATGAAAACTTAAACAACTTCAAATAGATAGCTTATACAGCCAGCCCTAAAGATTGCAAAGATAGAATCAGATGAACAAAGACACTCGCGAGTTTAGCAATATCTGTATTACAGAAAATGTCGCAAAGCACATTGGTTGAGGGTGTCCCTTTAAGCCAGGCATGAGAAATTGCTCCATAGGCATGAGTTGGTATGAGATCGGAGTTTTGGACTCACAGGCGTAAGACTCATGCCTAAGGCTTGAGACTTGGCAGGTATAAACTGACTGACAACATCACCAATTTACGGTACAAACTCGCAGATTAGAAAATTCATGCAACATTGTTTTCCTGGGAATAAATACTGATGTTTGCTTTTATCCATTAAACTACATATATTGCCTGCACACTGGCATGTCAAATTTTGTATTTTGCTAATTCAAAATCAAAAACGGTTGAATATGACACACCCTTAGAGGAATATAAGACCTTTTGAACTCAAAATATTTTGTGGGGAGCAGGGCTGGTGCAGTGGTGAGAGCGCTTGCCTCCCACCACTGTGGCCCGGGTTCGATTCCCGGCCCGGCATCGTATGTGGGTTGAGTTTGTTGTTGGTTCTCTCCTTGCTGTGAGAGGTTTCTCTCCTTGTACTCTGGTTTTCTCCTCTCCTCAAAAACCGACACTTCCAAATTAACATACGACTATTTAGTGTCACCCTTGTTAAATAAATACAATTTATTTATTTATTTTTTTCTAATAAATTCAACCTGGCATAATTAAAATGAAATTAGTAGCAATACCAAAGTGAGCAAATCAGTTCAATTTGCGACAGAAGTGGACTGAAAAATTGCCCAACATCCGCCATGATTCGAACCACACTCACTGAATTGGATTTATTTGTAACAGTTTTATTACTATGTTTCGAGCATGGAGTAATAAGAAAGACCATAAATCATTTATTTTGTAGGCTTGCAAAGCTACAATGTAAGTAAATTGACTGAGTGGTGTTTTGCATCCTCTTGCCATTGGAGAACCATTACGGATGTGCAAAATTCAAATTTGGCAAGCTAAAATATTATATTCATGCTAAAAGGTGCTACTACTTTTCAAGCCAGATCAAAGGTCATCTGGATACATTATGATAAATTTTATTCTTGTTTTGAGCTAAGTTCCTTTTTATCAACAGATGGTGAAAGCTATCCAGGTACTCAGAATTCATCTGCTTGAGCTTGAGAAAGTCAATGAACTTTGTAAAGATTTTTGCCAGCGATACATTGCTTGTCTTAAAGGGAAGATGCAGAGTGAAAATCTGCTGCGTAGCCCTCTTCAGACCACGTACTCTCCTGCGGTAAATGTATTAAACACAAATGTACAACCACAGATGCCAACGACCCCAATTCAAGCACCACAGCCAACCCTTCTTCCACAGCAGCCAGTCGCTTACTTTGCGACGCCAACTGTGACACCCTGCACTGTTGCCAATCCAACTCCAAATGCAAGTATCATTGGGTCTCCACATCAACAGCAGGTTGCAACAGTGACGTACGTTCCCCAGGGGGTGGCCCCTGGTCAACAGATTGTAATAGCACAGGTCCCTCAGCCGGTTGTCCCGCAGCCAACTGTACCATCAAGCGTAACATATAGCACAGTGCCTGCTGCTGTCACCTACAGCTCAGTACCACCGACTGTGACATACGTCAGCACGCCAACGATCGAAACTGTCACACCACCCAGACAACAGACCCACTCTTCAGGAGACGAGTCTCCAACAGAAATAACTGTTCCATCTAGTGTCCCTCTCGTCCCTCTTGACTCTCCGACAGAGGTTACTGATAAAAAGAGGACAAGAAGAGGTGTCCTGCCAAAACAGGCGACAAATATTATGAAGACATGGCTTTTTCAACATCTTGTGGTAAGCAAAATTGTGACTGTGACTTTTAAAGTTTTGGTGACTTTTAAAGGATTATTGTTGCTTTCCAAGAATAATTTAACTTATAAATAACAAAGAATCATTCAGGTAATAATCATTCAACTTCTATTGTGCACCTTTGGCTTGGTTTCCACTAACGACATAACAGTCATAAGTAAGGGGCGTTATGTCGCTTATGTTGTAGTGGGAACACCAAAAAACATAATCATAAAGATGCTTAGGATCGACATAATCGTAAGCAAAATGATCGGTCATTTTCTTATGATTATGATTATGATGATGTCTGTGATTATGCTTACGTCGTAGTGGGAACGTAAAATCTAGCAGTCATAGTTGTGATCATAACAACGTATGTTCATTCAATATGTTTTGGCCCATGAACGTCCTAGTTCCAGTAATTTGCAGTTCATGCTATTCCAAGATGGCGTCCAACTTTGATGAGCGTCAAATTTAAAGTCGACAGCTTGTTCGTATGGGTCTCCACTAGATCATAACAACGTTGTGATTATGATTATGTTTATGATAATGATGATAATCGTTATGTCGCTAGTGGGAACCAAGCCTTCTAATATTTCTAAATTCAATGTTCCTTAAAGGCCCACCTTCACCCAAAATGCTGCATGAGCTGTGATCATTTTCCGTGCTGAATTTCCTGTAACACGAAATTCGCGCTTGAATGTGTGCAACCAATCAGATCACTTCTATGAACAATGAAGCATTTCAAAACAAAAACAAACGACCGCAAAGTCGTTGGTGGGTGAAGGTGGGCCTTTAACATTCACTTTTGTTTGGGAACTGTCTGCTACACACACTTCTTTCTTGACTTAATGACGAGAAAAAGGCAACAAATGCACTTGCCCATCAGGCAAACTGCAATAAAGGTACAGTAGCCCAACAGGCTTCACTGGCCCTGAGCTGTTGGAGCTGCTTTCTGAGGGCGTCCGTTTATGGGAGCTTCGACTGTAATAACTATAATTGCTGACAAAACTTGTTTTCATTGATACAAAAATGTTTTGGAACGTGATGATAAAAATAAGCAACATTGCGCCTTTAAAAATCCCATGTTATGTGGTGGCTGCCTGGCATTTTTAACTTTAAGGTTATTTCATGTGGCCTGTAGCCCCAATAAGTTTTCTTATTCTGAACTGTAAATACTTAACTGTAGACTCTGGGGTAAAATAAAGATCATTGTTGTCACTGCATGTGCAAAGTTGTCTTATCCCGTATTGTTTTTCTTAGCATCCATACCCCACTGAAGATGAAAAAAGAACCATCGCAGCGCAAACAAATCTGACCATACTTCAAGTCAATAACTGGTGAGCTTATTATTTTAATTCTTTCAGTTTTCTTTGCATTCTTTCAAGTTTAGGCCTTGTGATATTATACATTGGTGCGATTTTGCATAATTAGCCTCAAATCGCATCCAATCGGATAATTTAAGGTATCAGCCTTGTCTTCTCAATGTTTTCCATACATTCTTACGTTTGAACATTGTTTTTTTGTAAGTTGTTAGCATTATCTTGTCAATGTTAATTTGTACATTCATATATTCATAAGGTGTTAGTCTTATTTACTCAATGTTTTCCTGTACATTATGCCATTCATAAAGTGATAGTCTTGTCTTCTCATCATTTTTCTGTAATTATGTTAGTAGGTTCATAAGGTGTTAGCATCAGATTTTTGAAGAAAACTAAAAAAAAAATATGTTTCCAAGTCATGGAGATTTTTTCTCATCAGCGTTACACGTTATTGTCTCCCCCGCCCAATCTCCACCCTCACCCCCTGTACAATTTTGGCTAGTGAATTCAAACCTGTCACTAGCCACTAGGCTAGTAAGCTGAAATGTTAGTCTAGAGCCCTGAAAAGCAAACAAATATTTCAGCTATGTATACAGATGTCAGCATGAGGCTGTCAAGTTTTATTGAAACTTGAAAGAGTCATTTCCAAATTCTTAAAACTCAACTCGACTTGATCCTCAGAATTTTTGAGAATCAAGTCTCGAGATGCGAGGGATCGTCAACTTACATTTGAGCAGCACTGTTGGATAAGAGAAAAGAGAGGATGAATCTCTCCCATGTTTTACTGTTGGGGTTGAATAATCTGTCTTGTTTCAAAGCTGCTGCAGAATTTGCCTGTAGAGATTTTTGTTTTCAATACTAGAATAATACTCATTACAAAATTAAAAACAACACTGCTCAGCTAAAATGATAATTATTAACTGAAGGATATTATATTTAGGTTCATAAATGCAAGGCGTCGCATTTTACAACCCATGTTAGATGCAAGTAATCCGGAAGGACCAAAGGCTAAAAAGTCAAAAATTCAAAGTCGACCCGCTCAGCGGTTTTGGCCAGAGAATTTAGTCCCTAGCCAGTTAGCAACCATTCCTATTGCACCAGCACCCGTGACTGTCCAGGCTGTTATGCAAGGTGGAGCTGTCCAAATGCAGGCAGTACCTCCAGGTGCAACTGTTACCATGCCTCCGGGCATGGCACTCCCCACTACTATAACAATACCAAATGTGCAAGGCACCACAGTAATCCCAGGGACTGTCACAATTCAACAACAAACAGGCACACCAACCACAATGGTGGTTGTGACGTTACCTCCGTCGGCAAGTCACATCAGTACTGTGTCGTCATCGGAAAGCTCATCAGCTGTTACAACGCACCCCACGATGATTGCGCCAACTGTGTCATCACAAGTTGAATCCGTTTCCGTCAGTAATCTATCTCCCATGTATAGTACCATCCAGCAAGGTAGTCCGTCACTTCAGAATTCTCCTCTGCCGACCATGGTGCAAAACGGTGCAGAGAGTACTCTTGTCAATTCGCCGCATCATTTGCCGACCTCAAGGGTTAGCATTGCAAGTGCTCAGGATAATTTGGTGGGAGTAAGCACAATTTCATTGGACAGTTCCAGAGGTTTGGTGAACTAACATCTCTAGAGCACATGTACAAAATATGATTTTGGGATCCAACCGCTGACACTGTTATTAAATTAATGGTCTTGTATCCTTTTATCATCATGAAAATCTAATGGCAGTCAATATTCAAATAACTATTTTCACACAAAAATAACTGTTTATGCCAGGACTGTTTTCTGGATTGAGGAACTTTTAATTCTCATTTGACATTCAGTGCTTTTAAAAACAGTCTAAAAATGTTTAAGAGTGTTGTTTGTTGCATTTACTTAACCAAAAGCTAGTTTCATTCGAAGTGTTTAAAATCTGACTATTATGAAATTTAAAGTTACATGTAAGCAAGAAAGAAATCCTCCTTCCACAAGGAAGGAAAAAGGACTGTATGAGTCAAATTAAACTAAAGTCAGACAAAGGTACTTCAGCTGTCAAGCCTCTATTGTAGGTGATATGAATAAGGCCTTAAAATGTGTTTGTTTTGTATTACAGCTGAATATTGTCAAATCCTTTAACTTCCAAGAGTTTTAAGAATATCCCAAATTTTATTTTGTAAAACACTGAAAAACAAATGGTACCATGCAAAAGTACTGCCGAAGATCAATGGTTTCGTTTGAATGGTCTGCACCATAGCATTTCGTTGACAGACTCAAGTTAGAACTACATTGCATGTCTCCAAAATTGACTCTGGGATTGAAAGGGTTCATGTTGGTTCATCTAATGTAAATGCCATTTCACTATAAGGGTGCATTTCTTTAAATGAATCTGAATCCCGATTGATGTGGACTTAATCATCAAATTATAACAAAGAACATTAATCTTCAAATGTTTTTTTTTGTCATGGCAATGACTATGCATGCTGCACTCTTTTTTTAATCCCATCCCAAAGAAAAGCTGGGATTTTGAATCGCAAAATCTGGATTCAGATTTAATCCTTTGAATACATCCCGACTATGGATTAATGATCCGTTTTTAGATTTCATTAAAGTTAATTTGCATAATCTGTTGTTGGATTTAAGAATCTGGATTCAGATTTTCCCAGAGAAAAGTACCCCTTCTTTACCAAAAGTAAGTATGGTCTGCAGCTGTACAAGCCCATGTTATATTTGAACCTAAATACAAACAAACCTCGCACGGACACCTCGGACAAAAACATTTGTTACATTTGTGTTACATTTTTGTTACATTTGAACTTTAAATCACTTGATAGCCTACAAGTAGTTCCTCTTAGGAAGCGGGAGATGTATCAATCAAACACATGCAAAAATCATCCCCTGGGATTGTGGCTGAGACTTTGGGACTACTCTTAGTCTAGCTTCTTGACTGTCATCGCTTGGTTGCATGTCATTGTGTTTTGTTGTATTTGGTCAATCATAAATATATTTTTGGTCATTGTCTTGCCTTTTACGTGGATAATGCCTCTTTTGGACAAAAATTGAGAGTGTAACTTTCATGGTTTCAAAATTTTATTTGGCTTTATGTGCATTAATAAAATAAAAGATAACAATTTATGCAGATGGATTGCAAAAAAATGTAAAAAGTTGAATATGAAATACATGAAGTTCAACTTTTTTTTAAAAAAAAAAATTACTAACAATGAAAATCCACCTTAAGTTTCTGACATATTCTCCAAAAACGACATTTACTTAGCCAATGTCATGAAAGATAATATGGCTTACTGACAAGTTGCAGCGAGAAGAAATTGATGAAAAGTTAGTCTGAGCATTATTAAAGAAATGAAAAACGCACCGAGTGCATTATTGAGTTATATAAGCACGCGGGAATTTTTAAGAACACGAGAGTGTTCTTAAAAATTCCCAAGTGCTTATAACTCAACAATGCACGAGGAACAATTTTTTTTATTTCTTTTATAAAATAAAAACGGTTATAATGAACCTTACGTCACGCGCGTGCTTTATTGAATTGTAATGAACTCGGTTTAACCAATCATAGCGCGTGCATTTCCTTGAGCATTTTATAAAACGTTTTGACAGACATGTCCCTGGAACACCGTTCTCACTAAAATCCTGCACCCAATGCAATTGCAAGTTGAAATTCATTTGTTGCCAATCTTGTTCCCAGTTGCACATTTGGGAAGGAGTAGATTCATTGCAAGTTCAACATTTTACGCAGAATCAACTTATTTATTTACTGCACAGGTCTGTTGCTTAATGTTGAGCATTTTAGACCGCTTTAAAACAGATAAAACAACATAAGAATCAAGTTTTTTCCAGTTGAGTTCTCCAGTCATGACCATTCTTTTACTTTATTTATTGATTTGTTATAAATTAAGTTTTAATGTTTTTGTTATGTGTATACTATACTTTTAACGCTTGCGAAAATCTACAGAAGTAAAGGAGGCAAGTTTGATAAAAAAAGAAGAAACCACTTAAAATTTTACCATTCTAATGTTTTGTAGTAATGGAAATCTTGTCGTGTTTACGGATGGTTCATAAGGTCTTAAAGAAAACAAACCCTGAGTTAAATCTTCATCTGCAGTATGAAAATCATATTGTTATATGGCTGGAGTTTTTGTCAATACAACGCACGTGTTGATTGGTTGATTCATCGTCACATGACATCTAACAAACAAACTGTTTCCCGCCAATTGTGCTGAATGGGCAACATTTGAGAAAGCGTGCAACAATTTTGACATCAGAGGGTAACATTGCACTGTTGCCTGCTAGCGCACGTGATCAGACTGTGACAAAAGGTGGCATGATTATGATGGATCGAGTGCTCGGCGCGTTTTTCAAACTGTCTTGTGTTGTGTTTTTTTTTGTGTTGCTATATAACAAATCACTTGATGACTTCACTGTTTCCCTCGGGACCAGTCATTAAGTGTTTAATGTTTGGACTTTCAGCTCCTATGATTCTTCCATTCTTTGGTGTCTGTGTTCAAGAGGTTTGACTGTGAATGTAACTTATATCTCGACCTTCTAACAAACCAAAATGAGTTTTCAATTCCAGTAAATGTAAGATTACACACATTTTGGGGTCTTACTTCGTGTACCGCACATATGACGTAAAACAAAAGGAAACATTGTTTTCTGTCATTGTTTTGGGGGTCAAAGAATATTGATGAAGCATTGTTTCCTTTTGTTTTACATCATTTGTGCCCTCTACACAAAATAAGAGCCACATTTTGCCTTCTTCCTTGACGGTTAGGTTTATTGGTGTTTAACTGAAAATGCTTTAAGAAAGGACTATTGTCTAGTTATGGCATTTTCATCTTAGACGTTCATACGAGTTCAACAAATTTATGATTGTTCATTGTTTAAGTGATAAAAAAGAGATTTTATAAAGAAAATAATAGCTCAATGTAAGTATAATTTTATATTGTACATTATTTTATGGAGCTGTATATTGCTGTTAAATTATTAACAAGACATTCACATAATTATATTTTTTAGCTGAGTGCCAAATTAAACTTTAAAGTAAATAGAGTAATCTCATATCACGTGATATTGATTAAAACTTACTAAAAGAAGAGAACTGGGGTGTTTGAAGTTATTTACTTGTAAAAAAAAATTGTTAGGCCTTATTCCTGTTTTTCTCAATATGATGGCACATTCAATTCGTTCATTGGTTGATCCATGGTCACATGACATCTGACAAATAAACTGTTTCCCGCTTATATGACCTATATGGGGACGTGTTGCTGGACAGGGTATGGTTTTTGGCATTTTTGTCCTGAACAGGGTCCCAAAATAGAGGGTGTCATCCAACACAGGGTAGGTATTTTCGTTTATTTTTGTCCTAAACAGGATCAGGGTCTTAGACTTTCAGCAGCACCCTTATATCCAAATATTAGTCAAGTAATATTGGAGTAGCGTGGCCCCCTCTGCTTGCATTTCTGGACATATCTCTCCAAGTGACTTTCGGTTTTGACTATCATCCTGTGTTTTTAGCTTTATAGCACCTTCAAGGTTAGTACTCTTTTCAGATTTTTAAATTCCATGACTTTCCATGACCTTTTCAAATTTTTCATGACCAAGAGTTCAAAAGTTGTTTTCAAAATTTTATCAAAACGATCATTTTTTTAAATTTTTCATCTTGCCTTATTCCCACAACGTATGCTGCCTTAGTGATTTTTGTACCATGAACATAATTTTCCATGACTTCCCATGACCCACACTTAAATTCCATGACTTTCCAGGCCTGGAAATTAAGTTATACAATTCCATGACTTTCCAGGTTTTTCCATGACCGTACGAACCCTGACCTTGCTGTCCCTTCTGCGCATGCAATGTTTTGTCACTTACACAGAATGTCAATTTACCAGCTTCCACTTTAATACTGCAGAAAACTTCAGTTGAATGTACTGCCTGATATGTTATCTTTTTACTGTCTGATCTTTTGGGTCAGCCTGCACCTTGACACAGGCCTCACATGATTGGCTAAGAAAACAATAGAACAAACAACACAACAATGGACCCTAGCCCTGAAAACAATAGAGCTACTGCTTATACAGGTCCAATGAAATTACATGTAGAGGTTCTGAAGAGGTGCATGCCTAATGGATCTTTTCAATTCAGCAGAATAGAAGCTTACTTTCACAAATTTTCTCATCTAAAATGGTGAACATTCAGTTTCTGATAAAACTTGAAATTTGCATCGTGAATAGTCACAGAATGTACCATATCATCAAAATCAAATCAAAAATTTTAAACAAAGTCCAAGCATGCACACTAAAGATTGTAGGTTCTCTTTAAAAAGCACAATAATATGGATGGATGAACCTTTAGGGATAAAATTTTTCCCACACACTCATTGATTTCATGGAAAAATTTATTCAAAATGATTACATAAAAAATACTGGAAAAAATTCATATAAAAATAACAATTCTGTCATTCACTGTAAAAACTCTCATGAAAATATTGCATACTTTATTTACAAATTAAATTAATTTCATGTGCTGTGTGTAATTTATTAAAACTCATTAATAATTCATGACGAGAACACAAAGAAAATCACTACCGCGAAGAAGGTTTGGATAACCGGTCTAAAATAGCATAGAATTTGCCGATTTTATTTCTACGTTTTCTCTCCATTTTGTCAAACGAAGCACATGTACAGAGCCTGAATGAAAAGCTTTGGTTGAACTGCGAGGAGATGAAACAACCAAGTTTGCAGCTGATGATGCAAGTGATGGGACAGGTACATTAATAAATGCTGTTCCTAAACGGGATCTCTCCTGTAATCAAAACATACACCTCATTTTAATTAACCCTATAACTCACAAGAGTGCCAAAAATCAAATTCAAGAAAATTCCTAAATTTCATTTCATAAAATATTGAAAAACAAATAGTACCATGCAAAAGTGCTGCCAAAGAGGTTTTATTTGAATGGTCACACCATAGGATTTCGTCCACAGATTCAAAAGTTAGAACTACACTACATGTCTCCATAATTGACTCTGGGAGTGAAAGGCTTAAATTGAATTATTGGCAACAAGTGGCAAATCAAGGGAAGTGGCCTTTTCCCCTATTAGCTCCTGAATATGTGAATTGGGTAGAAATTTCACTTGTTCGCTCAATCAGTTATGAATTTTGAGCCCATGATGTGTAATGATGAACTGCCTTACCCATGCATGAGGACGGCTTTGAAGGGAAGGGAGGATTGGGAGTTGGACGCAGAGGGTAGGAGGTCAGTGGAGTGAGCACTAAGCCCGCAATATGTAATGGTCACCTGATTAACATACTCATGGGGTAATTATCTCACTTGATCGATCTCACTCAATCAGCTGTAAACTTTGAGCCCTTGATATGTAATGGTCATCTGACTTACCCATGGGGACAGCATTGGAGGGAGGGGAGGGTGAGGAGTTGGACCGGGGGAGGTGGGGGGGGGGAGAAAAACACATAGAGGGGAGAGAGTGCATTATTTTCATATTTTCAGAGTTGGGTCATAGGAACCTTAAATAAATATTATATTTAGTCTTTAGTCACTAATTTATTATTTACTACCCCCCCCCCCCCCCTCCCCTTTGCCAAAATGAATAAAAGAGCAAAACATACCTCTGTGGATTCTATCATGAAAGATGCCTGTGAAAGAAAACAAATTTTATTGTGTGTTATTTTATAAGTCCATAGAAGTTAGAGAGAAAATAAGTTGCATGTTCTACATAATTATCTAAGATGGCAAGTGACCATTGGGCAGGGACATCAGCAATAGCTAGCTAGGCTTGCTTGAATTCACCACCACAACTAACAAAAAATCCACGATTATCATAATTAATGCTACAATATAATTTGCAGTGTCTATTCTCAAGTTTCTCTTGCTCATTTAGGTGAATACTGACTAAAACAGCCATTTTGGAGTAATACCTTTGTCCCAGGGCAAGGGTCGACCTTTTGACATCCACGAGTTGCATTACCAGAAGGAAACGCACTTCCTCCATAGAAAATGTAAAGTCCACCTTCTTCAGCTGATGGGAAAAAAAAAACAGTAAGAAAATTTACTTTCATTTTACATATTTATTAACAAGTAGATTTAAAATATAAATTTGTGAGCATTCTGAATGTTAGTACAGTGGAATCTCCATCAAGTGGACACCATTGGGACCAGAAGAAGTGTCCCCTTTATGGAGGTGATAATTACATACTGAAGGACTTGTACAGGGGTTTCAATAAGAATTGAAGAAGGCAGCTGGCCAAGGTATAATAGGCGGCTGTGACAGATAAGGGGCTGTTAGGCCCCGTCCCACTAGGGGAGTCTGGTAACCGGCGGTGAGGGGCGAAGCAGTACACCACCAGAAGCTGGCTTCTATTGAAACCCCTGCTTGTATAGTGCACATAAATCACATGTTTCATTGCACTTTACATACACGCTCGGATATCAGCTCGGCACAAACAGCTCAGACGTCTCCATGAATAGAGGTGTCCCTTTAATAGAAGCGTGGGCGGCACAGTGGTGTAGTGGTTAGCGCGTCGGACTTTCAACCCGAAGGTCGGTGGTTCGAGCCTGGTCTCTGCTGTCGTGTTGTTTCCTTAGACAAGAAACTTTACTCCACACTGTCTCTCTCCACCCAGGTGTATAAATGGGTACTGGCGACAAAATGCTGGGGGTAACCCTGCAATGGACTAGCATCCCATCCAGGGGGGAGTAGCAATATTCCTAGTCGCTTCTTGCTATAGAAACCGGGTTTAAGCTCCGGCCGTTATGAGCCTTCTGGCTCGGGTGCGCGACTTTACTTTACTTTACTTTAATAGAGGTAATAATTACAAAGATTATATGAGCATTTTGCAGGCCAGAATCAGGAGAAGTGTCCCCTTAATGGAGGTGTGCCTTTAAAAGAGGTGATAATTACAAAGATTATAATATGAGCATTTTGCCAGCCAGGATCAGCAGAAGTGTCCCCTTACTGGAGATGTCTCAAAGTAGTGATTTCACTGTATCAATGAGGGTAAGGGGGAACTTCAGAATCCTTTTTAGTCAAGCTAAATCAAATAATTATATTGATAACTTTATTGATTAAAGAAAGTCACAAGATTAGAATGAGCATGTGCAAGTACAATGGATGAATTTAAAGTACTGTTCTGCATTCCTGTTTAATTCTACTTCGATATTTACCCAGTTGCAACACATGGCGACGAAGGTGGGATACTTTTGCTCATATAGTGTTACTTCTTTTTAATTTCGTATTGTATGGTGCCCACACCTGGTTGCTTGCAAGTTTGTTTTCATCACGGCTCCGATATTTCCTTAGACTACAACAATATACATACCCCCTTTAATTTCCTCTGTCAAATCCTCAGTTCTAAATGGTGCTGAGAACAGCAAATCTTTTATACCATCCTGGTTCACGTCAGCCAAATCCAAGCTCCAACCAAATCTTGCAAAACTACGATCACCTTCAAATACGGCTGTGTGCTTGATGTCTGCCAATGACACATCTCTTCCAAGATGGAGAACGATTGCCAAGTTTATCATATAGACAGCTCCTGACTGGTCAAACAGAACTGGTAGTTTTAAGTCCAAGATTTGGCCTTGAATATCTGAAGTCATAGAATAGTTCAAATTAATGACAGGTCATGGACAACGTTCCAGGGCTGTTACCTAAGAAAAATTCGAAGCAGCACACAAAAGCCCAAACCTCAGAAGTTAGGAACCCAAGCTGAGAAAAAAGAAGGGGTGCCTGGAAAAAAGCCCCAGTGACTTCTGATAAACTCCTAGATTCTCATTCCAAATTGCCTTGTATTCTCTTGTGAAACACAGGGAGAATTTGACATTACATCAAAAGTCACTTTAAAGGGCCTTTAATATTCTGCGCACCCCTTCAAATGTTGGGTGCGTAGATCAGTTGCTTGGGTACCCCATGCTACTGGGCTCCTGTTCAGTAGACTTGTGTTGCTTTTACTATAATTATGACTCATAAGTCACACTTTCAAACTCAAAAGAACCAAAGTGAGAGGGGCGCAGTAAAAGGGGGGTGGCAACTAGGAATGGGGTAGAAACTGGGGGGGAGTGGCAATAATTGCAAAATGGTGAATTATATAGTGGAAGAATTAATAAATATGTTTGCAATGGGAAGGCGCAGTGGTGTGAGCGCTTGCCTCCCACCAATGTGGCCTGGGTTTCATTCCCGGACTCGGCGTCATATGGGTTAAGTTTGTTGTTAGTTCACATCCTTGCTCCGTCAGGGTTTTTTCTCCGGAAACTCTGGTTTTCCTCCCTCCTCAAAAACTAACATTTCTAAATTCCAATTCAACCTGGAATTCGAGGGCCACAGGTTTGACAGTCACATGACTGTTAAATGTCACCCTCGTTAAAACAAAGTTGATTAATTTATTTAATACCAGAACTGTTAAGAGGCAGGAACTACCATGGAGTTGAAGATGGAAGAGGGAGAGAGAAGGAAGAAGAAGGAAGATAAACTTAAGAACGTTTTAAGGGTGGAAACTTACGAGTCCTGCATTGACTTCAAAGGGAAATAGCTAGTATCTTAGCCATGCCCGCTCCCTCAGAGTACCCTTGGATCCCCTCAAGTTACACCCCTGGAACTTACTCTGCGTTGTGGCTGAAACAGCAAGCATGTTGTCATGGACATCAGCATTATAAGGATTCCCCACAGCAAGATTGGTGCCCAGTTTCATGAACATCTCACTGCCAGTTATGGTCGCCAAGGGCTGGGGTGATTGTGTTGGAGTGAACTGGAATAAATACACCCTGCCAACACTTTGTAAGTCATTCTTGGAGTAGCTGCAGTTCTTATTGGCACATAATCTGTTGAAACACACAAAAATGGGCTTAATTAATAACTACCAGTGAATATAATTATACATAGTTAAAATAATTAACCCTTTCACTCAGAGTCACTTATAGAGACATGTGGTGTGGTTCTAACTTTTGAGTCTGTTGACAAAATCCTATGGTGTGACCATTCAAATTAAACCTCTTTGGCAGTACTTTCACATGGTTCTTTTTGTTTTTCAGTATTTTAGAACAGTGTTCTTACCAGGATTTTCTGCACTGGGGTCCACAGGACCCATAGAGAAGCTAAAAGGGGGTCACGAGGGAGAAAAGCGGGTGACAATTTTTAGACACAATTAACTCGACATTTTATTCCAGCAAATACCTCAAACAAACTTAGATAATAAATGTTCTGGGTGCTTTCGAAAGAGGCCATAACCAATCAAATTTTGGCTTATATTATAGAGAAATGTACATTCTTAATACTTTTTCTCCCCCCCCCCCCCTTTTTTTCTTTCTTTCTTTCTTTTTCTTTTTTGCTTCTTTGCGCCCTTGGGACCCCTTGGGCTTATAATAGTGCAGCATTCCCCGAAATAGTACGGCAATGCCGCAGTCTGGTAAGAACACTGTTAGAAAATGAAATTTGGGGAGGAGAATTCAAACTACCAACTTTCACTGTCAAACGTCTGACCTGCTGTGTCTCTACAGACATAATGTGCGGTTCCACCTCCTAAGCAACCACCTCATCAGCGACCACCTCTCCTAAGCGACCAGTCCTCTCACTCTCGTAAGAGACCACCTCTAGTAAGCAACTACATCTAGTAAGTGACCACATCTAGTAAGGGACCACATCTAGTAAGGGACCACATCTAGTAAGGGACCACATCTAGTAAGGGACCACATCTAGTCAGGGACCACATCTAGTCAGGGACCACATCTAGTAAGGGACCACATCTAGTCAGGGACCACATCTAGTAAGGGACCACATCTAGTAAGGGACCACATCTAGTAAGGGACCACATCTAGTCAGGGACCACATCTAGTCAGGGACCACATCTAGTCAGGGACCACATCTTGTCAGGGACCACATCTAGTCAGGGACCACATCTAGTCAGGGACCACATCTAGTCTGGGACCACCTCTCTTAAACGACCACTTTTCTAAAATACCAAATTTCTTCCAGTCAAATCATAATTATAGTTGAAACTTCTCTTAAGGTGATTCCTCAGAAATAAAAGTTGTCAAACGATTTTTTTTAAATTTTCCCTAACAGCTCCCTACCATAAGTTGTTTTGAAAAATTCAATAAAAAAGATAGGTCACCATGCTCGGTAAAGAGATATGATGGACCAATGTTGCCCCATTCATGCCTATAGCAATACCGATCACGCACGTCATTATTTGATCGGTTCATGTTTCTTTTCCCGGTAACCCGTGAAAGCAAAGTTTACAATTCTTGAAAAAATCTTGATAGGTTAAAGTCTCCACCATATGGGAACACTTTAAAATAAAATTTCTGAAAAAGTCACACAACTTCAAATGACACGGACTCAAAACGTTCCTCACGTCCATGTTTTCAAGGTCAACAATTTGCTCCCACGAGTAACTGATTTGAGAACGTTTTTAGCGATATCTTTTTTTCCTGTCGAGGAATTTTTTTTTAACTTTGTTAACTTAAAAAGCATTAATTTAACATCAAAATGATGCAATAAAAAATATAGGTCACCATGCTCGTTAGAGAGAAAAAGACAGTCGTATTTTCTAACGAGCTTGCGGGCCTTTGACAAAAAAACATTCCATCCTCCGAAATGTGCGCGCGCTCATTTTGCTCAACCGCGCTCGCTCATTGCTTATAAATTATGGTAATTCTCCTTTTGAAAAATACTCGTAAGAAAGTTAAATTTCCAGCTGCGTGTTTTAAAAACCTTTAACTAAAAAGAGTGTTGTTATCAACTGACTGCCATGAAAGGACTATTACGTGTGTTATGCGCAGTACAGGATGCGCAGTGCAATACTGAGGAATCACCTTAAGCGACCACCTCTGTAAGTGACCGCGACCACTTTCAACGATGATGTTTTGAATTTTTCTGCAGTTGTTGTTAACCCCTGGTAAAGGACCACTCGCCCAAAATTCAATGTCATTAAAGATGAAATTGAATAATGTGTAACAGTGCAATTCCAATAACATGAAACTGTTATCCCTTGCATCCAAACCTTTTTATATCCTAGACAATACAAAGTTAGCATGTTATAAGTAACAAGTGTATTTCTACTGTGCAGATGCCCATTCATCTAGCATGATAATAATACTTTGCGCTGATAGGTGCTTTGTACACACATAGAAGTGACTTCAGGTTCATATGAATTGAAGTTAAGACGCCCTATGGTCTGACATCTTGTAAGCCACCACCTCCTGTAAGCCGCCACGTTAGCTTTGCATTTTGGATGGTCATTTCCCATGGAATTTCATGGTTTTGTTTTCCCCTGGAATTTCCCAAGGGGTGGGGAATTTAAACCAGGAATGGATATTTTCTGCTTCAACACAGTGTCAGTTACCTGAATGTGGGTGCAGAAATGAGTAGTAGCAGCTTTCCACTTGAATCGGCCACAGTCATAGAATAACCAAACCAACTGTAATTCTGTTTACCAACAGCCAACCAATCAGCATTATGCACAGACAACTCTGACCCAGGCTTCCTTTGTGTTTTGGCTAAGAACACTGCCACAGATCCCCTCTGAGGACCACCCTCTGGGGCATAAGGGGACCCTATTACGAGGTCCTTAAATCCATCTCCATCAACATCAGCCCCTATCAGAGATGTACCAAGGTTGTAATAGGTTCCATTGCCATGGATCATTAGGCTTGGTTGGGGGTCAAGTCCTTTTTGTTTATCTCCATAAAATACATACACTGTCCCTGTATACTGAAGGCTGTCAGCACCTGCAACAAGAAACTAGCGTTGAAACCCTTTCACTGATAGATTCAGCTATCAATAAGTCAGGTTCTAACTTTTGAGTCTTTGCAAGTGTCTTCCTGTGGTATAGACTGTTAGCATGGCATATTACATGCATGATTCGTACAACTTCAGACAAATAAAATTCAAGGACTTTTCAAGGACAAAAAATAGTTTAAGGACTATGTTTTATTTATGAAATCGAAACTCTTTGTCCCCTGGTGAATGAAATTGAGGCAAAGATTACAATTTTGCTTCATGTACGCATTCACGTGTTATGCCGACATTTTCGCTCGTTATTTTCGGATTTTAAAAGTCGCTGGTGGCCAATTTTTTCGGAGCAAAATCATTAAATTTACCAGAAAAGTGATAGGGCGTACACAGTCCTAAATTTCAAGGACTTTGCAATACCTAATAAAGAAATCAAGTACTTTTCAAGGACCTTAACCAAATTAAGGACTGTTCCAGACGACTGCTAAAATTTAAGACCTTTTCAAAATTGTACGAACCATGATATTATGTAGTTAACAGTCTCGTTTATACAGGCCCACATGAATGACTGCAACAGCACATCAGGTGCCCAAACTGAAATGTTATTGGACTCTGGGTTCCACCAGACTCCAGAAGCTGGACTCAGCATTCCACTGGACTCCAGACTCACGACTCCATCTACAAGGAATTCCAGTGGACTCCGAGTGGATTCCAGATGGAATCCACTCCAGACCTGGTATTCCGGCAGAACTGGACTTATTTTCACTAGGGCCGAGTAGACACCTGGGAGCCTGTTTTCAAATTAGGGTGTCACATTCTCAGCGAGACTCAGATTTGACCTCCCCCTCCAGATCGAGGCAAATGAACTGCATCTGAGCAGTAATGCTGGTGTTGTTGTTAATGGGAAATGGAGTATTCATGGGTGCTATCAACACAACATACCTGAAGATGGAGCACTGATAGCCAGATCATCAAACCCATCTTTATTAAGATCCAGCACAGCCACTGCTGTTCCAAATCTGCCATTTTCCACTGTCCCATCGAGGATCATGTCGGCATCAGTATCTAAATTTAAATTCTCATCTGGTAATCCACTGTCTTCGTTACTTGTTACAAGGTATACACGACCATGTTGGCTGTTACCTGGACTGCCATAACCAGGTGCTCCAATGACAAGTGAAATGCTCAGACCACTAAAGTTGCCATATGCTAAAGACCTAAAAAATAGTTCAGTGGTTAGAGCATCCAATGGGTTTGTGGAAAGTCAGAGGTTCAATTCTTGCCGGGGTTTCAGATTTTTTTCTTTTTCCCACGGTCGTGACATGATGCACATTACATCTTTTTCCTTTCATTACCAAACTTAAAATCTACCATCTTTCTATATTTATCACCACACATTACACTTTCAACATTGCTGATCCTATACTAGCAGTACACATGGCACATACATGTTGTATATACATGTACAGACCAAGTAAATGGCCTAGCTCACCACAATATATAGAGTGGTGCGCTATCGGGCTCAAATTTACAGAGAAAGCTAATTATTGTGCTACCTTATTCGTAGTTAAATTTGTGAAAATGGAACAGGCATGTTTTGTGGGACTTAAATTCTGCAATTTGCCAAAAAAAATATGTTGAACTCATTGGAACTAACTTTCGTCAACTTTCATGAAAAACTTTTTTATGCGGGTCTTTAATTTCGCTATTTTTTGAAAATCAAGAAAATTGCAAAAATTGAGTCCCACAAAAATAAATATGAATATTATAAAAGGTATTTGGGATTTTTCTTGAATTTTGATTTTTGGCTGACTCTTGTGTCAGTTCCAGGATTAACTAAATCTGTTGCCATTGGATTTGCTAAATGAATGCTACCTAAAATCACCAACCTACCATCCTACTCTTGCATATGGCACTGAAGATGAATATTCCACAGATGTTGTGATCACCTCTTGCTCAACACTGTTCCCATTAACTATCACTCGAGGATAAGGCTTCAAACAACCAAGACAGCTCTTCATTAAATCCTTGCTTTTAAGAATCTTTGCACTCAGAGACTCTGATAAAGAGAAGTAACTCCCTCTTCTGCTCTGTTTAATGTTTAGATCAGATAATCCTACATTTTTGTGGATATCTTGTTGTAGCATTTTAGTTCCAGGATTTTTAAGCTTTCGCTGCTGTGTTTTTTGTAGAAGTTTACCATGATCACTTTTGTTGCAAGTTATAAACAGTGGGCTTTTGGGGATAGCGCAAGTTTCTGTTCCATGTTCCAACATGTCAATAGTTCGGTGCCAGAGGAGTACAGACCATGCTGCCATGTCAGCCACGCCACCTGAAAAATGTCAAATATTGAACTGTCATTACAACTACTTTTCTCAAAGCAGATACCTGTGTAAGGTAAACATCCTGGGCTGGCTGGTTTCTCTGAATTTCACTTAAAGCTGAATTGCAGTCCGTACTGCGCAATCTTGGCATTTGTTTTCATTTTTTGTTTTGAATTTGTTGATATGTTACACTTCGGTAATAGCAAACATGAAATAAATGGGAGTAAACCGTCAGTCCGCCATTACGGCCGTTGTGTTTACGAATGCTCTATGAGCTGAAACCTTGGTTTGGGAAAACTTTAACAACAACAAACAACAACAACAACAACGATTTATTTACAAATAATAAAACAAATTATATTAGCAACCCGCAAATAACTAAAGTTAATCGTGGCGGATTGCTGCACACTAAACAATTACAGGAGCTCACTATAAAATAATTAACTGATAACAATAAATACGAAAATAAGGAATGGATAATTTATGATTAGTTACTGTAACAACAACAAATAAAATCAATTAATAGTAGAAATAAAAATAAATATGAATGAATAAAAATAAATATAACTTTGGGGTTCTTTTACTTAATATTATTGTTTGGCAAGGATATCTGACTTTAATAATGAAGGAAAAGGTATGTTTGTCCCGTAATTTTCATTTTCGCTAGTAAACGTTCCTTGTTTGTGAGTCTCACAAACATTGCCGAGCTGAGATTGCGCAGTACGGACTGTTATTCATCTTTAAGTAGACTGACTTGTTTTGACATGACCAACATCGTTTCATAATTTTTTTTCCTCATTTGCAACTCATTTCAAGAAATCACGTTGCAAAAATGGTATTGTTTAACCAGAAACAAAAGAAATTTATTTTTCGAAAATTACGGAACGATGTTTGTCATGTCAAAACAAGTTAGTTTGCCAAAAATTAGCTCGATCCTGCAAAAAATGAAAATCGGCCCAAAAAGCGATGTACGCCTTTTTTGCAGGAAAGCCTTCAAATGATGAGCTGCATTCCACTTTCATCCTTGCAAATCCTGCAGTTTTTCACCAAACCACTTGTTCTGTTTTTCTCTATAATCTTTTTATTTAATATTTTAGTTGTATATTTGGTGGCATTTGGCAATATAACACAAAAATATTTTGTTATTTTGGCGGAACATTGTCCCATTAAGTCTCAGTCAGCTCCATAAAGCAGGCTTTCAGTGTTTTGTTAAAACCAATATATTCAAATTATAACTGAAGAAATTCTTGACTGATTTGATTTATCAGCCCTTAATTACCCTGGAAATATGTATGTAAGTCTTCCATCAAAAATGGCGAGGTCTTGGTATATTTCGAAAACAACTTTGCTCCTGCAATTTTCTCTCCAATCCAAGCAAGAAGCATAAGACCAGAACAGGATTCAATCTCTTCCTTTGTAATTTTCTTTTCTCCATAATACTCAATGTATATCTCTTCTAGATCTCCAGATGGAATGTACCTTAGTGAAATAATAATAAATTTTATTCAATATTTTTGTTTCTGGTTGAGCATGAAGAGGTTTACGGGGATGTAGCTATTAGAGCCAGCTTCCGGGAGATTTTAACGGTGCACAAGCCAGAGAAACTGGCTGGGCAAGTTGATGAGCCTGGTAAGTGTTTTCTTAGCTACACCCCTAGGTTTAATGACTAGTGGGCGGCACGGTGGTCTAGTGGTTAGCGCGTCGGACTTTCAACCTGAAGGTCGGTGGTTCGAAGCCTGGTCTCTGCCGTCATGTTGTTTTCTTAGACAAGAAACTTTACTCCACACTGTCTCTCTCCCCCCAGGTGTATAAATGGGTACCGGCAACAAAATGCTGGGAGTAACCCTGCGATGGACTAGCATACCATCCAGGGGGGAGTAGCAATATTCCTAGTTGCTTCATGCTACAGAAACCGGGTTTAAGCTCCGGCCGTGTGGGCCATTGTGGCTCGTGTGCGACTTTACCTTTACCCCTAGGTTTAAGGCCAGGGCAGGACCAAATTAACCCAATTTTCCAAGGGTGCCAAAAATAAAAAAATAATTCAAGACTGAAAAATCATATTTTGTAGAATATGGAAAACAAAATTAATGTTACCATGTAAAAGTATTCAAGAGATTTTATTTGAATGTTGAATGGTCACACCACAGGATTTCATTGAGAGACTCAAACATTAGAATAACAATAATGCATGTCTCTTAAGCAAGTGACTCCCAGTTCATAACCTATGTTCCCAGAGATCTTTCTTTTATACCCAGGGTGGGAGGGGGGTTCTCTGAAAATTTTTGGGCGGAGGAATGCCGCTGGGACTCAGAGTCCCTTAGCCTATACTTGACCATTTTAGCTGCATTTTGAAACCCTATTCTAGACTAAATACCGAAAACCCCACCCTGTCATATCTAGACCTATTCCAGACTCGCTATTTTCCAGAAACTTGACTTGTCTAGACTTAACTCTTCGACATGCAACTGATCAGTTTCGCGGAAAATTATACCCTATTCTCTGGGTTGTCCCTAACAGCCGCCGCCGGCAGAATTAACCGGCTACTTCGGTCGTTTGTGTCGGCTACTTTTGTGATAAATATATTTTTTTAAAGACAAATTA
The DNA here is from genome assembly GCA_022457155.1 of Cladopsammia gracilis. Taxonomy (NCBI): domain Eukaryota; kingdom Metazoa; phylum Cnidaria; class Anthozoa; order Scleractinia; family Dendrophylliidae; genus Cladopsammia; species Cladopsammia gracilis. Next base: position 1,545,584 of record JAJGOT010000110.1, read on the forward strand.
TTTGTTTCTTTACTGGTGCTATCCGGCTACTTAGAAATTTTTGCCAGGTACTTGAAAAGTTGTGGACAACCCTGCTATTCTAGACCAAAAATCTCTGGTCTCTATACCCTATCCAAGACTAAATTACCTGAAAACCATACCCTTCACAGTGGCACATACGTAAATAGCTCATACATGGAAGTACCCCCCCCCCCCCCCCCCCTTTATAGCATGAAATCTTATGTAAGTTGGGGGGACTCTAATAATTACAGTGTACGTACAATTATGGGGGTGCTTGTCATACCTTTTAGGGGCCAAAATTTGTTGATTTGTACCACTTAGGGTGTTAAGATCTAAAATGACCACATTAAGAATTATCGCTATACCTTTAAGGGCATTGAGCCTATAAATTTGACAGAATATGACATGTGTTAGTTAAGAATTGGTACCTCTTAGGGGTTAAAACTCATTTGAGCTACACCCATGAGTTATGACCTCTTCTGGTATAGAAACCTTCAACTGTGTACAATTTACCATTCTCTTAAGCCTGAGGGTATTTGGCTTGTATCACCCTCAAATGAGGCAATCATGTCTCCACCTGGGTCACCAATGTTGTGCGCAGCGGGAAAGGAGCCAAAGAAATTGACATCTCCCATGGTGGTCAGGAATCCTTGATTAATCCCCAGACTGTGCCAAGTTACATCAGCAACTTGATGTGATACAAACCCAAGAGTAAAAGCGACCAGCTTCTCTGTGTCCTATAAATAGTCAAATCATATGCCAGTCTGAGAGTAAATCATTTTTTGCCCATTTTTAACCTGTGAATATGCACGAGCCTAATGAACGGGTTATCGGTAATGGTGGCTAATTCACTCACTCACTCATTCGCTCCTTCCATCAGCTGTAAACTTAGTGATGTAATGCTTTGTTACCAAATACGTTTTGTAACAAGAAAAACGTGAATCCAACGATAACAATAACTAATTTGTTGTACATAAATATAAACAGAAATAAGCTTAAAGATGTTTGGCATTTGGAGTCTTTAATGCAACATTAAAATCGACCTAAAAGGATTTTTCAACAGACACACACATTTTGATGCGTATCTACCTTGAAATAATAAAATTTAGTCTTAATTAAGTGTGTTCCATGATGGTCACGTGGTTTGAGGTTTTGTCATGGTGCCAGGAATGGCAGTCGGAAGGCACAAGTTCAACTCACGTTCAGGACTCTTTTGTTTTTCTCCGGACTGGACGTTATGAAAGTAAAACACTGTTTTTTATTTTGCGTTTGTCAAAAATCCTTACGTTTAATTTTAAAAAAAATATTGAACCATGTCTATGTGAAAACATAAGCTTACCGCAATATTCACAGGTAATGGCTCTTAGGAGCCTTTGATTGAAAAAAAGATACAGTTGAATCTCCACTAATGGCTACCTTCCCATAAAGGCCACCTCTCAACAAAGCAACGTTTTGAATTCTTGTTTCCAACTTCTTATTCATTCACTTCAAAATTCTCCATGGACTAGTGGGTAGTGGGCATTGCCAAGGATGAATGAATACCTACTTCCAGGTTGTAAGCGCACAAGAAATTTCAAATACAGTGTTCCTACAAGACTGTTACAAATATTCGTTGTTGTTTTTTTTTCCAAGAACTACCAAAAGCTGGAATGAACTGCTAAAGGAGACTGTAAATTCAAAAACTCTAAACGCATTTAGGGATAAACTTTTGTTATCATTAATCCTGCAAACCAACAATGTGCCTCCTTATACTCCTCAGTGTGAGAGGAAGGCATATTGGCTGATTAGACTAGATTAAACTCCAATTGATAACTGTTGCTGAGAATCCAAAAACAACTGGGTTCACTGTATGAAAATTAATTTTAACTGAAATTCAAAACTGAAACATTGGTCTTTGAACGATGCAAATACACTTTCGCACCAATCCAAAAATCTAAGTTGCAGGCCTGCTGGCTTTGTCCCAGGCCTCTTTGAGCCAGGGGAAGTCCAGTCAATACAGTATGTCCCAGGCTTCTTTTGAGCCAGTGGAAGTGCAGTCCCGGGGGGGAGGGGGGTACTCTGTATATTTTTAGATGGGGTGGGGGAGAGGGAGTACTCTGTGTATTTTTAGGTGGGGTGGACTATGAAACCCTTACCCTATATCAAAATTGAAGGGGTGAGTGGAATAAAGCCCTAAGTGAATTCTGATCAACTGTTAGCTTCTCCTTCAAGTTTGTCTTGTATATGCTCATATAACAAAAGGAGAATTTGGCTATAGATCACGAGTCACTTAGGACCTTATCCCAAACTGGAATAAGTCCTTCAGTGACTCCTGATCTGAAACCAAATTCTCCCTTTGTTACATGAGCATATACAAGACAAACTGGAAGGAGAATCTAGCAGTTGATCACAAGTCACTTAGGGTTTTATTCCACTCACCCCTTCAATTGTCGTCATCATCATTACCATTGTCATCATCATCAAGACTGTTTTCATCATCATCCTCATCATGCTGATCGTTATCTTTCTTGTAGCCATTATCATACCCATCACTATAATCCTCATCACCATCAACAAAATTGTTATCATCATTTCCATCATCATTATCACCATTACCATTGTCGTCATCTTCATCGTCGTCATCATCATCACCATCATCATCTGGGTTTCTGCCCGGAGGGGGAGGGAACTCCCATACAAAAACGACAGGGGTGCTCGTCGTACCTTTTAGGAGTCAAAATTTGTAGATTGTCACCCCTTAGGCCCGGGGGGGGGGGGGGTACTCCCATATATGAGCTATATGGGTATGTGCCGCTGTGAAAGGTATGGTTTTCAGGCAGTTTAGTCTGGGATAGGGTATAGTTATCAGAGATTTTTGGTCTAGAATAGGGTATCATTTTACGATACGGCGAGCAGTATGGCATTTTTACTGACCCCTGGTAACTAGACACGGTGGAGACACGGTGGTCTAGTGGTTAGCGCGTCGGACTTTCAACCTGAAGGTCGGTGGTTCGAAGCCTGGTCTCTGTCGTCATGTTGTTTCCTTAGACAAGAAACTTTACTCCACACTGTCTCTCTCCACCCAGGTGTATAAATGGGTACCGGCAACAAAATGCTGTGGGTAACCCTGCGATGGACTGGCATCCCATCCAGGGGGGAGTAGCAATATTCCTAGTCGCTTCATGCTACAGAAACCGGGTTAAGCTCCGGCCGTGTGGGCCATCTGGCTCGTGTGCGACTTTACTTTTACTTTACCTGGTAACTAATAACTGCGATAGTGAACGAGTTTCTGGAAAATAGCGAGTCTGGAATAGGTCTAGGATAGGGTAGGGTTTTTAGGTGTCTAGAATAGGGTTGCAAAATGCAGCTAAAATGGTCTTGTATAGATTAAGGGTCTCAGAGTCCCAGCGGAACCCCCCCACCAAAAAAATTGCAGATTACCCCACCACCACCACCCCCCCCCAGGCCCTTAGGTTACTAAATTCTAAAATGACCACCGTTAGAATTATTGCGGTACCTTTTAGGGTATTGAGCTGAAAAAATATGACAGAAATATGTCGTGTTGTTTTAGAATTGGTACCTCTTAGGGGTAAAAATTATTTTCAGCCACACCCATCAAACGAGATTCTGGTACCTTTTAGGGTATTTTTCGAAAATTTCCAACGAGCACCACCATCATTTTTATATGTGAGTCCCCCCTGGGGGTTTTGTTAAGGTTTGCAACAACAGCGACCAAACTGTGAATAACAGGAAGCATTTATTGGCATGCAGTTCCAATTCAGGATATGTATGGGAGGGGAATGCCCCCCTCTCATTGGTGGGGGGGGGGGGTCTAGGGTATAGGGAACCTCCCACAGATATGTTTTGAAATTTTGAGGCCCAAGGGGTGCATTTCAGGCCATTGTCCGACCAATTTACAAATGTAGGTTTTTGTTTTAACTGCCATGAAAGAGGCATAAGTAACAGAGCACAGTTTTATTTCACTTGTAATAAAGATCAAATAGCCCAAATACAAATTGAACCTGACCGGGCAACGCATGAAACTCGCTTTAAATAAGTTCCTTCGACTCTTTAAACAGACATAAAAAAAAAACAGATCCAAATATTATGTTATTGATTATGTTTATTACTTTGCTGGTGATTTTTACTTCAAAATAAACTGTTTCACCAAAAAAAAAATGTGCATGAGAAATACTTGTTTCAGCGTGAGAGTGTAAGATTGCTTCCGATTGCGCGAGTCTCATGCTCAATGCGTGAGGCTTGAGAGCTCTGAGAAAAGTGGAACCATTCAAAGATTCTCACCTTCCCATTCACGGCCGCCACCTTGCTGGATAAATTACGATTCTAGTCCGAGTCCGCCTCGGTGGAAAACGCCCCGGTACATGCTCCGGCTGATTTTGGATGCCAATATACCTGCCTGCCTGAGTGATAGGCGTGAGAATTTTTTTGTCGGAGTGCCAGGATTTCCGAAGGCAACCCGACCAAATCCGAAGAGAACTCGATCTATTCCGAAGATGTCCGAAGTTTTCCGAAGGTGTTTTGAAGAATTCGGAAGTTTCCATGGACCTCAGACCTCCGTTTAATAACATCCAGCTGTAATTGTAATGTTCAGAACGATAAAAACCTACAGAAAAGTGCCATATTTTCATGAACGTAACTATATTTTTAATTGGATCATGCGATCAGTTAAGGCTGATAGCTCAAATCTGTAAGTCAGGCATGAGAAATTGCTCTACAGGCGTGAGTCGTTGAGATCGGAGTTTTGGACTCGCAGGCATGAGACTGGTGAGACTTAGCAGGTATACGCCAATGCAAAAGTTGTCAAAATCCCCGAAAGCCGCGGCCCTTTCTCCTTTCAAATCGCGGAAAATTCCCCGTATATACCCCGCCATGTCCCGGCCCGGGGGGTGCAGGGGTTTACATTGACCAGTGCAAAAATGTCTTACTTAACTGTCTGATCTGTATATATTATTCTCTACTAACCTGGTCCCAAGGCTTTGGGTATTTCCTCCTGATGTAATTGACAGTAGCGTTAAGGAATGGAGCCCAATGTGTATCTTCGGCGATCGAATGAAATTTCCCCAAATAACAAAAACTGGAATACATTGCATCCGGATAGGGATTGCCGCCTATAAATGCGTCTTGGTGTTTTAGGATAATTTCTCTGTAGTCTGTCCCATTTCTTGAATCCTTGAACCAGTTGATAGACTGATGAGCAATGTCTATGTGCGTGCTCATTCCACACGAATTAACTTGCGGAGTTACGAAGGAAAGGAGAAGGAGGACAAAGAGAAATGTAACTAATCTGCTACGAAATGCCGCCATTTTGGATTTACCGCTGTTGATGTGTGGGCTCAGATGGTTTGGTAGTCAATGAAATGTGAAGATCTGTTGAAATGTTGTGAGAAAAATCAGGTTATTTTCGTATTCCATTTTATATATCTGCACGTTTTAACGGAGAAAATGGAAATCAAGATATCTGAAAGACTAATGTTCGTCTTCTTTGCTCTCAAAGAATTGAAGTAAGTGCATAAATAGATTAGTTATTAATGCAGGTTTAATGAGCTTTAACGACTTCTGTTTTTGCAGGATGTGAATATCTAATTTCTGCAATAAGCTTAAGCTTATATTAATTAATTTTTATGGAAAATATTAAGCATAAGTCTTTCCTTAGTGATTTAATATCTAATTTCTGCAATATATTGATTAATTTTTCTGCAAAAATAAGCATACGTCTTTCCCTTAATGATACAAATATCAAATTAATTTCTGCAATACATTAATTTATTTTTATGCAAAATATTAAGCATAAGTCTTTCCCTTAGTGATGTGGGGATCAATCTTTATAGCCAAACAAGTGATCGAGAGAAAATTCTATCCACATGCTATCAACCCTTCATGTATTTGATCATGAGTTAACAAGAGGCTCCAAGTAGCCTATACTCATGTGCATGCATAACAAACTTTTATGGTATATTTTCAGTAAAAATACAACAGAAATTTCCAAGAACCCCTTCTAGCACAAAGACCGTACCAGATAAATGTAAAAGCCGCTAATGCCAGGAGCCCATAATAAGGGGTCAAGTTCCTGAACTGACAGCAGTTTACCCAATATATCACAAAACAAAATGTTTTGTGCACGCGCAACAAACATTCATGGTATATTTTAAAAAGAAGCTTTATTAGCAAACAAGATAAGATGTCTGACATAGAGAAGAGTCACTCCTTTCATTCAATATGGTTCTTGCAAACCACATTGTTACTATTACATGTTTTACAAATGAAGGCTGTACCACAAGGAAGCCAAGTAACCGAAAGTGTATATGGCAATCTTGACTCAAAGAAAAACAGAGGGCAAACGTTACCTCGTGTCGCTACGTGTACGAGGAAACAAAATCTCTATTGACTCTGGTCACTATGACCTAATTTTTGTGAACCATATTCTGACTTTTAGCAATAAGCTAATTCGGAGTTCTAAAAAACATGTGCGCGGGTCGGGATAAAAACAAGCATTAATAAAAAAATACAATAGAATTCAAATTCAACTATTTTAAATAACAAAAGAAGAGGATAATCTCGGGATAAAAACACATGCCCGCTAAACCTATTCTTCAAACTCCGAACTTGCTTATTTAACCAATCACCTATATATTATAATAACTGCTGTACAGTAACTAGAATTGAAATGTAAATAAAAGATTTGAAAAGGAAAAAAAAAAAAAGAAAAAACCTGTGGTGTGCATGGAGAGTTGATTTTTTTATATTTTTCTACTCACATGCCAACAAATTATCATATACAAAATATATGATTAATATATGATTTTCATATATTCATATTTATATAAATTCCACTCATATTGCAGGGCTGTCATTTGTCTCCAGCAACCGGCTATTATGGCATTATAAAGGAACTGTTAATTCCTTGAGTATTTGTCTTACCCTTTCATTTGTCCAAATTAGGCAATTTTTAATCAGTGGTACATATGCTGTGTTTATACTTGAAGATTAACACAGACCTTATTAAGCTCCAATAGAGATCAGAATCAAATTTCTCCTAGTAATATATATGCTCAATTCATCAAAGAGGACATGGGAATTGAGGTTTTGATCACCCAGGATAAATTCTCTTGATATTTTAACAACTGTGCACTAATGCTATGTTAAATTTATGGGAACAAGAAAGTAGAATTTTGATTTTGATATTGGTTAAAGGCAACATTATTCAACAACAAGAGGCTCCAAGCAGCCTATACTCATGTGTAAGAAAGTTTTAAGATATATTTTAATCAAGATAAGAAGATGTCCGACATGGAGAAGATTTACTCCTTTCATTCAGTCATTGTTCCTGCAAACCACGTTGTTTACTATTGTATGTTTTGCAAATGAAGGCTGTACCACAATGAAGCCAGTGATTCATCTAAGTCTTATATATACCGGACATGATGTGAACATTAGTCAGATTAGTAAAGTAAGTGGGGTTGTAGAAGGGGCTGTTGTGACACTTCTGTGACGCTGTTTTGCCGTAAGTGAGAGCAGCCGAAAGTCACTAAACCGGAAATGCACAATTTAAAATTTGCGCATGAATTTGCATGCAAAAATAAAAATAATAACAAGAAAAATGGAGCCGAAAACATTACCTCATGCCGCTTCGCGCATGAGTAAATATCTGGTTCACACTAAAGGTCACTAAAAAGGAAACCACAAAAAAAGGAATTTTTACCTTGTTATTTTTATAGAAATACCCTTAAAAAGCTGGCAACAATAATAAATTAAGTTTTTAACATAAAATTATGTAAATACAAATTGTCCGCCCTCGTTTCATCTGCTGCAAAGAGCTTGCTTGCAAGCTATTCTGAGCCGTACATGGAGATCAGAGAAAAAAAAACAACCATATTTGTTTTCTAAAAACAGAAAAAGTTATTACTCGTTATTTTGTTGATCAATATTCGCTTTGTAAAACTCACATAATACCTTTTGAGCAATAGTATCTGCAAAAGTCCTGGGCTCTAGTAAACGCTTTCTTTGTTTTCAATCGCCACGTGTATGAAATATGCAACCTAACACTGGATTTCCGGTTTAGATAACTTGGGAGGTCGAAGAAAAAATAACATTGTTCTTTTTATCCCACTTGGGCACGTTTTGTCCTGAATAAAAATTCTTGAAGCTCAGCAACAAAATTGAGTTTATAACCATTAAAATCTCATGGATTTAACATCTAATTCTGAAATCGTATTCCATATTAAACCCATACATGCAATTCTCCAAAGCTATAAAATAGTGTTCGCGATTTTGGTTTCGTATAGCAACCGTGCCTCCACACACAAAATTATCTCTATGAAATCTTTATTTCCTTTATGCGATTAATATTTTTTGCGGTTTTAATTCGAAATATTGGCTTACATATTGAAGGCATTTAATATTCGAAAATATCTTTTTTGTTTATGTAGCTTTATACGTTTCGAAATAGTAATTTCTTTGAGAAAAAGACTATGACGTAATAAATCCAAAACGTTTCGCGGCAAAAAAAATAAATTATGAACATGATATGACCCGACTTGAAATCTTAGCAGGTTGAACAAAATTCCTCAATTTACGGAAAATCGCCAGATCGTAGGGTTATTTGTCGAGTCTCGGTGGTTTGCAACCTGCTCCATTGAACCGCAAGTTGTGCGGAAAATTGGAAATTTGCTGGAAGTGCGATACATAAATTATTAATTAATTTACGCAATTTTGAACTTTGAGACGACTTGGGACGGACAAAGACGTTCTCACATGACTCAAAAAAATTGAGACACAATATATCCGGTAATTGCTAGTGGTTGGAGCCGATGGAAAATTTCATCTCGGACCGTGCAGAGAGCTATAAATCAGCGATTAAATGCTGCGGTGGTGAGGAAACATGTTCTGTTGATAGCAAAGATTCGATGCTCGAAGCCGGCGAATATGTGGAAAGGCTTAGCTTTTGGCAAAGACCGAGACAAAAAGTGGACCTGGGATTCAATGATGTTACTTACAGTGTGAAACAAAGCCGAAAAGGTGAGCTGTGTAATTTTCCTTGCAAGGAAGGCATTCAACGTAAAATAATAAAAATAATAATTCCGCTTCACCGCGACGAAATACAAACCACGTTGATATCGAACAAAGAGAAAGCGAAAACTTGTATAGACTCGTTCTGAAAGCTTTCAAAGATTAATCTAATCTTAGTTTTACTTAGAAATAAATACAGTTATTTAAGTCTTTTTATTTACGAATAACACGGTTGTTCCGCGGGGAGTTTTCAATTTATTTTATTTTTTGCATAGCTTATTATGTAGTGCGAGGATATTCCACCAGGCGTGACGGAACAAACATGGCAATATTTATGGCCGGCGATGCAGTCGGGAAAACGCTAGAAAATATTCACTTAAGTCCGCATTTCCTAACCTCCGGAGCTTTCATGGAGTCTATCAAAGTTAAAGAATCAATAAGATTATCGTCAAAGCTTCGCAAAGCGGCAGTTTCTTGCGGTAAATACGAAACGATGTTCACTTTACACTTTTGCAACAACAGACTTGAACAATAAACATTGTCGGGGTGTCGGGATGATTCGCGCTTATTGGCTTCACTTCAGCTCAGTTTACCGGCCTTAACAGACTGTTAACTAAAGTGAATTTCTTTTTCTTACACGTATTAAGGTCTAGAAACTTAAATAAAATGACGGTTCTTAATCGCAAGAACAAAATTTTCAGTACCCGCAATAGACGCATTTCGTCAGTCCTGTGAATGGGTTTTCCCTGTCGGGGTTTAAATTTTTTTTATGTCAGTTCTGTTGTTTCTCAATGCGCCCAGATTAGCTCCGCGATCGATAAAAGCTACAAACAGAATCCACGCAAAAAAAATCATGTCGAAACATGTCGTTTTGTAGGATCCCAATTCGTTTAGCTTAAATAATTTGTTCCAACGGACTTGATTCTTGTCGCGTTTGATATAAACAAATACTTTACATTTGTGAATGCGTGTCGTGTCAATGTACAACGGCGAGAAACCGATAACGTAACGTGTACACTCGCACGGAAACAAGAACGCAGTTTTCGTGCACAAAAATTCAAGCTTTGCTTTAAAGTTTACAGTTTTTTACTGTTGTCAAAGCAGTGACGTTCCCGATTTCTTCATGTTGCTGCGAAAAGAAAAATTAGTTTGTAGCAAAATTGGCCTTTTAAAATCAGTAGAACCTTGGAAACTGAAAAACGAAAAGACTCATTTTCGCAAGTCGAAGCAGTTGCTATTTTCGGTGAAAGCACACAATCAAATACCTGTACCATTAAAAATATAGCCTGGTCATCAAGAAATATAAAGCACAATAACCGATGTTTTTAGACGACGAAACTGACGAAATATCAGTCGTGCTATTTATATGGAACAGCATTAACGGAACCTTAACGTTATTTAGCCTCGTTTAGTGGAATGCAGTTCTAACTTATGAGTCTGTGGATGAAATCCTAAAGTGTGACCATTCAAATGAAAGCCATTGAGCAGTACTTTCCTGTGGTACTGTTTATTATGCTGTACAAGGTGGTTCTAACTTGTGAGTCTCTGGATGAAAACCTAAACTGTGACCATTCAAATGAAAGCTACTGAGCAGTTCTTTCCAATATTGTTATGTTGTACAAGGTGGCTCTAACTTTTGAGCCGGTCTGTGGATGAAATCCTAAAGAGTGATCATTCAAATGAAAGCTACTGAGCAGTACTTTCCTGTGTGGTGCTGCTTGCTTTTCGATATTTTACAAACAGACATTGGAATTAGGTTTTTTCACAGTTTTGCACGTAGGTGCGAGACAACAACGAATTGCCTACATTAAGTGATGTTTCCCGGGTTTAAACATGTAAATATAAAGTTTAATTTAAAGATATGGATACAAGATTAAGGCAATTAACTTGATCAGATTTCATGCCTGTAGGAATCTTTTTATTGATTTCTGGCAGAGTCCATCAAATTTCTCTATATTTGTAGATCCATCTCAGCTGTTTTTTGCATTCAAATAATATCTATGATAACGTTGAACCACTGTATGATTTTACAAATACCAATAACTTAATCAAGATAATGCCTTTTATAAACATATATTATGCCACAAATCTTAAGTTCATTTTGCCCTGTAATTTTTTATCTCAAATACAAAAAGAGCCAAAGTGCTGAAACAAATAAGCTTTCTGTTACTGAAGTAATATAATTATGTCAGAAATTCATTCATAATTATGTATTTAGTAACTAAATATATGATGATGAAATCTAACTCCAGTATTTTTGACACACAACTGAAAATTAAGTGAAAGTGCTGTGATACACACCCGCTCATGTAGACATCCCAAGATTAAACATATCTTGTAGGCACCTTGATTTACAATCCATCTTAATAGAGTTTGATCATAAAAAGATCTCATGTTATATTAATTCTCCAGTTACATACTGAGTTTGATGTCATTTGCCTGCTATATCCTTTGGTTACATGACATACATGCTATAGCTAGTTAGCTTGTAATGTAATGTTAGATCATACAATGGATTTTTGTAAAGTATAGGTTATGATGACCTTTGCTTTTCCTAGTGTGGTGTGATTTATGTGGGGTGATGTTGTGGGGTGAGAGTGGTGTGCTGGGATGTGCATGTGTCTCCACATGAACTGGAACCTTTTTCAAACCTGATAAACCTGTTTTCAAAAGGATATTCACAGGGTTTCCTCTTCAAATTCATGTGGTACTGTTTATTATGTTGTACAAGGTGTTTGAACTTTTGAGTCTGTGGATGAAATCCTAAAGTGTGACCATTCATATTAAAGCTATTGAGCAGTACTTTCCTGTGGTACTGTTTATTATGCTGTACAAAGTGGTTAAAGTCTGTGGATGAAATCCCATAGTGTGACCAATCAAATGAAAGCTATTGTGCAGAACTTTCCTGTTGTGCTGTTTATTATGCTGTACAAGCTGGTATAATCTGTCTTTGAGTCTGTGGATGAAATCCTTAAGTCTGACAATTCAAATGAAAAGTATTGAGCGGAACTTTCCTGTGGTGCTGTCTATTATGCTGTACAAGGTAGTTCTAACTTTTGAGTCTGTGGATAAAATCCTAAAGTGTGACCGTTCAAATGAAAGCTACTGAGCAGAACTTTCCTTTGGTGCTGTTTATTATGCTGTACAAGGTGGCTCTAACTTTTGAGTCTGTGGATGAAATCCTTAAGTGTGACCATTCAAATGAAAGCTATTGAGCAGTACTTTCCTGTGGTGCTGTTTGTTATTATGATGTACATAGTGGTTCTAACTTTTGAGTCTGTGGATCAAATCCTACAGTGTGACCATTCAAATGAAAGCTACTAAGCTGTACTTTCCTGTGGTACTGTTTATTATGCTGTACAAGGCAGTTCGAACTTTTGAGTCTGTGGATGAAATGTGGATGTCCTGAAGTGTGACCATTTAAATGAAAGGCAGTACTTTCCAGTGGCACTTTTTTGCAGCAGCAGCAGTACTTTGCGTCTGTATTTAAATAATCATAATTTGTAGAAGGTTTAGAGTTAATCCTTTTTAAGTTTTCACTTTTACATGCAAATAAAATGATGCTTCTTAATCGCAAGAACAGAGTTTTCAGTACCAGCAATTGACGGATTTCGTCAGTCCGTAAATGGGTTTGCCCTGTCGTGGTTTCAATTTTTTTTATGTCAGCTGTGTTGTTTCTCAAAGCGCCCAGATTAGCTCCATGATCGATAAAAGCTACAAACAGAATTCACGCAAAAAAAGAAATCATGTCGAAACATGCCATTTTGTAGGATCCCGAATTAGTTTAGCTTAAATAATTTGTTCTAACAGGCTTGATTCTCGTCAAGTTTGATATAAACAAATACTTTACATTTGTGAATGCGTGTCGTGGCAATGTACATTGTACAACAGCAAGAAATCAACAATGTAATGTGTACATTCGCACGGAAACAACAACGCAGTTTCGTGCATAAAAATTCAAGCTTAATATTAAATAATTGCTTTTAATTAAAATAACTGCTTCAAAGCAGTGACGTTCCCAATTTGATGCAGCAAAAAAAAAAAATACTTTGTAGCAAAATTGGCCTTTTAATAAATCTAGATTCTTGGAAAGCAAGAAACGAAAAGCCTCGTTTTTGCAAGTCGAGGCAGTTTATATTTTCAGTGAAAGCACACAATCAAATGAACTGTACCATTAAAAAAATAGCCTGGTTATCAAGCACAATAACCAATGTTTTAGATGATGATATTTTAGCATAAAATAATAGTTAATGTAAGAAAGCAACGTCAAATCTGAGCCCACAATCACCTCTGTGGCCTCATCTCACATGTTGCTCCTTATTTGGCACTTGTCATCCTTATTTGGCTTAAGTCAATCAAACAGGTTAAATTATGTGACCTTTCTCAATCACCCTCATCTCAGAAGGCTGCAAGTTTCCCCGCAGCAAAGTCGATCAGACTTTTCAAAATATAAGTCATGGGCTTAAGTAACGAAATATAAGTTGTCACTTTCACATGCAAATAAACTGAATTCAAAACACAACATTTGCGGTTGTGACCATTGGACAATAATTTATCCAGTTAATATGTTTTGCTAACACTACTTATCATTAAGTTAATTGTGAAGGTAACTAACTTGAAATGAGACAAAACATGAGTAGCTTTTGGGTGGGATATGCTGTGCCCATTTTAAGATTTGTATGACCTTTCTGCCCTCGCAGAACTGAGGGAGTTCTCATTTAACACCCTTTCAGGCAAGTGCCAAATAAAGAGCACAAATATAATCTGCAGGCTTTACAGGGAAATACGGAAATGCCATGGCCTGACACTGGGACATGAATTACGTGCAAAGTAATGATGCGCATAAACAATTTGCCCAAACATATTCTTTACGGGGTGGTGACTGGTCTTTCTAAAAAAATTATAGGTCTTGTTAAATTGTGGTCAAATATCATGGGTTTTGCAGCCCCATGCATTCGTGTCAGCAGTTCTCTACATCCCAGAGTCTTGACGTTGGCCTTCTAACGAAATGTTTAACCAAGATAAAATTAACCGCATAAAACCAAGGCAGAAATTTTTACAGCTTATGTTTGTTGATCATTCCCTTACCCTTAAACTCCCAAGAGTGCATGCCAAAAATAAATTCAAAGAAAACTTCAAAATTTCATTTTGTGAAATGTTATAAAACAATTGGTACCATGCGAAAGTATTGCCGAAGAGGTCCCATTTGAATAGTCACACCATAGGATTTTGTCCACAGACTCAAAAGTTAGTGTCTCCATAATTGACTCTGGGAGTGAAAAGGGGCCATCCTTCTGACTGCTTTGCTATATCTAGTACCTTGTGTGAGACTTTACCTTAAGGGCATTGAGGGTCAGCTGATTTAATTTTGTATGTGTTGTGATCAACAGCTTCTATAAAGTTTGTATTTACTGGTTATTTTTTCAGACATAAAGACCATTATCCATGGAGTGTCGGGTGAATTTAGAAGTGGTGAACTGGTGGCAGTACTGGGTCCCTCTGGTAAGGTTAATCATTAATACATGTATTAATCATAATTATTTGACACGGCATTTTAACCCTTTAAGCTCTAAGAGTGATCAGCATCAAATTTCTCTTTGTAATATCAATTCCTTATCAATCCAAAAGGTCATGAGAATTAAGGACATGATCACACAAGATGAGTTCTCTTGATATTCAAACAATTTCTCCCCACTACTTCTATAGGTAATGTATAGGGACAAGAAATGAGAATTTAAATTTTGATATTAGGGCTTAAAGGCTTAAAGTGAGAATATGCACCAAAATGAGTTTAAAATTATTCGACATAGCATTCCAGAGTGCAAATACGCATCAAAACAAATGCAAATATATATACACCTTTTTCGATAGTTTAACAGATAATATGTGTGGATATTTTCCAAGTTGCGTAGTATTTTTTTGAGCCCCCGCAGGGTCGAGAAAAAATGTGAGCAATGAGTAAAATGTTCGCATGCATTATCTACCATGCATTATCTACCATGCATTACAGTCAAGCTCTTGGCATTCCTTGTGTGTTGCCATGGTTTTACCTTTGCCTTCATCTTGTTCGTGATCCAGCCCGGGCGGTGCTGGGGAGATAAGGAAGGCTCTGCCAATACTCTTGTCCTATCCCCAAGTTGCGGGGAGATAAGTGAGGCTTACGTTGTGCGCATAACCCGAAGTCGCGAATTACCTGCCACAGGGCTGTGTCCCCCCTATTACGCCACATTGTTGTTGTTTTATTGCGTCTCAACATGTTAGTTTTGGGTTTGGTTACGTCTAAATAAGTCCAAATAGCAACATAGGAACAGTGACATTAATAAAACTTATTATTACACTATTCTGACTGCATGCTAGGAAAAACACTTTTTAATTTCAGTGAAAAGTGTTGTAATACGGCTGGACATTTTTACTCATTAGTTTTTATTTTTTCCTCGCCTTTGAAACTTACTTGTAAAAATATACAGCCTTATTACACAACTTTTTGCTGAATTAAACCTCTTTATTATACAATCATGTAGTCAGATTTGGCAAAGACAATGTGACATAAATGGCAAGATTGTGACATTTCTTTTCCCTGCCTCGAATAGCTTTTTTGCTAATTTGCAGGGGAACTGTATTTAAGTTTATATGTCTAATAAAGATTTGTTTGTTTGTTTGTTCAGAATTTCATGTAACATTTGCAATGCAACAGCATTCTCAACCTATATTTTTTAAGGCAACATGCTGTTGTCGAAGCCTCTCATTGTCATTACTAAATATGCCTATTGAATGTGCAACTCTAAAGCCCTGGGCCCCAGTTTTTCTATGGTCGGTTAATACTAACCCAGGATTACAAAACTTAACCCAGGATTTAATCTCTAATTTTGTTATAGAAGTGTTTTTAAAAATGTATTTTAAGCTACAAGTACACGCGAAGACAAGTCAAAGTCAAAACTAAAGGGCAAAAATACTTTGGGAAATCTCCACTGATTAATAAGTATTTAACTAGAATCAAAATTGGCGCTAACCCTGCAGGGTTAGCTTAATCAAATTGTGCTTTGAACAACTCTGCATTGGCCATTCACCACCACAATTCGACATCATTTAACCTTGTTAAAACTCATTTGGTCATGCTGTTTGAATCATATTGAACAAAGTTAAAAACTTTCCATTCACCATCTTTCAATGTTACTTCACAGGCAGTTATTTGCTCTTAGGCATGAATTTTTTCCTGCATTGTGGTTCCTTTTTTTTTTGTTTACATGCTAATAGAACTGCATAGTCTTGTGTACCTCTTTCATGTAGAAAGAAAAATAATGACAGTTATTTACAGGTGAGCAAAATTTTTTGTTAGCTCAGTTACCAGGCTGGACCTATAAATGCGATTACAAGGGAAAATCGCAACCTAGTTTGCCAGGGTCCCAGCATTGCAATACTGAAATCTCAGTTATAACCAGGCTGGCCCGATTCTCATGTAATCATGACATCGATTTTTGGTATGGTTATAACTGACTTGTCGGGATCCCAGCTAATCAAACCAGCTCAAGCTCATGTAATTGGGCTGTTAGATAAGATACTGTTTATTTCACATTCCGTAGTCCCCAAGTAAATTAATGTTTTATTGTTCTTGTCTCTCCATAATATAAATACCGGTATTTAAAGGAAATGGAATACTAATAATTAAGACTGAAGACTACACAGATCAGTGCATGCAGGTGCACATCTTTGCTCTTCGCTTGTTGAACAAAACATAGAAAACCCTGCATATCACATTGTGGTCGTTTTGCGCAAGCTTAAAGTTTTGATCCAAACACATTAATTTAAATAGCTGTATACCAGATGTTCCTTGTAAGTATGTAATGGGACTTACAAAATTTATTAATAATTCATTTATAAGAAAAATCAATCCTTTCCTTTAAACTAAATAAGTAAGACAAAATATTTGAAACAGAACTCATGTATGAGTATTTAAAATGGCTCCCCTACAACTTGCCATTACAAGCCATTATAAATATCCATGCAGCAATTTCTGCTGTTTATGTTTGATCTATTATTAATGACATATAACACATTAACATTACAAGGAGCTGTCACAAGGCACCAATATTACTAATGTTGTAATATTACACTGTATAATAATAATAATCTTATTAATATTGATCAATACATGCATCATTTTCTTTCTAGGAGCTGGAAAGTCAACATTGATTAATATTCTTGCAGGATACAAGTAAGGCCCATTCATTGATTAGTGCATGTTCAATATAATAAAATTCTGAAATAACTGTGAGGCTTTCTAGGCAAAATTAATTTGTATACTGTATTTTCTTTTTTCTTGAACATTTTGCCCAAAGAATCTTTGTGGGAATTAAAGTCAAAGGAATCTTGTATGACAATACGTTAAGTATCAATTATGGAGACATATGAAATGTAGTTCTAACTTTTGAGCCATTGATGAAATCCTTTGGTGTGACCATCCAAATGTAATTCTTCACCCTAACTTTTGCATATTTTTACAAATTTGGGATTTTCTTGAATTTTGATTTTTGGCACTCTTAGGTGGTAAAGGGTTAAAAGACGCACAAATCGTCTGGACGGACAAGTTGTCCAATGATTTGTTCGTGTAATGTGAATTCTAGACGGACAACTCACCTAGTGTTGGTCATCGTAAATTCATATCTGAACGAACAAACAGACGATTTTGAAAGCAAGGGGCCTGGCACTAACTGGATTGATTACCATGGTTTCCCATAAACCATCACTCCCTTTACTAGTTCCATTCCCCTTAGCGAGTACTGGGACCGAGATACAACCATTTGTTCGTCTGGTGTGAATTTAAGTCGGACTTTTGACGACTTATCCGTCTAGACGAACAAATCGTCCTCGTAAAATTGTCTCAATAGACGGCCAAATCGACAGACAAAATCAGACGACTTTTACGTCAAAAATTTTGTTCGTCCCGTTTTCTCACTAAGACGACTTGTCTGTTTGAGACAATTTGTCTGTCCAGACGATTTGTCCGTCTCTAGTGTGAAAACGGCCAATGATCACCCCAAATTAATTGTCTTGATCCTTTAACAATTTATCCCAATAATTGGATTAATTATTTGTTTATATAAGTCACTGTATGGCTCCAGACGAGTAAGGAGAATTTGTGTTTTGACTTTGGGACTTGAAGGGTTAACCACCTGACAAAGAGAATTCTGGCTTCTGGTATCTAACATTATGATTAAGGGCAAGGCTGTGTAAATAAGTGGATTCTTATCGGATCATGGATGTTAATTGGTCTATTTACTCTATCTTAGAACCAAAGATGCAAGTGGTCAAGTATTGGTTAATGGTGTGGAGCGTAACTTGCGTCAGTTCCGTAAAATGTCATGTTACATCATGCAAGATGATGTACTCCTACCACATCTCACTGTTATGGAGTCCATGATGGTAAATTTTTCAATGAAGTTGAAATAATTTAATAAACCAGAAATTGGTGGGCATAATGTGAATGGCCTGGTTCTGTTATAGCAGGCGTTCCTTCCCTTCTCCCTTTTTCAATGAAGTTGAAATAATTTAATAAACCAGAAATTGGTGGGCATAATGTGAATGGCCTGGTTCTGTTATAGCAGGCGTTCCTTCCCTTCTCCCCTCTCCTTTCCCGCACCCCATCCCCCTTTACACCTGCCATGCAGGCTATCCCCAAGGGTATCCCCTTAAGGTGGCTCCCAACAGTTTCCAGCACTTTACAAGACTTAGATTTGGATGGGTCATTAAAACCACTCTTTATCAGTTGATGCTACAATCATAATATCAGACGAATGCCCAATGATTGGTGAACATGTTGTTATCATTTTTGTGACACAATATGTTACTATGGCAACATTATAACGTGCTGAAAACACCCTTAATTTTAGGTTTAAGCATTAATAACTCAAAAAATGACTTGGTGAACCCCATTTTTTATTTTAATTTTTTGAAAATTTAAGGTGGCTCTGAACCCCTCTTACAGAATTTTTTTAAACTTTGCCAAAGTTGCATCTTATCCTACTGATCGAAATTCGACAATAAAAAATGGGCTTCACCGGGTCATTTTTTGAGTTATTAACTCTTAAAGCTAAAATTAAGGGTGTTTTCAGCACGTTTTAATGTTGCTATAGTAACATATTGTGTCACAAAAATGATAACGACATGTTCACCAGTCATTGGGCATTTGTTTGGTATCATGATTTTAGCATCAACTGATAAAGAGTGGTTATAATGACCCATCAAATTCTAAGTCTTTAAAAGTGCTGGAAACTGTTGGGAGCCACCTTAACTCCAGGTTTAACTGTAACTGTCAGTCAACTCAGAACCAGTCAGTTTGTAAATTAAATCAGTAAAGATTTTAAATTGATGTGGGTTTTTATTTTGTTCAGGTGTCAGCCAATCTACACCTCAGAGAGTGTTTAGCCAATGAAGACAAAGAACGAATTGTAAGTTGCTTTTTACAATTGTCTTGCTTTTCATAATTGTGTGCTGTAGAGAGGTTATTCAGCATGAAGTCGTGTCATGCTGCTGAGTATTTTTACGAGTCAGTTTCAAAGGCGAGAAAAAAATAAAAACTGACTCGTAAAAATGTCCAGACGTATGACACAACTTCGTGATGAATAAATTGTTTATTATACAATGTATGACAATCATGTTCTCATAAATTTAATTTTTTAAAAGGGTTTTTCCTAGCGCATGGTCAGAAGAGTGTTGTAACGTGTCATAATTTGCAGTTTGTTTTGGCACATAGTTGCACTCTAGAATTCTATGACAAACAGACAAGCAAACTTTTTCCTGCCAAACGTCTATGAGCACAGGCAACATTTGCGAAAGCAGGCAACATTTTTTATGTCAGATGCACTGTTGCCTGCTAGCGCACATTATCAGACCGTGACAAAAGGTGGTGTGATTATGATTATGACAATATTTTGTGTTTCTAATATAACAAATGACTTGGGAAACATTGAGATTGTTGGGAAACAAAATTCAGTGTTTCAATCGGGAACAGTCATTAAGTGTTTATTGTTTAATTGTTTCATGTTCACCTCATAGATCAATGAGATCCTTGTTAACCTGGGATTAACAGAGACAGCCAATACAAGACTAAGTGAAATCTCTGGTGGTCAGAGAAAAAGGCTGGCCATAGCACTTGAACTTGTCAATAATCCACCAGTGATATTCCTTGATGAACCAACAAGGTACCGCACTAAAGAGTTATGCCATTTTCAAATGGGATGCATGTACATATTGTAAAATTAATTAATAATTCATAACAGTTATGACCAATAAATAGGTAGTATTTGAGTCACATGTATACCTTTGTAAACCCCCAGATCTCTACCCATTGTTTCATTTCGCAAGTACGATAAAATAATCGCGTCCGATCTGTATGGGCGTTTACAATGGCTCGCCTTCAGCTCGCCCAAACAGATCTCCCACTCATATTTTATCTACTACTTGTTATACTGAGAACAGTGTCCTTGCTTCGTGATATTATAAAAGGTTAAGTCGCACTCGGGCCACGATGGCCCACACGGCTGGAGCTTAACCCGGTTTCCGTAGCATGAAGCAACTAGGAATATTGCTACTCCCCCCTGGATGGGATGCTAGTCCATCGCAGGGTTACCCCCAGCATTTTGTCGCCAGTACCCATTCATACACCTGGGTGGAGAGAGACAATGTGGAGTAAAGTTTCTTGTCTAAGGAAACAACACGACGGCAGAGACCAGGCTCGAACCACCGACCTTCAGGTTGAAAGACCGATGCGCTAACCACTAGACCACCGTGCTGCCCACTCGTGATATTGTGGCCTAGCTTAATTGTTAATCAATTTGATCCACCTATTTTAAATTAGTGGATACTCAAAGTTGTACCACTATTAGTTAGATTAACAAAATTGAAGCATTATTCAGGGTGAGATGAAAATGTAAAAATCAGCTTGCACTTAGCTAGGACAAGCTGATACTTTAGCTTGCTGGCCCAGAGCTTTGAGGAGCTAGCCCAAAAGTAAATAATAGGGAACTATAAATCGAGTACGTGTACGACTTTTCAAACCTAGTTCACGTACATGCTGTACATTAAACACTTAATGACTGGTCCCGAGGGAAACAGTGAATTTTGTTTCCCGAGAATCTCGATGTTTCCCGAGACGAAGTCGAGGGAAACATGGAGATTTGAGGGAAACAAAATCCACTGTTTCCCGAGGGAACAGTCATTAAGTGATTTGTTATATAGCAACACAAAAAAAAAAAAAACACAACACAAGACAGTTTGAAAAACGCACCGAGCACTCGATCCATCATAATCATGCCTCCTTTTGTCACGGTCTGATCACGTGCGCTAGCGGGCAACAGTGCAATGTTACCCTCTGACGTCAAAATTGTTGCCCGCTTTCTCAAATGCTGCCCACTCAGCACAATTGGCGGGAAACAGTTTGTTTGTTAGATGTCATGTGACGATGAATCAACCAATCAACGCGCGCGTTGTATTGACAAAAACTCCAGCTATATAACAAAACCATTTATCACACCAATTCTATATCTATAGTCTCCTTGTCTTCCGTGAGCAACAGGAAGAACCTGACAGCTGTGGAGACATGACCAGCTTTGAATTCAAAAGTCGTACTCATACTTAATCTCGTACTCAAATGTAAAGCTCCCTAATAAAATATAATACATTACAGGGTTGCAACTGGAGTGGTCACCAGTGTGACTAAAAATTGAGCATTGGCAACCAAATATTTAGAACTGGTTGCAAGGAGGCGGCAATTTAAAGTATTGTGAGGGTTGCTGCTTTCTTGGCATTTTAAAGGGGCTATGTCATGGCGGTTTTTATGTTTTTGTCTGACTCTCGGACTGTGCTAGCGAATTAAAACTTAGCATCTTATTTCAAACACAAAATGCTCTTAGAACACCAAAAACAAGATGTTAAGTAAATTCTTGTAGAAAGAATAAACCATAATCAGTTTTTAGCAAATTTTCCAATTGAAAACACATTTGAACAAACTTGAAAAAATTAGCCAATTTTTTCAAGTTGCAATCCATTTCCATCCTGGCCATCATTATACTTGTAAAGCAATTTTAAGCAAAACTGGACCATTACTTTTGCTTTTTTGCTTGATATGAATGTCTTTTAGCTTTTTAAAATAAACATACTAAAAATGATGACGTAGCCCATAATGGTTTTAACAGTTTTATTTTGAATTGCAACAATGAAAAATGTAATACGGTTAACTCTCTCTAAGACGGACACCATCGGGACCAGCCCCAACTGTCTGTCTGAGAGACGTGTCCGGCTTATAGAGAGTCGTGGTAACGTGACACCAGTAATTCTGAGATAATAAAGCTGAACCTATGCACAATGAATACAGGTTTGTTTTAAGTCTGTTTAAAGTCGTTTACTTACATGTAAGCGAAACCTGAAATCTGGAACAAAAATAACATTAGAAAAGTGGACTCGTTTGTTCATATTCAACACTTACATTTCCGTTTTGAAGTATTTTTCACTAAAAAAAAAGCACTTCTCAAGTGTCCGTTGACGGTTTCAAAGTGTCCGTTGTGCGTCTTAGAGAGAAAGGTGTGACTGTAGGCATAGATAGATAGATTTATTAGTTTTTCCACTAATTGGTTTTTAAAAAAACTAATTACAATAAAGAATACAATAAATATTATGGATCCCACTCTGCTTCCCTTTTAACTTTGCCTAAATTTTAATTAGCCACAACTAAAATTTAATGCTTTTGTCTTGAAACAGTGGTCTGGATAGCTCGTCAGCTTACCAATGCATCAACCTTATGAGAACACTTGCTCACGGTGGGAGGACTGTCGTGTGTACTATTCATCAACCCAGCGCAAAACTCTTTGAAATGTTTGACAGGGTTAGTTGAGTTATGCCATGCTACACTGCCTTGCTTGGAATGAACCCTTTCACTCCCAGAGTCCATTATGGAGACATATAGTGTAGTTCTAACTTTTGAGTCTGTTGATGAAATCCTTTGGTGTGACCATTCAAATGAAACCTCTCCAGCAGTACTTTTGCATGGTACCATTTGTTCTAACTTTTGAGTCCGTTGATGAAATCCTATGGTGTGACCATTCAAATGAAACCTCTTCAGCAGTACTTTTGCATGGTACCATTTGTTCTAACTTTTCAGTCTGTTGATGAAATCCTATGGTGTGACCATTCAAATGAAACCTCTTCAGCAGTACTTTTGCATGGTACCATTTGTTCTAACTTTTGAGTCTGTGGATGAAATCCTGTGGTGTGACCATTCAAATGAAACTTCTTCAGCAGCACTTTTGCATGGTACCATTTGTTCTAACATTTGAGTCTGTTGACGAAATCCAATGGTGTGACCATTCAAATGAAACCTCTTTGGAAGTGTTTTTGCATGGTACCATTTGTTTTTCAATATGTTTTAATGAAATTTTAGGATATTTTTGGCACTCCTGGGAGTGAAAGGTTTAAAATGGCTGTCATTGTACATGCAAATAGTTCATCTTCCTCCTTATTTTGTCACAGCTGTACATCTTAGCAGAAGGAAACTGCTTGTTTCACGGCACTGTACAAGACCTGTTGCCGTACTTGTCCAGTGAAGGTCTGGTGTGTCCAAAATACCACAATCCAGCTGACTACAGTAAGTACATACATCTCATTTGATGGTTTGGCAGTTTTACGCGCGGATATTTTGCGAGTTACGTGGTATTGTATTTTACCAGAAACCCACTTATGGGTTTCTGATTTTACTCATTGTGAGCAATGAGTAAAATATCTGTGTGTGTTGTCTGTTAAACCGTCAAATAAGGGATTTATTAGTAAAGAAGTATTTTTTCGTTTGTCTCACGATGTAGTCACTTCCGATGTGGATCGCGACGTTTCGACTGCATACTGCTAGTCTTCTTCAGGCGATGGGGTCGACTGGTTACGCGTCACCTTATGAAGCACGATGTTCTGCTGTGATTGGTTGGTTTTCAACAGCTTGTGACTGGCGCATTTTGATCCTCGTTGTTTCGGCGAATTGTTCCCTCGGCGGTCCGTAGTCGTACGGCTCTCCTGTTGTTGTGTTTCTTGATCGTGGGCATCCATGCTTCTGGAATTTCTATTCCACTGTCCCTGTTGATGTTGTTAGGGTTAAGTCTTATGTGGATCGCCTCTTTGACCCTGCGTGTGTACCAATGAGGATCACGATCAATAAACTTTACTTCATTCCAAAGTAAAGTCCGGTGTTGTTGGCGTGCTCTGAAACGGCGGAGGTCTGGGTACGGGCGAATCGGATGTCTCGGTCATGCTCTTTTATTCTGTCTTGTATAGGTCTTCCAGTCTCGCCGATTTAAACTTTACCGCATTCACAGGGGATTCTGTAAACCACGCCATCTTGTTTAGTCGGGTCAACAGCGTCTTTAGGCCGTACTAGGTGTGATCTAAGTGTGGTCTCCGACTTGAAAACAGCGCGTACGCCTTGTTGTTGTAGGCAGCGGCGAAGTTGTTCGGACAGACCTTTGACATAAGGTAAAACCGCAGTAGATTTGAACTCGGTCGTGGGCTCAGCACTGGTGTTGGGTTTTCTTTTATACTAGTGTGTTCACCACGATGAACAACAACAACAACCCTTTTTACGATATTAAGGGATTTATTATTTGACTGCCTAATTTTCCAATCTTTAATAACCGCGTGCATGAGAGCGGTTTTCAATTAAGGGTCAAAGTAATTTTAAAATTGCTTGGGTTTTCACTTTTGCATTGGATTGGCTAAAAAAGCCATTGCCACTTTCTAAACCAATCACGAGTAAAACCAAAACCAACTGCGAGTTGCTCGCACGCGTTTTCCCGCGCTTGGCGCCGGCTACGCGTATTTGCTTCGAGCTCTGATTGGTTCATTGGATTGTCTGCGTCTGTTTTGATTGGTCAGAGTAATTACTTTGGTTTCGGTTTTACGACATTGAAGTGAAAACCTCTTAGGCCGTGTTCTATTGGGATCAACCATTTTCGGTTGGTTGGGTTGGTTGGATTTTTTTTCGTGTTCTATTGGGAAAAAACCGTTTTCGGTTGGTTTGGTTGATCAACCATTTCAACCAGCTCTGAACCTGGTTGAAATGGTTGAAACCGAAAATGGTTGAAAAGTGTTCTATTGGGACACCTCAACCAAATCAACCAAAACCGGTTTAGGTTGAAACGGTTGATCCCGATATAACACGACCTTAGTCTTCAGTTATTGTACAAAAAGACTTCAATTGTCATCATCTTTTTTCAGTCATAGAAGTAGCTTCAGGAGAGTATGGAGACAATGTAATACCCAGCTTGGTGAAGGCATGGAAAGCGCACGAGGAGAGCATGACACAGAAGAGAAGCTTGACGAGCAGTACCAGCTGTAGCTATGACTCCAGGAATATGGTGGTGTCCATGCTACCAAACTGCAACGTGAAAACGAGTACAGATAGCATAATACATGCTGCTAGTCAAACAACGCAGGTGAATACCTTATTCTTGCTTTGCACATGACGTCATAAAAATTTAAAAATCTAAAGTATACGTCCTACAAAGCTGTTTCTAACATGGTATATGGATACTAGTGTTAAACCTTTTCACAAAACGTTTCAGGTTTTAACGATGCTTTGCTTCCGATTTATAAAGGTTTTAAATGTGTCACGCAATTCGTCACGCTATTTCAGATGAGCCATGAAAATATACAACATTGAACCAGTTGAAAGTTATTTTTGCATTATAATGTTTATAAGCCGATTTAATGGAACTTATAGCGAATATAATATTTTTTGATTTGATTTTTGGTGTAATTAAAACTTTGAGTTTTTGGCCGCCATGTTTGTGCCCCTTAGTGGGGCACCAAGATGGCCGCTCCATACATTTTGTTCTAAAAATGTCTAATACTCGTTCGCCTTTTACTCTTGAACGAAATGCTTTTGCGCTTCAAAATTTGGCTTAGATGTGTAGTTTTAAACTCTCTACAATTCGATAAACATTTTGAAATCGAAATCTTTGTATTTGGCACTGAAAAGCCCCTTTGGGGAAGTGGTCAGTAAACGTATGTATGTATGTATGTATCTTTTGTTTAATGCTTCTGAATTTTGATATGACGTAAGTTTTCTATATCGATTTTTCTTATCCTTGATTTAGCCGTCTAAAAACGTGAAATTTCACTTACGGTGTGTTACAAAACCGCGCAAGAAGAAAGACTGGAAATAGTCCGCTGTGACGTCAATACAAGAATGCCAGTGTCGCGGTTTCTCAGTTCCTCCGATTTTTGGTGCGTGTTGCTACAACCGTAGACAACACACCTCAATAGAACCATGTTTCTTCCTCAGGGCGCACCAAAAAATGCGAGGAACCGAGAAACCTCGTCACCGGCATTCTTCTTATTGACGTCACAGCGGACTGTTTCCAGTCTTTTTTTCTTGCGCGGTTTTGTACCCCACCGGAAATGAAATTTCACGTTTTTAGACGGCTAAAACACGAAGAACACCATGCAGATTCCATCAAGCAAATAAAAAAATCTGTCTTATACGCTTTAAGTTTTGTTATGGTTCTGTAATTGCAAAAAATGGCTGTGTGTACATTTACAATCTGTAGCGCCGATTCTGAGATGACCAGTTTGTTTATGCGGATTCGCGAAATATTCCTCTTCTATTTTCGCGAAATTTAAGTCCGTGAAAATATGTACCAATAAGGTCAGTCGATTCCAAGCGTGATCCCCCCGGGCATACCCCGGGCGATTGACTTTATCCACATGTGCGTTTCATTCTGGCCATTAGAGCAGTTTTCAATTGAGTGTGAAAAGTAATTAGACAATTGCTTTGGTTTTTCATTGCTACGCTTTGTGATTGGCTAAAAAATCTCGCGCCACTTTCTCGACCAATCAGAAGTAAAACCAAAAGCAATCGTGACTTGCTCGCACGCGTTTTCCCGCGCTTGGCGCCGCCGACATGTAATTGCTTCGAGCTCTGATTGGTTCATTGGATTGTTTACGACTGCTGTGATTGGTCAGAGTAATTACTTTGGTTTTGGTTTTACAACACTCAATTGAAAACTGCTCTATTAGTTCACAGTTGCTATAGCAAGTAAGAACTATAGGGGTGACTTCGTGAGTGGCTGTTTGTACATGTGAGACAACACAGTGTGTCCTGAAGCCACAGTCTCTTTCTATTGTTGTCTCTTGGACACAACAGTAAACTTACTTGACGAACCAACTACTCATTTTGTTTCCTATCCTGTTGATTTTCAGTTCATGGTGTTATTCAAGCGAGCTGCCCAGTCGATCTTCAGGGACCGTGTATTCACTCACTTGCGGTTTGTGTCCATAGCCTCTGTGGGTTTGCTCATAGGACTCTTGTACCACGGCATAGGAAATGACGGCAACAAAGTATTCAACAACACTGGCTGTTTGTTTTTCTCTCTTCTGTTTCTCATGTTTACCTCTCTCATGCCCACTGTTCTAACATGTAAGTAAATTCTCCCTGTTCTCTCCTAATTCATCCCTTTCTGTGATCCATTAAAGGGAAGCCAGCACAACTGGCGCTTTTGGAGGTGCACGAGCGGGTTTTGGGGAGCGCGAGGCACGCGAGAAGGGGGAGGGAGGAGGAAAAATACGTTGTGTGCTTCGGTTACAATCGTAGTCTCTTTCGCCGCAACTTAAGGTGGCTGAACACAGTTTTACTGTACCTATGCATCATTCATTGTCATTTTAAAACCACTAACGTCTGGGCGCCCAAAATTGGCGAGGCATAAGATTAAGCAACAAGCTTTATATTTTGATATTTTTGTCAAGTTTTTAGGGTGTTGCCATGGCAAAAAGGTGGATTGTAAATCAGCCTGCAATATTTGGTTTCGTTTATTTTCAAAAAAAATCTAGTCGTTAGATTTTGTCCGTCATTTGTCCCCAGTAAACTCGTAAAAATATTCGCGTGTTAACACTGGTCTCATGTAATTTTCACAGAGGGATCTTCCGTAATTTGTGGTTTAATATCTGCATTTTGTAAAAATCTCCTCTGTTAGATTACAAATTTTTTATGGCAGGTGAGTTGGGAGGGCTTGGGGAGAGCGTGAGCGCGGATTTTTAATCTCTGGTATCAGTACCCCTCTTTTTCTTTGTTCTCGAAACAAAACGTAAACAATGACATCAGCCGAGATTCACCTGTTACAATTGGAAATGTCTCTCTTATCTTTTTCTCTGTACTGTAAGTAAAGTGATTTTTATTTAAATTTCTTATAATTCAATTTTTCCGTGTACAGTCCCCATGGAGAAACTTGTGTTTATTCGAGAACATTTAAACAACTGGTACAGTCTCAAGTCGTACTATTTGGCAAAAACAATGGCTGACGTTCCTTTCCAGGTGAGATATGAGCAAAGCAAATTTACTTAATGCACTTGCGTAAACGATTTTATGTTGTTTTGCTAATAGGCTTTTTCATGCCGAGCGGAGCCTGGGCACTGGAGGTATGCGCCCACCATTCTTTTTTCAAAAACGCACATGACGCCTTCAGGTAAAAATGGCATCAATCAGCCAAGAGTCTTGTAAACAACTCGTTAGGAAAAAAAAAACAGATAAAAGAGCTCAAACGTTTTTCGTGGAAGATTACATTCACAATCTCTTTAGACATTTCATTTTAAGGTTACAGTGTACCTTCGGGGGTGTCTCCAGTGTAACAGCTCTGGCGTCTTAAGATTACACTTAATATACCTAAACCCAGATATCAAATTAAAGCTTATAGAGCTGGCTATCTAAATATGGAAACCATTTGGTAATAAAATGAATTGTCGAATTTTACGGCGTCTAAATTCGAACGTCCGAATCAGCTTTAAAACGCTATAACTCAAAGCGATTATTATATTTTGCTTATTTTATTTGTTCTCGGGTTTCCGGACACGAAGCGCTAAAAAAACGTGTCGGCGATTTTCCATATTCAATTGCAGTGAAAAGTTACAGAATATTTTCGAAAAGGGGAGAAAAAAAATTGGAATGATCGCACGGAAATGCCTCTTGACGAAAAAGTTTTCGGAATTAAGAAATTCGCCGACACGTTTTTGTTGATTATATGTTAGCCTAGCTTCTGTCCAAATTTAAGGAAAATCGAACAAATTTCCTTTGAGTTGTAGCTCTTTAAAGTGTCCCCAACAAGCGAAAAATTAACTTTGAGAAAACGGCGCTTAAAAAAACATATTGCTTAATAAACAAACTCCGCCCACAAAAGTTATACCGTCATTTCTCCGTCAATTTTCACTATTTTTCGATACTTTTTGTTTTGGATAAAAGTTCATTCTGTAAACTTTATTTTAACGGCAAAAAAAAAAATTTAATAAATTTTCGATCTGAAGGTACACTGTAACCTTAATTCAAGGATTCCAGCCTCTATCGCACAGATTGCGTGACGATCCCATTTGTAGGGTTTACCTTTGACTTGTCACACAGCAGTGTGACAAGTCACCAAATGATGAAGACTCATAGCCTCTACCGCAAAGAAAGAGATTGCGTGACGATCCCATTTGTAGAGTTGTCCTTTGACTTGTCACGCAGCATTTTTCAAACGCTGCGTGACAACCCACCAAGTCATCGAGACCCCTAGCCTCTACCGCACAGAAAGCGTGACGACCCCAATTATGTATCTAGAACAGGCTCCAGCCATGCGATTGGTGATTTCTTTGATTTTTTTTCTTTGAACAGATCCTATATCCTGTGATTTACTGTACAATAGTATACTTCATGACGGATCAGCCCAATGAAGGATTGCGTTACACACAGTTTCTATCCATCACAATACTGACTTGTCTTGTGGCCCAGTCCATTGGGCTGCTAATAGGGACAGTGGCACCCAGTCTCCCGGTAAGTATTAGCTTTAGAGATAGCTGTACTGGCGAATCTCTCGTTGTCTGGCCCTCAATGGTAGAATGTCTCAAATCCTTTTGCATATCGAGAGATTCGAGATTCGAGATTCGAGATTGGAGATTCTACTGAAATACCTTGGGGGGGGGGGGGGGTGATAAAACGTTGGTATGGACTAACATGACATTCGGGCAAGTATAAATAATGTTTAGCGAAGGGTTCGATGAACGTTGAGCCACGCAGCACAAGTGATACAGACAGGGAATCAGAGAATTAACTCTATAGTAAATGGGAAAATGGGGACCATACGAGGTAAAGAAGAAAATGTTTTACTCTTTGACCTCGGTGGAACTCGAGCCTTCGACCTCCGGGCTAGATCTTCAGTCGATCTACCGTTTGAGCTACAAGGCCGCACTGGAGCAGATCGTGGTTGATAAGGTGGTACTTCGTGGTTAAGAGAATGTGAAGAGTACAATAAATGTTGAGCCAAGCGAGCATACATGAAATTAGATAATTAACCCTGTGGTGAATTTAGTGCTGAGACCAACCCATAAATTTCCTACCGAGTGACGGGAATATCTTTTCTGGAGATCGTGGATTCGAATCCCACCGAGATAAAGTATTTGTTTTCTTTGCCGCAATTGGACCCAATGGCCTATTTCCAAGTTGCTCTAGACCTCCTTTTCAAACCGAGGCCAAGTGCAAAACCATTCATATGGATATAAGTTATATTTGCATGTGAAAGAAAACTCATTTTCATATGAATGGTTTTGCACCTGGCCTTGGTTTGAAAAGGAGGCTAAGAGCAACTCGGAAATGGGCTATTCCCTTACAGGCCCGAACATCGCGGGGCTAAAGCAAATTTATGCGTTATTCTCAGCGTCAAAATTTACCGCCGATAAAGATAGTTCTCTGATTGCTGTTCGTAACAATGCTTAGCGTTGCGTTATGGATAAGCTCAGTCTGGCGACCAACTTGAAAGTTTTCTCGTAAAACGAACCTTCTTTCTTC
Source organism: Cladopsammia gracilis (assembly GCA_022457155.1). Taxonomy (NCBI): domain Eukaryota; kingdom Metazoa; phylum Cnidaria; class Anthozoa; order Scleractinia; family Dendrophylliidae; genus Cladopsammia; species Cladopsammia gracilis. The sequence goes on from JAJGOT010000110.1 coordinate 1,576,431, forward strand.
TTGCCTTATATTTTCTCAGACTGCAGTGTACGTTGCCCCGGTGACTGGAATCCCTGTGCTACTGTTTAGCGGTTTCTTCGTGAATTTTGACACCATACCAAAGTATATGCAGTGGCTGACGTACGTGTCCTACGCGCGGTATAGCTGGGAAGGCACCGTATGCGCCATATATGGAAATAAACGCGGTCCGCTCGATTGCAAGGACAAGCGGTGTATATTCTCAAATAGTAAGGACGTTTTGGACGCTATGGACGTCGAGGAAAACGCGCTATACTTAGAAGGCGCCAAGATATATTTCGATGGTTTTGTGCTATTTCTCTTCTTCATCTTTCTCAGATTAGCGGCTTATTTGGTTTTGCGTTACAAGGTCAAGTCGTATCATTAACAAAGAGATGTTGGTATAGTCGGAAAACGTTCAAGAAATGCGCTTCATTTGCAAGCTTTTGACTGTCTTAAAAGCGAGCTTGCTGTGGAATGTTGTTTTGTGTGGGTATGTTTGAATTGAATTACGTTGGGTGGTAGTTTTGTAAACGTGACTTTCAATTTTATAGAACCGATATTTGTTAATTAAGTTTAGATTCATGCGATGGAGTATATTTTTAGGGGTTTATAAAGGGTACCGTTTTAGGGATCCATTCATGTTCAGGACAATAAACTTTTATGGCGTCTTTTTTTCCTTACTTGCTTTCTTTGAACAGTAGAACGTCCACAGTGTGGAGAAAAAATTCATGATTTCAATTACAAATGAATGTTGTTCAGTTGCTACTTCAAAATATTAAGAATTTATTGGATTGCTAGTTTGTTGTTACTTCACAGGGAGATACGCATGCGCATAAGCCGTCTTTGTCACCAATTTCTCCAACCTCGTTCTCAGAGCCTTTCCGATCAAAATGGCGACACCGTGAAACTATTACTATTACGTCACAAATAATTGAAACGAGAAAGGCCAAGTTGTGGTTTGTTAGACTTACTTTGCACAACATAATAAACAACACAACAAAATTATATAATTAACACAACACAACACAACAAACAGCACCACTTTAGGATTTCATCCACAGATTCAATACTTAAATCCACCTTGTACAGCATAATAAACAGTATCACAAGAAAGTACTGCTCAATAGCTTTCATTTGAATGGTCACACTTTAGGATTTCATCCACAGACTCAAAAGTTAGAACCACCTTGTGCAGCATAATAAACAGTACTACGGGAAAGTACTGCTCTTGTTCAGTCACACTCTCGAAATGAAAGTTTTTCTGTGATATTAGAACATGAAACGAAGACTAAAAGGTGAGGGCTGGTCTCTCTGGCCTGTCTTGTTTCTTCTTTATCCCATAAAAAAAATCATCCTCAACTTGAGCAATTTGTTGTTACAAGAAACTGTGTATGGCTGGACCAATCACTCACTTAAAACATGCTGGACAATGCTTCTAAGGTTTCTTAAACAGCAAAGGCCGGTGGTAAAATTAAACCAGTGTTTTAACTTTTCATTGATAACAGCATGTGCTTTCATGTGGATTTGACCTCTGTTATCTCGTGATAAACACAACCGTTTTATTGCGTAAGTGTTCTAAGTTTTTCGCGCTCAGAAGAAAAACAAAGAAACTTAATTTGGTTTGGCAGCGTATGAAGAAGCCACCAGACCACAGGAAAGCAGTTCTCGACAGCTTTCATTTAAATAACTACACGTTCGGATTTCATCCACAGACGTTAACGTTAGAACCACCTTGGAAAGTACTGCTCAGTAGCTTTCATTTGAATGGTCACACTTTAAGATTTCATCCACAGACTCAAAAGTTAGAACCACCTTGTACAGCATAATAAACATCGCCACAGGAAAGTACTGCTCGATAGCTTTCAATTGAATTGTCACACTTTAGGGCTTCATCCACAGACGTAAAAGTTAGAACCACCTTGTACAGAATAATAAACAGCACCACAGGAAAGTACTGCTCAGTAGTTTTCATTTGAATGGCCACACTTTAGGATTTCATCCACAGACTTATTTACTCGAGGCTTGTCTCTAGGATTGAGCTAATTTTTGTAAATCGTATATACCGAGGTTGTAATTAGGAAGGTATGTTAAATCATAACTATTAATTTATGAACTAAAAAAATGGGGGATTTTACGAGCACCCAAAGAAATATTTATCTCTATCCCGAAGCAATTTACCCAATGACGTGTTTTGCCTAGTTTTATTTTTCACTATAATCATTTTCATAATTTATCAATTTTCAGACAACCGTTCAATTGCGGGAAAAATTAATTAGCCCAGTATAGTATTAATATTTCTGAGATTAACTATATGGAACAGTGATTTTTTTTTTAACTGTCACGGAAACAAAGTTTAATGGACTAAAATAGGCAATAAAAAAAAACAAGATAATTGGATAGTAATGAGATTTATAGGGCGGTTTTCAATTGAGTGTAGTAAAACGAAAACCACAAATTATGACTCGGGCCAATCACAAAAGACGCCGACAATCAAATAAACCAATCAGAATTCGAAAAAAAAATACATGCAGCGCGCGAACGCCAAGCGCGGGAAAATGCGTGCACGCAAGTCACGAGGTTTTGGTTTTATCTCTAATTGGTTGAAAAAATGGCGCGAGATTTTTTAGCCAATCAGAAAGCACAGCAATGCAAAACCAAAGCAATGACGAAATTACTTTCGACACTCAATCGAAAATCGCTCTAACTGATAAACTCTTTTCCCGGTTAAATAAAATCACTCTAAAATTAGCCACCAACTGAGTTGAGGGCATATTTGGATCGACAAAAACTGTAAACATAAGAAGTGCGAAAGGAATGTATAAGTATGGGGAAGCCGGATCAAAATCGCTTTAAATGTTATATATTTTTATATATACACTTCCAAGATGCAAAACTGGGAGTGACTGTATACTTGTTGGCACAAAATTAAACTTAGATAATTTCAAGCTACAGCGTTAATTGTTATATACGAATTCATAAATTATTCCCCTTGATAACCCCATCTAAACATTGAGAATTTTATTACAGTTTTCATATAACTTTACCGCTTGGTGTTGCGAAGTTCGTTGGGAAATTGGGTGCAAGGTCAACCGCGGTCAAACGAGAGAAATTTGCCAAATTTAAGCAAAGTACTTAAAAGTTAAAGTTGTCATTTTCACTGTTTAAAGTTTAATACATTGTCAATACACTGTCAATTTATCAAACGATTTGAAAGTTTACCAAAAAAGTTCTAAGCGTTTAAAAACTGCGAACTTCAGAATTGTCGGCGCCATTTGCCAACATAATTTCGATCAGGCGCAAAGAGTTTTTGTCAGTTTTCAAGGGAGAAAAGCTCATTTTGAGAAAAATTAAAAGATGGTAGCGTCAACTAATTTTTTTTATACATCCTTGCCCATATTTCCATTTAATATTACTAATAAAATCCCACTAAATAAGACGAAAAACGCTTTGGACGTTTGACCACGGTAGGGGAGAAAGGCTACGAACTAGCCAATTACGGAACGTAATTGGAAACTTGAAAACAAAGTTCGCAACTTCATTCCCGCCAAAGTACGTGTTTTCACGATGCATGAAACTCTCGAGCGTGTTTTCACGATGTCAAAGGTCGAGACTGAGTTCCATGCATCGTGAAAACAAGTACTTTGGCGGGAATGAAGTTGCGAACTTCGTTTGCAAGGTTCCAATAACGTTCCGTACTTCGCAACGTAATTAACTAGTTTGCAGCTTAGTACCCAATTTTCCAACGAACCTCGCAACACCGCGCAGCTCTGCGCGGTAAAGTTACGTGAAAATAACTGACACAAAAGTAAACTGAGATGATTTCAAACAACAGCATTAAGTTATATGAAAATATTACTTAAATCATTCCCAAGGACGACTTCTGTATATTCGTAGTAAACTTTCAAATAACAACGATTAATGGGGGACTGGAGCGGCTTTCAGTTGAGTGTCGTGGTACTCAAAACCAAAGTAATTACTCTGACCAATCACAACAGATGCAGACAATCCAAGGAGCCAATCAGAACTCGAAGCAAATACATGTAGCCGGCGCCAAGCGCGGGAAAATGAGTGCGAGTAAATCACGTTTGGTATTGGTTTTCCTTCTGATTGGTTGAGAAAGTGGCACGAGATTTTTTAGCCAATCACAAAGCGTAGCTATGCAAAACCAAAGTAATTTCGTCTCTATAGTTGAATTTGAACAAAATAGTGAGTTGAAAGAAGGGATAAAAGAGAGAACATTACTTTTGGAAGGAAATGTTCGTATAGGTGCGGTTACACACACCACGGTAAATGGCATTTTCCACGGTAGATCATCCCGCGGTGCATCACAGTTGGGTTTAGTATACGATGTTAACCAGCGGTTACATGCGATTTGTGATTTGCCAAGGTAAAACCATGTCAAGCAATTCAGTGAATCACTTTTCCTTTGCGGTTACGTGTTGATGTCAAACGGAGCATCGTGATTGGCTCTTGTACCTTAGGCATCAAAACACCGTTGCAATTTACCACGTTAAATGTCATGGGCGCTTCGTGTGATCTTTTTTATGCATCCATGGATATTTACCACGGGAAATTTACCTCGGGAAATGTCGGTCACACTCAGTAAATGCAGTTTCCCTTGGTGAAAGGGTCATTTACCACGGTAAAAGTGCCCCGTGTAACCGCACCTTATATTTATGATAGATTTGCATGTGCCCTCGCGATGGCTATGACGACGAAAGCAATGCCAGCTTCAGACTTCCATTAGAAGGGGGGTTAAAGGCCCACCTTCACCCAAAAGACGTTGCGGTCGTTTGTGTTTGTTTTGAAATGCTGCATTATTCATACGCGTGATCTGATTGGTTGTACGCATTCTAGCGTGAAAGTGATCACAGAAAGTGATCACGGCGCGCACAGTATTTTGGGTGAAGGTGGGCCTCCAAGAAAGACTTTATCATGAAATCGGTTATCAAAATGGTAAAAAGGCTGACTATTTACAAAGCACGATTGTTTTATAAAGCCTATTTGGACCTTTATTTCCATAATAATTTCATACAACAATCATTCTAGTGATCCTAAAGCAGCTTTGATTACAATTTGAGATGAACTGATCGTGAATCACTAACCTTTTTTATTTTCTAAAAAACCTATACAAACTATAAAGAAAACATCAGCGAAGCCGAAAGTGGACCTGTCTTCGTATATAACTGAGAATAAGCGGTCCAAGATCAAAGTACTGTAGTCACATGATCTATTCTCTCAACTGTCAAGCACAATGAACCAATCGGAGTATGACACCTGTGTAAGGCGCGGGACAGTGGCTGATGGTCTGATGCCAAGGGCGAAAAAATATGCAACTGCTTTCAAGCGCCGGAAAAATATGTGAGTAACTGGTGCCACGGGTGGAAAATATGCAAGCGCGGGAAAATACGGAACTGTTATTATTCGACATAGCATTCTAGAGTGAAAATACGCATCAAAATGAGTGCAAATATGACACGTTATTACACTCTTCTGACCGCGTGCTAGGAAAAACAGTTTCAAAAGCTTAGTTTTAGGAGAAGATTACAGTCGTATAATAAACAATTTTTTCAACGAAAAGTTGTGTAATACGGCTGGGCATTTTTACCCGTCAGTATTTATTTTTTTTCTCGCCTAAAAGCTCGAAAAACTTTGAAAAACTGACTCGTAAAAATACTCAGCCGTAGTACACAACTTCACGCTGAATAACCTCTATGAATCTAAGCCAGATCAGTTCAATATGCTTCTCCATCGATATACACAGCCATCAATCAGTCAGATTAGCGGTTTTACCACAACCGTCAGCATCCGGGAATCACTCAGTGGAATGGTCACTTTTCCCCCGCTCGGGTACTTTCGCTCGTATATAGGGAAGTCCGTGCGCGCATGACATCCGCCATGGACAATCTTCTCTCCGGTGGCGATGAATGTCGAGGGCAAAATGGTGTTGCGATGCAATCGGGAGTCAATAGCCACGTACACAATCACCGGAATGTTCACTTCGAAGCTGAAGGTCGTCTCATCGTTCGGGCCACGGAGATGCGTCAGTCCGTAATATTTCGGAGGGATATCGACCATCGTATAACAGGCCCGGTTGGTGCTAAATTTTTCCCCCTCTCGTACCATGCTGATCTCACGGGGAGTACCGGGGAAAGTAAATTTCAGCTCTGCGTAGGGGCGCACTTGGTAGGCATTATCCCGGAGGAAAATCCCTGTCATACGGGAAGACTTGAAATTTATAGTTACCAAACCCGGACCGTAGACCTTCTTGCTTCTGTAAATTGGAAACTTCACCCGGCCGGGCTTGTGACATCCCCCAATCATTACTAAATCCCCCGTGTCCTCGTAGTCAGCTCCGTGGATATACGAATAACGCGAATCGACGGCGAGGTAAATAATAACTGGAACGCTGACTTTGAAGTTTATGTTCCCAACTTTATCATTCAGACCTCGAACGTGCGTCATGCCATGGTACAAAGGTGGGACATCTTCCCATGTATAACAGGGTCTGTTTGTAGCGTATTTCTCTCCGTGTCGCAGCATGGCAATTTGCAATGCCCCATATCCCGTGACGGATAAGTCATGGTGGGCATAACACCAGCCGCTCATTAAAGCAAAAACAACCAACGAGATCACTATCGACGGATTCGCCATCACGACTGAAGGCACCTTTTCTTCGTTGTACGTGTTTAGTAATAGTTACACAACTCTCAGCATTTGGACCCTGTACAGCCCCCATCGCAGTATTTATACCTCTCGATGTTATCACTTCCGGTAAGCGAACGTGCTAAAACGCGTCGAAATAATATAGTAAAGTTTAAGAAAACGTGACAATTAGTTCACCAAAACGTGACCTGTCGATCCTGATTTCATAAACAGATTGATTACTTACGTAATATGAATCAGAAAATTATGTGATATTTATTGTTTTAAAAGCGATTAAAGCTAAAATGTACTTTGCGTAAAAAAAAAATACTTTTTTCTTCCAGTGCTTAAATTTAACATAGGATAGCGATCGGGGTGAAGCTATCTTTAATTGCTTTAAATCTTAATTAATGTGGTTGTTCCGCAGGAATTACGTATGTATAAATCGGCTTAACAGCCTATAAAGGTGAAGTAATACCGACATCGATATTATGCAACTTGTTGCACAACAATGCTGAGTAGACTGCTGCCCGCTCAACTATCCAGAGAGTGACTGCTAAGCAAATACGTGATCGGCTATCCGAGCGGCGAGCGAGCTAAAGTACATTAAAATGCGAGCCGAGGGGCGCTTTCTCCTCGGCTCGTTCGCTCGCTCCAGCTGTCGAGCTTGTTTTCGTGAGACAACTCGGTTGGGCGAGTTGTCTCGCCTCGGCAGGCGGGACAACTTTTTCTCATATAAACGCTTGGCTCACCTGCCCGAAACAACTCACGGCGTTCTGCCTGTCACGTAAAGCCAAGTTTTTAGGTTCGCATTAAAGAAGTAAAATGTAAATCAGCAAAGCCCACAGTGATCGAATGAATGAAACGAACTCAAAAGAGCAGCATACGATTGATTTGAATATTTACGTAGCGTTGTGAATATTTAAGTAGGGTCAACTTTGACTCGGTCAGCAGGGACAACATTTCTCATAATTTTTATACAGCTGTTTCGAGAAAAGTTGTCGTAAAAAAGCGAAAAAGTGCACGCGACAATCCAGAAAGGTATTGTGGGTAGTCATCCACGCTATATTATTCTAAAAACTCATTTCAATCAATCAAATCAATCAATAAACTTTATTTAAATGTCAAAGACCGCCTAGCCAGGGAGCCATTTATCCCAATGGCCCGTCATCTAAGGTCGTCCCTGTACGGACGAGGCATCGCGGGGTTTCATGTATTTATTTGACTTGCTAAAATTCATTGATCATATCCAGGAAAGCTCCTGCTCTCGGTCATGGTGCACAGACTTCGCTGTGCTCGGTCAATACGCCATGACCTCGAGCCAAATATTTTCTAGTCCGGCCCTCCCACTCAGTCAATAAGTGCATATTATTTTTCGGGATTGTCGCGTGCTTTTTTGCGCTTTTTTCCGACAATCTTTCTCGAAACAGCTGTAAACACTCGGCAAAGTTGTCTCGAAGAGGAGGGTTGTCTCGGGTAACCGAGACCATATAAACAGGCCATGAATAAAAAGAGACAGCTGGCAGTCTAAATGTTGCGTTACTTGATGCAGCGCGTAACAAATTTTCATGTTTTAATAGAGAAAGTAGAAGCGACGTCTATAATAAAATTGTGCTTGCGTTTTATTTTAAATGACGTTGTTTACTAGAAGAGAAACCCTATTTAGTTCTCTTGTATATTTAATCACGAAGAGTTAACCGCCATCGTGTATATACGGACGTTGATTTTGTAGAACGTAAAGTGTAGTTTGAACATACACAAGTTGATGTGTTGAGATGTGTCTTTGTGTTAGTTATGCACTATCCAAGCCGCCACGATATCTATCGCTTACAAGACAAACCTTCGACGCATGCTTTTAAGTCGCGGTAGCACAAGTAACGTAGCTGTCTGTTCGAAACAAAAAAAGTGACTGTAAATACCAATTAACACTTTCGCTGCCAAAGTCGACTTTTGTCGACATTTGGAGCGTTTTTAGTGCTTATGCCAAACCTTTTCCAGCCGATAGAAAGGTAATAGAGAGAAGAAGATAGGAAGAGAAGAAAGGGGGAGAAAAAGGGAAAGTAAAAGAAGCAAAAAAATAATCAGAAAGGTTCCGCAAAAAAAAAAGTCTTTTTTTGGCTTATGCGCATGCGCTAAACCTAAAAATTACACTTTTCAAGACGGAATCTACAACCAAAGACAAAAGTGTTGGGAAGGTTCCTTATTTTCCTCCCCACTCCCCCCTCATTCCCCCTCTTCCAAAGTTAGCAAATACTTAACTTACACTGTCTTTTGTATAGACGTCTTCAACATTGGATTTGGGGGAGAGGGGGGCTATAAAAAGCGTTGCGCGAGGCTTCAATTGAGCTGAAACCCAAAGGTAGTGTCATTTTTTAGCGTTTTACAAGCCTTTCCAACTAATTTTGTCTTAGCTTGTAGTTCATACTGTAGCGTGAGTGTAGCAAATTGCTTTTGTAGCAATGTTTGTTGACATTTAGCCATGTTGCTCCCAAAAAAAAACGATTTAACGTTAAAAAATACCCTTTTTTAAAAAAAATTCAGCCGTGAAAGGGTTAAACGTTTTCGATCCGCCGAACCGACTGTCTGCTTCCGTGCCTTCTTGCCTCCAATCCAGATTTTTCTCTTCAATGCGAATCACGCCCACATTTTTCTCCAGTCAGCGGTGTTCATCCGGGACCTCATGGCTAGAGATAATCCAAGATGGAGGAAATAGGCATCGCTGTTCAAAGCCAGGTTAGTTCGGTTTTCTCTTCTTTTTGCTTTAATCTTTCAAGTTACAATTTACCTATTGACAGAAATTAAGAATTTAGTAATAGTTTTAGTGAAATATTGAAACACTTAGGCAATTGCCATTGATGTTTTCGTCAAAACCAGATTTTTTGTCGTCGGCTTTCTTGTCTTGGGAAAAAAGTTGCTTTGTCACGTTGTCATCGTTTTGCAAAAAGAAGAAATCCTACTTTTCCGAAATCCAAATCCTTAGCGTAACTCAACAAGGCTTGAATCAAATGTAAAACTCGGGGCAATTAGGGGTTAAAAGAGGTAAATTTATTATAATTTCATTTATTTCACGATCGACCGACGACCGGTCATGTTTTATTTGTAATAATATGTAACTTAGCTTATTTTGGCCACAGGAAACCCAAGCGTAATGTTTGCATATTAATGAATTTGAAAATATAAGACATCGTATGGAATTTCGAATTCAACGTTTTAAGCAATATATAAAATCAAAATTGCTGAATAAAATCGTTGAAACATTTACTGGTGTCGTATTCTATCTTTATACAGTGTTTCTACGCTATTTTGAACGATTTTTAGTCCATTTATCTTACCTTGTATTATATAATGGAAAGGAAGGAGAGTTCGGAGCTTTCGGCGTTCGACACGTGTCCACAAATGGCTCATTTTTCGCACAAAAATAGGTGCTGCTCCCATTCTGACTGGTCGTCCTCACAGTAGAATAACGTTAAATTGCATTTCTTCGAACAACTTGAACATCCCTTGTTGATTATGACGAATAAGCCGCTCCACAAAATCACATAGCACTGCAAAATAGGCGCCAGAGAGCGTGAAGGGCAGAAGAGACCACGGTGCACGGTCAACACTGGGTACCAGAGTAAAATCAAACCCCACAGGGAAGGGAACGTTCAATTTTGTCAACCTGTCATTTTTGTTGCGCCTACCATCCGGTGAGGCTGCTGGTCATGCTTTTGACGTTAAAACGGCGTCTTGAAGAGGAGGAGACAAGGAAGAAAAGATTGAAAAAGTAAAAACGGTAAAATGTCAATTGACATTTTATTGTTTTTATTTTTTGTGAAAACGTAAACCGTGCAACTGAATTGTGCTTTGTCAATGTTGTGAAACACGCCATACGCTATTCGAGGTAAAAGCGTGCTTTTTGTTTACAAAAATTAATGTTATTTTCTATCGGTAATTAAAATGCTGTATCAGTAAAACAAAAAACATTTGCACGTGGGTGCCTGAAATTAATTTGGCAGATTATATTTGCGTGTTATGACATAAAACCAAACACATTCTACAAAAAAGCGTGTCCCACCGGAACGGTTTCTTTTGTTTTCCTCGATTTTTGCACGGGCTAATTTTTGTTTTTGACTGTAGTGCGACCAGGCCCTTATTACATAAAGAAAAAATTTAATGTCTTGCAAAAGCGTAATAGCTGAACCGAGCTCAATGTTAATGTAATGTTGGTAAATGTTTTACTAATAGACGTAAAGAAGGAAACAGATAAACGGTCCGTTTTCCGTCGCTTATTCCTTGTCTCCTCCTCTTCAAGAGACCGTTTTAACGTCGAAAGCATGACCAGCAGAATGACAACTTGGTCCTCACCGGATGGTAGGCGCAACAAAAATGACAGGTTGACAAAATTGAACGTTCCCTTCCCTGTGGGGTTTGATTTTACTCTGGTACCCAGTGTTGACCGCGCACCGTGGTCTCTTCTGCCCTTCACGCTCTCTGGCGCCTATTTTGCAGTGCTATGTGATTTTATGGAGCGGCTTATTCGTCATAATCAACAAGGGATGTTCAAGTTGTTCGAAGAAATGCAATTTAACGTTATTCTACTGTGAGGACGACCAGTCAGAATGGGAACAGCACCTATTTTTGTGCGAAAAATGAGCCATATGTGGACACGTGTCGAACGCCGAAAGCTCCGAACTCTCCTTCCTTTCCATTATATAATACAAGGTAAGATAAATGGACTAAAAATCGTTCAAAATAGCGTAGAAACACTGTATAAAGATAGAATACGACACCAGTAAATGTTTCAACGATTTTATTCAGCAATTTTTATTTTATATATTGCTTAAAACGTTGAATTCGAAATTCCATACAATGTCTTATATTTTCAAATTCATTAATGTGCAAACATTACGCTTGGGTTTCCTGTGTTTTGGCCAACTATTTCACTCTTAAAACATTTTTGTTGTGAATTGGTTGTGGCCATTTCATTTTTGTCTCTTTCAGTATTGTTAAGAGCATGGTGAAGAGTTGTTGAGTGGTGAAATGATTCTGTGGGAAAACTGTCAAAGGCCTTTGTTTTTCAAGTTTATGTCAGTGATAAGGCCTTTAATAGCCAGTAAATTTGCCAAAAGACCCTTTTTTTCAAAATCACTGTCTTCTTCATTGTCATCATCATCATCATCATTTCTTATTATGCCGTCTAACATCTTACTCTTTAAGGGGTAGTAACATTCTTAGTCTTCCTAAACTGTTTACAACTTCTAAAGGTGGTAACCGGTCAAAACGCCCCAAGACAAAATGCCCCCGACAAAATCCCCTTTCACAGCATATAGAAAATAGTTAATCCATGTAAGAAAACAACTTCCCTCAAGAAAAAAGAAACTGTTTGTATATTTCTCGTTCTAAAAACATATCGCAACAAAGGTTTTAGAATTCAAGTAAGATAATTCCATGTAAAAATCCCAGGGGCGTTATGTCGGGGGCGTTTTGTCTTGGGGACGTTTTGTCTTGGGGGCATTATAACTGGCATTCCTAAAGGTAATCACCCTGTTGGGTATTTACATGTAGCAGCTAAATCTTGAAACTCCATACTGGACAACCACAGAAAACTCAAGCCCAGTTCATTTTCTGTATGTCAAACTTTACATGAGTTGAACCTACAATTGGCGTCAAAATTATTTGAGACACTTTGTCTGAAAAGGACTTTTTCTCTGTTTTTTTAAACTCAGACATTAACTTTCTCTCCATCCTCCCACCCCCTGTCCAATGTTGTACTGCTGCCCGCTGGTAAAGAAGTCTGCGGGCAACCAAAAACGCAACTTTGGTTGGGAGGGGGGGGACATGGGGTGCGATATTTTCCAAAAACACACCCTTGTAAACCAAAGTGTCTCAACAATTTTGTCTCCGATTGTATGTTTTTGGGTCAGCCAAAACTATTAATACTGTCTCTACTGTTCACAGCTACAATACACATCATGCCAGCAACCTAAGGATTAAAAGATCTCGTTGTAGCAAAGGCCAATTACGCTCTTATTTTTTATTAAAGGAATGGAATGAGATTCCTTTGGAAATTAGGAACAGTGAAACTGTTCGCAGTGTTAGAAATTCTATTTTGCAGTTTTTAGCGTGATTGTGATTTCTCTTATTTTGTATTATTATTTTTAGTTTATTTTATTTAGTGACTTTTCTTTAAGACAGGACTCGTCTGAAAACCACCTATGGGTGATGCCGATTTCCTGTATAAAGAAAGTAATAATAATAATAATAATAATAATAATAATAATAATAATAATAATAACTATAATAATAATATTAAATAACAATAATAAGTTTGACGGTTGATTCAAACAGTTAAACTTCAATGTGCCAAACTTTATTCATTTAAGTTTTATCCCCCCCCCTTGGTTAGGATTCAAGTCGACCAGCAACTGCTACAAGCAGTTCATTGTCCACTGTAGACCCAGATGTAGATGATCTTTACACAAAATACAAGAAGCTTCAAGCACAGCTGGAATTTTTAAAAGTCCAGGAAGAATACATTAAAGATGAACAGAAGAATCTAAAAAAGGAGTTACTCCATGCACAAGAAGAAGTAAAAAGAATCCAATCTGTTCCTTTGGTTATTGGCCAGTTTCTGGAGGCTGTTGATCAAAACACAGGAATTGTTGGCTCCACGACAGGTGAGGAGTGAACGATGACAGAATTCATTTGAAAACTTCCAACATACAATGTAAAATATAACATAATGGTCATTCAATCGTAGCCTCATTACTTATGGCGCAGAACACGAGTTGTAAATTCGCTGTCGACTTTTCTTTTTTTTTTCATGTCACATTAGCGAATGCAAATTTATGCACGCATATTTTACATGTAGTTTCACTGGTCTGATTGGTTGATACGCGACCTTGTGATCTCGCTCTTGATTTTCAAGATGGTGGAAAAATCTTTTTGTGTGTTGACTTGAGTAACAAAGGAACAATTATACAGCGTACAAGTTTTCAAGACAATGCAAGGCATTCATACACTGTAGATGGATAGGACCATTTGATATTGTGTTTGCCAGATTTATTATTGTATTATTGTTCCGGCGAGTGTTATGTTTTTTATAACTTTCCATTTGCTTAGCGATCGAGGTTTCAAGGTCTTTCAAGTGTTGGCTACTGAATGTATTGTAGTATTACTTTTTAGACTTTTTGATGTTTGTTTCTCCGTAAAAGCACCCAAAACAATTGGGAATCAATACTGCAATGGGTTTAAGATTCCATGGGTTCAAACTGTGTACAGCTTCTTGTTTGAAGTGTTGTTTTGTTGTCTATGGTGACCTTTCAAATAAAAGCTAATAAGCTGTATTTCCTTGTGGTAATATTTATTATGCTGTACAAGATGGTTCTAACTTTTGAGTCTGTTGTTGAAATCCTAAAGTGTGACCATTCAAACAAAACCTATTGATTAGTACTTTCCTGTTATGCTGGCTGTTTAATATCAAAATTTTGCTCAAAAAAGTTGGTGTCATTATGAGTTTTGAGTTCTGTCGTTCTTAACATTGAAATGGTGAAAGCCTTTTTATTGTGTTTGTATTTACATGTATTGTTATTATTTGTCTCCAGGCTCCAACTACTATATTCGCATTCTCAGCACCATTGACCGGGAGCTGTTAAAACCTAGTGCATCAGTAGCACTGCATAAGCATTCCAATGCACTAGTCGACGTCCTTCCTCCCGAAGCAGACAGCAGCATAGCTATGCTAACTGCAGATGAAAAACCAAATGTTGCCTATGCCGATATTGGTGGGATGGACATTCAAAAGCAGGAAATGCGGGAAGCAGTTGAGCTTCCGTTGACGCATTTTGAGCTTTACAAGCAAATTGGAATTGATCCACCAAGGGGGGTTCTTATGTTTGGACCTCCTGGGTGCGGCAAAACCATGTTAGCAAAAGCAGTTGCTCATCACACTACAGCTGCATTCATTCGGGTTGTGGGATCAGAGTTCGTTCAAAAGTATCTTGGTGAGGGACCTAGAATGGTCCGTGATGTGTTCCGTTTGGCTAAGGAAAATGCCCCGGCGATTATATTCATTGATGAAATTGATGCTATTGCTACTAAGAGATTTGATGCGCAGACTGGAGGTAATAAAATTGACAACTACTTTGTATCATTTTGATAATTACTCAGATGACTCTTTCTCCTAGTCAATGATTTTAAACTGGTCTAAATGGCCTGTGAATGGCCAAAGTTCTTGTACCCTTTGTGACATCATCATGTCTTACAACAAAAGATGTCTTTGATAACCAACTTATGTCAGATAACGAAATCAGATACATACAAGAAACCCAGTAAATTTGATTGGCAATTGAAGAAAAATTTGCTTTTTCTACTGATTGCCACTTGTTAAATATCTTTACTTTCTCTAGCATTTATGTGGAAATGTTTCTTGAAATATTGAAGTCTATTGCAATACCAACAAGGGGGAAAACGTGTTTATTTTTTTCTCCTTCAAAAACTAAATTATGTTGAAATTTTGGTCTGTACACTGCCTGAAATGAAAAAGCAATTCACTAGCCCTTGAATAAAAAAATATGTAGTTTTCATGTTGCAAACAATGTTTTGGCTGCAATTTTTCTTCATGTAGAAAGTGGTAAAAAAAATGGCATCAGTGGTTTTAAATTGCCATTTTTCACTAAAACTCTAATGGTCAGTGCATTAAGAAAATAACATGTTTTAGTTTACAAGACCTATTCTTTTTTTTACATAAATAGCACTTGCAAGCTTATTAATCTTGAATTGACATTATTTTTCTTTGGAAAAGTAATAATGTAATTTCAATCTTTTCTTAGCTGACAGAGAAGTACAAAGAATATTGCTTGAATTATTAAATCAGATGGATGGCTTTGATCAGAATGTTAACGTCAAGGTTAGTGTCTGATTGTTTTTCTTGTTTCAAGAAGGAAATAATTGAAGGGCTCATGGCAAGGACGTCCTAAGTACTTTTTTGGAAAATTTTCACTGAAATCTTGGATTTTTGGCCTTAAAAGGGACTCCTTACCAAAATTATGACTGGATCATGTAAATATGACTGAAGAGATTTGAACCAGGGTCAACCAATCTTCTATCTTCAAACAGAATATTTTTTTTGAAACGATACGTAGGGTGTCTGGGGACCATAGAGTATATAGGGTGTCATAAGGGCCCAAAACTTTTTCTCGAAGATGTGGATTTTCTTCCCCATTTTGGATCTGTTTTAAGTACCTTGACAATAATAAATCATTAATTTGACAAAACTGTGCTTTTAAGGAGGCTCGTACCCATTTCTCAAGTCCACACCCTTTCAATTTTAATGGGCAATATCTTTTGTTGTAGTGCATAAAAAGACAAGCCACTTTGCATGCAAACACACAATACATTGAACTTTATGGGAGTATAGGATTTGTTTACATCCGTGCTTCCATGGCAACGGAATGGTGATCCTCTGAAATTCACAAGTTGCGGAGTTTCTCTAGATCAAGAGAAATTTTTGTAAAACCCGCTAGTGGACTAATTGATTAGACCATGGGCTTCAACTGGACAAAGTTTGAAAGAAATGTATGAGAGCGTTTTCGAAATTTTTAAGGATGAAGTTTTGGGGATTATAAATACAGTGAAAAACATACTATCGACATAATTGGCTAATATCTAAAGAAAATGATGCGCGATGGGGATGCAGTTTCATCTCATAGTAGTTTGATTCCATTTGAAATGGTGTGTGAAAAAGTGAGGGGGTTGCTTTGGCCGATTGCGAGAAAGAAGGATTTGATTAGCGTGCGTTCAGCTGCTCTTGTTGCCATTTTTGTATGTAATTTGGTCTACGCCTACAAATGTGATGATTATTTGGAAACCACGAGATCAATTTTTTTAAAAATTTGACAATCTTGAGTTTGGTCATCAATTTATATGGCCTGCAAGTTTCAAGGACATTGAAGACATGCAAGGCAATAAAATAGGGCCTCCAATGAACCAATTTTTTCCCGCAGATTTTGTGTTTACAAGTGAGCGTCCTCATTATTCACGAGTATTGTTTTCGAGTTTCATATGCACGTGCAAAACTTTAGCAAAAAATTTATTTGCATCGGAACAGAACGCTCGATTGCTTTCCGAAGAATTTTCCGAAAGATGCTAATAGCTGGCTTGAGAATTGTAATAACATTACGTACTCAATATTGCGCTATTACGCTGTAATGCAGCCATACAAGGGTCTCTTTAAAATTGCAGGACAAGAAGAACATATCCCAATTTGGAACTAAATTTATAAACGTAATGCAAAAACGGTGCTTCTTTAATAAGTCACACGCAAGAACAGCGTGACAACTTTATATTTTAGCTGAGAATTCTGCTTTGCGCTATTTTATATCTAAATAAGGAACAGATGCTATGCCGATTGCAACAAATAACCAGAGTGAGACAATCATAAATGTGTTATTTCTGCATCCGGCACTTGATGAAACTTGACGTTTCCGACGTTGTCTTCATCAGTACTGTTGTCATTGCTATTCGTAACGCAAGCCAGTTATTAGCATGTTTCGGAAAATTCTTCGGAAAGCAATCGAGCGTTCTGTTCGATGCAAATAACTTTTTTGCTAAAGTTTTGCACGTTCATATGAAACTCGAAAACAATACTCGTGAATAATGAGGACGCTCACTTGTAAACACAAAATCTGCGGGAAAAAATTGGTTCATTGGAGGCCCTATTTTATTGCCTTGCATGTCTTCAATGTCCTTGAAACTTGCAGGCCATATAAATTGATGACCAAACTCGAGATTGTCAAATTTTTAAAAAAATTTATCTTGCGGTTTCCAAATTATCATCACATTTGTAGGCGTAGACCAAATTACATACAAAAATGGCAACAAGAGCAGCTGAACGCACGCTAATCAAATCCTTCTTTCTCGCAATCGGCCAAAGCAACCCCCTCACTCCTCACTTTTTCACACACCATTTCAAATGGAATCAAACTACTATGAGATGAAACTGCATCCCCATCGCGCATCATTTTCTTTAGATATTAGCCAATTATGTCGATAGTATGTTTTCACTGTATTTATAATCCCCAAAACTTCATCCCTAAAAATTTCGAAAACGCTCTCATACATTTCTTTCAAACTTTGTCCAGTTGAAGCCCATGGTCTAATCAATTAGTCCACTAGCGGGTTTTACAAAAATTTCTCTTGATCTAGAGAAAATCCGCAACTTGTGAATTTCAGAGGATCACCATTCTGTTGCCATGGAAGCACCGATGTAAACAAATCCTATACTCCCATAAAGTTCAATGTATTGTGTGTTTGCATGCAGAGTGGCTTGTCTTTTTATGTACTACAACAGAAGATATGGCCCATTAAAATTGAAAGGGTGTGGACTTGAGAAATGGGCACGAGCCTCCTTAAAGGCCTAAAACATACAATTTTAGTGAAAGTTGCCAAAAACACACTTAGGACGTTCTTGCCGGGAGCCCTTCAATTGTTGTCATAATAACAATTATACTCAAAGAGGACTTCACTTTTGAACATGATTGTTAAAAGGAAATGCAATGGGGATTTAGACATTTTGGGGTCAAAACTGCCCTGAATAAAAACTAAGTAACTTTGTCATACTTGTACACAAAATGGTTTTAGAACACTAACAGGGGAGATATTAAAGGGAGGGTTTCACGGTTTGGCACATGTGCAAGCTATGATGTAACCCATTTATTGTCACTGTTTAGACCAATTGGAAGCGAGTAGATAACTCCGGCAGGAAATTTGCTCGTGAAAATGTTGCGGTTAGTCAGCTGATTGAATGGATGATTATGCATACCCATGAAAGCCACCAGAGCGTGGAAAAAATTCTCCGGGTCAAAGCTTTTATTCAGTGTTGACTTTGGCGGTGTTATTCATTTAATTTTTTGGTAAATTTTGGTCATCCATTGCTTTGGTTGGCCTAATGATAGTGTGTGATTATTGAAGTAAATGTGAGTGGTTTTTTAACCGATAAAATTGGTAAGAAAGCGAATAAAGCATTATAATCTGTGCACATGCGCCGAACCGTGAAACCATCCCTTTAACCATAGTCAACCATATTTCTGAGTTTTAGTGAGTTTTCCATGATACAAGGCAATTAACTTGAAAAATTTTTTTCACGATGCAATCCATAACCATCCTGACCAGTTGCAGCCAAAGGCACTCATCTTTAATCTTAAACCACTGACAGAGTAATTTTAAACAGAACTAGACCATAATGTTTGGGTTTCTGTTGATTTAAATATGTATTTTGTGCTTTTTAAAGTAAAACCAAAAATGGTCACATAGCCCCTTTACTTGACTTTCTTGTCGTTTGCTAGGTTATCATGGCAACCAATCGTCACGACACTCTTGATCCTGCACTGCTTCGTCCAGGCCGCTTGGATCGTAAAATTGAGTTTCCCATGCCCGACAGAAGACAAAAACGTCTCATCTTCTCTACAATCACTGCAAAGATGAACCTGTCAGAAGAAGTCGATTTAGAAGATTGTATCCTTTCCTTTGTGTAATGAATACATACACATCTTAACTCTTTAACTCCCAAGAGTTTGTCAAACATCAAAATTCAAGAAAAATTCCAAATTTCATTATGTAAAATATTGAAAAACAAATGGTACCATGTAAAAGTACTGCCGAAGAGGTTTCATTTGAATGGTCACACCATAGGATTTCATCAACAGACTCAAAAGTTAGAACAAATGGTACCATGCAAAAGTACTGCCAAAGAGGTTTCATTTGAATGGTCACACCATAGGATTTTGTCCACAGAAATCAAAAATTAGAACTACACTACATCTCTACATAATTGACTCTGGGAGTGAAAGGGATAAAGTGCTACTATAATCAATGAGTACATTTCATATTCAGCAAATTGGTAGTTAGCTTCCTAAAGTACAAGTTACATGTATTCAAGCTTTACTTTCATACAGTGAAGTAATTGAGTTTTGGTGTCATCTAAAAATTCAAAATGCACATTGTGATTGGTTTATTCTTAGCTTCTGCTCGCGACTCTGACAATCCACATGTAGGTTTCACTAGAACATAGGTGACAGAGTCATGAGCGCAATCAGAAACAGTGGAAACATTCTGATTCTTGCCACTCTGATCCCATCAAAGTTGTGGGTCCATTTACAACTTTGTTGTTTGATTTTCACTAGGTCATACTCACTCTTACAACTCTGGTTATGACTGCGACTCTGTTGCTAGTGAAAATCAGTTGTAAGAGACCATCTTTTTGGTCCCAAGTGTGGCTGCTAGCATGAGTCAACATTACTGTCTTTTATTGCAAGCTACTGGGAACTTTACATTTTTTTGTATTAAAAAAACATTTTGTCTTTTGAGAAAATGTTGCAAAAATCCTTGACTTGTTTGATATTAGACGTTGCAAGACCTGATAAGATCAGTGGTGCAGACATCAATGCCATTTGCCAAGAGGTAAAATATCTTTAAACTTTATCCAGTTTGCAGGGTCTATAAGTAAAGGCCTGAAGTTTAAATAAAAGCTTCAAAGTACTGTGATACCACACTATAACAAAGTACAAGGAATTTGGGAAATGTGTTTGACACGCTGGGCGTTTGTTATAAACAAAACCTTGTTATAACAAATCTTTGTTATATCTGGTGTGGCCAATAATCATTTTGCCTTAAAATCAAACATTGCTACATTGCACCACTCAGCATTTGATTTTATCCAGACAGAAAAATTACACTTTTTTTACATTGGAATACACTGTATGATAGGATTGAAGGATTTCAAATCGGTTGATCTGTTTTGCATTCAACTTCAGTTGCACAGTGACATTATTCATAATATCAGGGTAGATTTTGTTACACCAGAGTTTATAATAGTTCTGTTCCATACATTTTGCTGTCAGTGAGTTTCACTTATGTCCAGAAAGAGTTTGGTCTGGATGGAGGATGTCGTTGTTTATACCAGGGACTATACCATTGTAAATGGAATTGTTATACCTGGGACTTTGTGAGAATGTGGTTCATTAAACTGGGGACTTCCATTATAAAGGAGTTTGTAATATCAGGGTTTCACTGTAGAACTGTCCTATGGTGCCATTCATTTGGAATTTTTTCCCACTGGAAATGTGTTTGCAAACTTGCACAGTCAAACATGTCCCATGGTTTTCTCGTTTAAGTTTGTGGATAAAATGTTATTTCAATTCAAAAAGCTATTATGCCACAATTTTCATGGGTTTTTAGTTCCTTTTTCAGTTCCTTTTTCAGTGTCCCATAGTTGGAAATTTTCTTGCTTTGAGACAAATAGATGACATGTTTTATTTGTTTCACTAGGCTGGTATGCAGGCTGTAAGAGAAAACCGCTACGTGATCCTAGCTAAAGATTTTGAGAAGGGGTACAAAAATAATGTCAAGAAAGATGAACAAGAGCATGAGTTTTATAAGTAGTCTGTACAATGTACCAAGTATTGATATTTCTGTGAATAAACACTGCTTATTGTATTGCATAATTTGATGTTCTGTCTGTAGATATTAAAAATATGGTGACCATGTTGAAGTCCGAAATGATTTTTTGTTGTTGTTGCATTGTCCTTTAAGGTGAAGTCATACAGGTGACAAAATCGTGCAACAATGTTGCATTGCAAGTTGCAGCCTTGATGTTGTGCATATTGCCACCTGTGTGCGCAACAAATTTTCATGTCGCACAAAATATAAGTGAACTAGTTTTTGCAACAGAAACATTTTGTTGCACAAGGTGGTACAGTCAAACTTGTATGTAGCGGTCACCCTTGGGAAATGGCCAGGTGACCGTTGTATACAGGGTGACCGCAATATACAGGTTTCCTTTAAACTGAACTTGAAGTTAATGAATAACGTTTTTATGTGGAAATAATCACTCAATTTACATTTTATTAACAATAACAATTAACAGCAACGTTCATAATATGAGTAAAAGGCCCCTAAAATGTCCGTATAAGAATTCTGATAGAAGAGGAATTTGACGCGGAGCGCTATGGTCTATAAAACAACAGCTGTCAACTTGACAAGTACAGTGTAATAATCGGGGAACTACGCAGAATTCGAAAGTGAATACAGTCTGATACGGAAAATACGGGTGTTAGTTCAAGACAGAAACTAACCGTATTGTTTGAAAGCGATATGACCCGCTCTCGAGAGCAGGACATCGGCACTTTGGTTGCCTATTTGTTGCTATCTGTCGCAACCATGTATCGGACGCAGGCGATGACATATAGTATAATATTTGTATTTGTGTGCGACCCCTACCTTGATAGCTACTGATTTAATGAGCTGTTGAATAAAGCTTGTTGTGATTCGCTAATGGTTTGATCGTAATCCAATTTGGTGACCGTTATATACAGGTAAACAATAATGAAATTGTGGATTCGGGAAGTCTAAAGGGTGACCGCGTCCGTAGACTGCTAGCTATCCCTTTTTCAGTCAATCGAGCGGGCGAGCGCTGTCACAGTGATACGTGTATACCCCCGTACACATATTACTAGTGATATGTGTATCCCCTTCCAATATGGCTGCCGTGTTACCCTCCCAGGATACCTAAATCCCTAGTGAATAGTGTATCCCTTTCATATGCGAAATTTCGTGTGAAGCCTTTAAAATTATGGATAGCACTCGCGAAATGTAGAAACCTTTTCTAATATGCTAAAAATCATGAGTATCCACGGTAATTTACCAAACAAGAGAACTTAATTTTACGACCATTTCCCACTGAAATTTCGAGTTAGACCCAAAATTAGAGTCGCTATTTTATTTGGACAAGCCGAAAGGACCAATGATATTACCCGGTTTAAAAGCAAATTCCCAGGCAAATCTAAATGCGGGAATCCGAAAGTGTATAAAATTTATGCCAGCATGTCACTATAGCTATACTAGTTCGCTGCAAAGGGAGGGGTAGTGGGGGTACACATATCACTAGTGATATGTGTACCCCCACCTGGGATACGCATATCACTAGTGATATGTGTATCCCCTTCCTGAATATGGCTGCCGTGTTTTGTGTATCCCTCTCCCTCTGCAGCGAGCTATCTAGTTAAGTGACGTTATCACAATAATATCTGCATCTACATATCACTAGTAATATGCGTATCCCGGGTTGGGATACACATATCACTAGTGATATGTGTATCCCCGTACACACATCACTAGTGATATGTGTACGGGGGTACGCATATCATTGTGGCAACTTCAATTCATCAGATAGTTCGCCGCAGAAGGGATACACAAAACACGGAAGCCATATTCTGCATAGTGAGGGAATTCACATATCAAGTAAGGGGATACACATATCACTAGTGAATTGTGCATCCCCACCCGGAATATACATATTACTAATGATATGTGTACGGGGGGTACGCATATCACGGAGATACACAGTTTATTGTGACAACTTCACTTTACTAGGTAGTTTGCTGCAAAGGGATGGGGAAACACAAAACACGGCAGCCATATTCTGGAAGGGGGTACACATATCACTAGTGATATGTGTATCCCCACCCGGAATATACATATTACCATTGATATGTGTACGGGGGGTACACATATCACGGAGATACACAGGTTGTTGTGACAACGTCAATTCACTAGGTGGTTCGCTGCAAAGGGGTGGGGATACACCAGAAAACGGTATGTTCAAGAAGGGGATACACATATCACTAGTGAATATGTGTATCCCCACCTGGAATACACGCATTACTAATGATATGTATACGGGGGATATACCTATCGCGGGGGTACACAAATTATTGTGACAACGTCACTTCACTAGGTAGTTCGTTGCAGAGAGATGGGGATACACAAAACACGGCAGCCATATTCTGGAAGGGGGTACACATATCACTAGTGATATGTGTATCCCCACTGGGAAAACACATATAACTAGTGATATGCGTACGAGGGATACACATAACACGCAGATACACAAATTATTGTGACAACGTCACTTCACTAGGTAGTTTGCTGCAAAGTGATGGGAAATGCACAAAACACTGTTTATTCATGAAAGGGATACACATATCACTAGTGATATGTGTATTTCCACTTGGAATACACATATTGCTAGTGATATGTGTACGGGGGATACACAAATTATTGTGACAACGTCACTTCACTAGGTAGTTTGCTGCAAAGTGATGGGAAATACACATATCACTAGTGGTATGTGTATCCCCACTATTAATATGTGTGCGGGGAAACGCATATCACGGAGATACACATATCATTGTGGCAACTTCACTTCACTGGATAGTTCGCCGCAGAGGGAAAGGGATACACAATTCAAATACGACAGCCAAATTCAGGAAGGGGATGCACATAACACTAGTGATATGTGTATCCCCACCGAGGATACGCATATTACTCAAGTGATATGTGTACGGAGGTATGCACATATCACGGAGATACACATATCATTTCGGCAACATCACATTACTACTTAGTTCGCTGCAGAGGGAGAGGGATACACAAAACACGACAGCCATATTCTGAAAGGGGGTAAACATATCACTAGTGATGTGTGTATCCCCACCGGGAATACACATATTACTTGTGATATGTGTACGGGGGGTACACGTATCACGGGGATACACAAATTATTGTGACAACGTCACTTCACTAGGTAGTTCGCTGCAAAGGGATGGGGATACATAAAACACGGCATATATTGGAAGGGGATACACATATCACTAGTGATATGTGTATCCCCACCGAAGATACGCGTATTACTCAAGTGATATGTGTACGGAGGTATACACATACCATTTTAGAAACATCACTTTACTAAAATTCGCCGCAGAGAGAGAGAGAGGGATACACAAAACACGGCAGCCATATTCTGAAAAGGGGTACACATATCACTAGTGATATGTGTATCCCCACCGGGAATACACATATTATTGTGACAAAGTCACTTCACTAGGTAGTTCGCTGCAAAGGGATGGGGATACACAAAACACGGCATATATTGGAAGGGGATACACATATCACTAGTGATATCACTAGTGATATGTGTATCCCCACCGAAGATATGTAATAAGTGCAACATCAGGGCTGCAACTTGCAATGCAACATTGTTGCATGACAAGGTGCACAATTTTGTTGCCCGCATTACTTGATCACCTTTATGTGAAACTATTCCAATTACTACCTTGGTGCGATGGGCATCCCTTGCCAAGTATAAATATAGATGTAGATGTAGAAGGGTGTTTTCGACTTCACATTACAATCCAACGTCATGTTAGCGACCACTGGAAATGCAAAGCAAGGGCGGATCTAGGGGGAGGGTGCACGGGGTGCGCACTCCACCCCCCCCCCCCCCCCCGAGATGACCTAGTCTGCATTGTTCGCTTTTAAAATTTGTTAATGTCACCCTTCAGTTACGTCATTCCTTAGAGGTGCACCCCCTCCTAAGAAAAATCCTGGATCCGCCCCTGCAAAGGTATTCACTTACAAGAGGTTAGACCGCAGGGGGTCTTAACTTTGAATCATATGAAACTAGTTGTTTCAATGTACAAAGCACATATATCGTAAAATATTGTATTACATTGGTCACGGTCGCTTATGAAAGGTGATTGCTTATGAGAGGTTTCATCTATGATAATTTAACTGGAAAAAATTGGTATTTTGGGAAAGACAAGTGTTCACTTAAGAGATGGTCCCACATGGGCCCAGGACTCAGGTCCAACTGTATAAAAAGCCCTTCCAGGCTTTCAAGCGCCATTACTTGTACTTCCACTCCAGCGCCTTTGTTACAGTGTGACGCATCTTTATACAATTTTTGTTTGCAAGTTTTGTGACAAACTTTATACTCCTGTAATAGAGGGTCGTGAAGGGGGGTCCTAATCCCATTTCCCAGCAAATTGTATTTTTTAAATCCCAGCCTGCTCAAATCCCACAATCCCAGCCTGTGTTGCTCAAATTGAAATCCCATTCCCATTTTTCTATTGTTTTTGTTTCATGAATCCCAGTCCCAGTGCACAAAATCCCATTTCTCAGCCTCTAAAAAAGGCAAATCCCAGCTCCCATTTTACCCCTTCACTACCCTCGTAATAAACACTTAGTGACAAGATTACAATTGAATGTTTGTCGCTTTGTTTATCACAGAAGTGCAAAGTTACAAAACTTGTTAACAGAAAAAAAAAAAACAACAGTTTGTTGGGTGCCCGCGGTGAGATGCATCACACTCTTAAGTGGTCTAATTCCATTTTCCACCCCATGGTCCACCCCATTTTCCACCCCATGGTCCCACCCATTTTCCACCCCATTTTCCACCCCATGGTCCACCCCATTTTCCACCCCATGGAAAATCGCACACAGTATTTCTCTTGTTTCAGTAGCCTTGGCAATTTTTGGGAGTGGGGTGATTAAAAGAAAGGCTGTGAATAAATCAAGTTCACTTGCTTGGCTTTTCTTTTGAGTTGGTATGTACGTCTCGGAACGCCTCACAGGATTGGCTGAGAAAACAATAGAACAAACAACGGGACAATGGACCCTTGCCCTTAAAACAATGCATTTGTGTGATACCCAGGCCCAATGAATCAATTAGAGGTTCTGAAGAGGTGCATAGTATCTGTCCCCAACAACACCGTGTTGCACGTTTGTACTTCCCAAAGGCCTGTTACCCCCTCCCCCCCCCCCTTTCTGCAGGAAGTTTTTGGGAATTTGCGTAACCCTATTAACCATAATTTCCGCCCGCCCCCTCCCCCCCAAGTCCCCATCATCCTGTTCCACATCCCCTAACTGTTACCCCCCCCCCCCCCCCCCCCCTCCTTTCTGCAGGAAGTTTTTGGGAATTTGCATAACCCTATTAACCATAATTTCCGCCCGCCCCCTCCCCTCCAAGTCCCCATCATCCTGTCCCACATCCCCTAACTGTTACCCCCCTCCCCCCCTTTCTGCAGGAAGTTTTTGGGAATTTGCGTATCCCTATTAACCATAATTTCTCCCGCCCCCTCCCCTACAAGTCCCTATCATCCTGTCCCACGTCCCCTAAGGACTGCAACCCAAGTAAGCAACATTTGATCATTGGAGACTGGTAACTAGTAAAAGAACGCCTGGCGTTATTTTGCTATCCGTGTGAAAATTTTGAAAGTGTCTTTCTCTATTTGCATTCCGAACAAAGTGAGTTGTTCCCTGGCAATATATAATGATTTAGGGAAGATAGTTTAGCTGGCTGAAGAAACTAAATCCAACGGTAAGTTTGTTTATTTTGTTTTGAATCATTTTGCCCAGTCAAAACTGACGGAAATGTACCATGCCGGCTTGATCGATCATTTTAGAAAATATTTTTATTGAATCCAAACTGACGGTAATATTACATTCATAACACAATAACTTATTTAATAAGTGTTCGTTGAAAACTTAATACACCTTCCATGAAGCATTTCCTATGAATACAGGCAAGATGACCTAGAAAATTACGAGTTTTGACGGAATATGAATTCCTCTTAATCTCGTTGTGTTGATATCCTCATTGTTTTTATCAATGCATGGTAAACGTTTAGCCATCTGCTTAATTTACCGTATAATAACTAAGATACGTGGCTTAAAAAAAGGACTTTCGTGGTGTAGTTCAAGTTAACATATAAACGCAAGCGACATGCATTTTTCTTACAAAAAAATAGGAATATTTCTACATCCTACAATAGTTTAGATGGAGCCTTTAATAATTTTGCTGTAAGATTATAAAAATAATGATTAATTTTTAATTACAAAGGCTAAAGGGGGCCTGCAAAAATGACTTGTGATGATCTAACATAAACATCTCTTTTACTAAGGTATTTTTCTTTATGAAATATGAATGTGAATATCGAAGTCTGATTTTTTCTTTTTTTTCCCTTCGTTTTTTTATTGCTTAACCCTTCATTATGCCACCGTATTGCTAAACCATTTTTGCTTTGAAGTTGTTGGACAAAACCTTTAAGTAAGTAACTTTAAATGAACCTGAATCCGTTAGCATGATTCACAAAGGGAGGGGTGGGGGGGGGGGGGGGAATGTTGGGACATTTGACCTCTATTCTCATCTTCACCCTTGGGAATTTGACTTTACCTCAGGGCTACAGGGTGACGGCATTTGCATGACTTAGTATAGATTTGTAAGTAAAAAAGCAAATGTACCTTATTCGTACTAATTTTCGCGAGGCTTTAATTTCGCGATTTTCGCGATTTGTAAAAAATCACGAAATTAAAGACTTGCTAAAATTAGGATACGCAAAAATTAAAAACGCGAAATTTAATACACTTCTATAATTGCTTTAATTAATGATTAACTGCGTTTATAGCTACATGGTAATTGTCATCAGTCTATTTATCTTCTACTTCAGCACTTTCTTCATCCGAATCACTCATTTCTTCTTTTTGTACATGTAGCTCTTTTAAAACATCTTTCGTGCAGTATTTGCTTGATTAGTCTGATTATAAATGCTATTTCTGTTATCTAATTGCTAATCATGATTTGCAAATCAATCGTCATTTAAGTGGTTATTCAATGAAAAACGGTTCTCTAAGTCTGTCTTTTGTCAATTTTCGCGAAATTAAATACCCTAAAATTATCTTGTTTTGCAAAATCGCGAAAATTAGTGCTTGTGAAATATTCGTGTTCCAAATTCGCGAAATTAAGTGCTGCGAAAATTAGTATGAATAAGGTACTTTAAATTGAGACCATCATTTGCCCAAAGGGACTGTTCTAACAACACGCGTCATATCAGTGACCTAAGGATTAATAGATCTCATTGTAACAAAGGCCAATAGTTATTATGCTCTTCTCATTTTTAATTGAAGGGATGGAATGAGATTTCTTTAGAAATTAGGCACAGTGAAACTGTTCCTGGTTTTAGAAATTCTATTTTACAATTTTTAGCGCGATCTTGGTTTTTCTTATTTCGCATTAATTATTATTTTTGGCTTATTTATTAACTGGCTCGTCGCTTTGCGACGAGTCAGTTCTTAAAATACCCTTTTTTTTTTCTGTCGTGTCACCTGCCCCGGGAATCGATTTTGCTGCGGCCAACACCGTACCTAGTTTACTTCCGGTTTTCAGAAATCAGTGATGTCATCGAAACGACAATTTACAATTGAAATATTTACCGTTCTAATTTCGACGGAATTGTTAAACATTAAATCGCTGTGATTTCAGAATGTGTTCTATTTCTGGTAAAAGGAAAGCGCGTTGAACTTTTCTAACCAAATCAATTGTCAAACAGTTGAGTTTAGATCGAATGAATAAAACACGTCCCGGCACGTCAACTGCTGAGTAAACAATTCTCAAGCATTACGCCATGGAGTCACGTTGAAATTCCAAACATCTCGAATTTATGTCACGCTATGGTCAGCTGTTAATCATTTGATCGATCATGTTGACATTGTTCATGTATTGGAAATCCTATCACCAATTCTCCAAAATGCCTGTGTTTAAACAATCCTGATTCCTTGTTGTAGGTGGTTTCAAGGATTTTAAAGCGAAAAAAATATACAAGTTCTAATCTTATGTTTTTGGCTCTGCTTTGCGATTTATATCCTTTGTATATCGCTACCGTGTTTGATTTTATTTGTGTTTTCAACTACAATTGAAATATTTACCGTTCTAATTTCGACGGAATTGTTAAACATTAATTCGCTGTGATTTTCGGATGTGTTCTATTTC
This sequence comes from Cladopsammia gracilis, assembly GCA_022457155.1. Classification (NCBI taxonomy): domain Eukaryota; kingdom Metazoa; phylum Cnidaria; class Anthozoa; order Scleractinia; family Dendrophylliidae; genus Cladopsammia; species Cladopsammia gracilis. Next base: position 1,605,721 of record JAJGOT010000110.1, read on the forward strand.
TGGTAAAAGGAAAGCGGGTTGAACTTTTCTAACCAAATCAATCAGTTGTCGAACAGTTGAGTTTGGATCGAATAAGTCTGCTGAGTAAACAATTCTCAAGCATTACGTCATGGCCGGAGTCACGTTGAAACTCCACACATCTCGTATTTATGTCACGCTATGCTCGCCTGTTTATCATTTGATCGATCACATTGATATTGTTAATTTATTCGAAACCCCATCACCTATTCTCCAAAATGCCTGTCTTTAAACAATCCTGATTAGGTGGTTTTTAAGGATTTTAAAGCGAAAAAAATATATACAATGTTTTTTTCTAACAGTACCGAGCAGAGAAAAAAATATAGGCCTGAAATTGTAGCCAACTAAGGGATGTACGATTTTATTTTATTTTATTTCTTTTTTTGTTTGGGGGGGAGGGGGGGGGCGGGGGGGGACAGGGGCGGTGTTGGGCAATTTTTCTGAGCATGAATTTGTTTTTCGTCTTGATGTTGTGCAAGAATTTTTTTCGAGATTGTTCCATTTTTGCTGTGCAGGAATTTTGCTTTTAGTGATTTGGGTACTAAAATTTTTATCTAAAATGGCCGCCATTAGAATTATCGTGGTACCCTTTAGGTTATTGAGCTGAAAAATATGACAGGACCTATTTGTCAGTCAACTGTTTTTTATTGCGGTCTCATTTATGTTTTAAAATTTGTACCTCTTTGGGCAAAAAGCTATTTGGGCCACACCCTTCAAACGAGGTTCTGGTATCTTTTAGGGTGATTTTCTAAACTTTCTGACAAGTGCCCCCGTCATTTTGATATGGGAGCACCACCCCCCCCCCCTACCTCCCCGGGGGGACCTCTCTACAATGACCACATCTCTACCACAGCTTTGTTTTCTAGTTTAGACTTCTTATTTAACCACTCAACACTCAAATCCTCTTCAAATGAGGAAAACGTCCCCATAACAGCCACATCTCAATGAAAACTAGAAAATTATATCCGAGGGTGGTTTCAGAGAGATTCTAGTGTATTTTTCTCAAATTGCTCTGTAACACGTGATCTCGAGCTTAGCCATGATGCCCCAAATAACTCATTGTCACATTAAATCTCATTTCTAACTCATCACGGTATTTTACCATCGTGAGGTCCTGATACGAGTCCACACAGTCCCTCTCGCCGTTATAGCATTCACCGTAATGAAAAACGGAACCGATGCTCGGTTCAAGCTGACGAACTGGGTAAAATGTTTCGGAAGGATTTGTGATCCCATTTAAATCTAAAGAAAATACTTTCTTTGGCAAAGCAATACATCTCGACCCTCCGTCCGTCGAGTGCTTAGCCCTTGAAGTAAATTTTTGTGTGAAAAGTTGAGTTTTTGAGAGGTAATCGCCAGATTTTGCAGTGTCAAATTTGAAGCTTTGAAAGCAGTAACCAGCTGTGTCGTCATCTAGATCTCCGACAGTTTGAAAAATCTTGGGAGTATTATTATGCTGAAAAGGGACAATAAATTCGTCCAAGTTATTAAACGCCACGTAGTCAAACCTCTCCAGGTTCCTATACAGGCAGTCATTCAGCGCTACAGTTTTTCCATAATCTTCAATATTTGAACCAATGTGTTGTGGTATTTCCCACGGCAAGATGTTCACCAATCCCTTTTCTTTGTAATATCGCAGAACGTCAAGAGTTTTTTGCGAGGCTTTCGAGTTATAAAACGTAAAATGGGACACGCCCAAAATATGGGATAGTTCTATGAACTCCACGAGTCTTGCAGCGGAAATATCACCAGTTATTGGCGGAACGCAAAGGCTATAAGTTTCGGTATTTACCCTGCGGTCGACAACATGCAAAGGAATTATTTTGGTGGTTTTTGACGTCTGTAACTGTGGTTCCGGCTCGAGAGAAATGTTAACGGAACACAAGGTATAACTGTCGATTTGTTCTGGTAGATCACAGGACGACATAAAACCTTGGTATGACTCTCCTTGGCTTGTTCCAAGTTCTTCAACTTCCACAATGCTAGTAAAAAATTCATACGTGTTCAAGTCCATAAAATGGCAGTACAATTGAGGGATTTCTCCGTAGGCTGGTAAAATTGAAATTAAACGAATGAAAGCTTGTTCCTTAAATCTAAAGTCTAAAAACCCCGAATAAATCACGCTTCCCGCTACGGGCTCGTGGAATTGTAACTTGTCTTCGCGAGTCTTAACCAGACAGCTTTCGTAATTTGGTTTTCGTAGAGGAAATAAATTTTCCTCCGGTTCTATGAATTCCTTGTCGCCATTGTCCTTTTGCGAGTCGGCAAAATATTCTTCCTGATGAAGATCTTGCCTGGTTGTTGTCTCGATGCGGTGAGAATCTTTGTCTTTGGTGTTTGAAGCGGCTAAGTTCTCGTGTCGCGAGTCCGACTTCAGGTTGAAAAAGATAAAAAACGTCGGAACAATCAAGATTCCGACCCCCAAGAACACGCAGGCTTTTTTCAAGAATCGTTTCATCTTTCTCCTTGTCATATCCAACGTACTAAAAACGTGGAAACAACGCACAAGACAAATATAAACAACTTGTACTTGTAGTGGCTCGATCTTTATACTCTTGCGAATACACTCATAGAAACCTGATAATAAAAGATATGATACGATCTTTCAGCAACTGATATGAAAGCGGCCCGATCTCTTTTAAAAGTTTTATTTTGAGTGGAATCAATTTTCGCCCTGGTTGGATCAATTAAGAGGGGCAAAAGGTTACGAAATAAACGCTTTCTGACCAGATGTGTTTATTGTGCACGGAAGACTCGCATCTTAACGGAAATAACATATTTACTTTTTCGTATGTTATTTTTCGGTTCTAAACACAACGGTGAAGTCGAGTAATGTGGCTTATATGTTTGATTTTGTTGATGAAATCCTAAAGTGTGACTATTCAAATGAAAGCTACTGAGCAGTACTTTCCTGTGGTACTGTTTATTATGCTGTACAAGGTGGTTCTAACTTTTGAGTCTGTGGATGAAATCCTTAAGTGTGACTATTCAAATGAAAGCTACTGAGCAGTACTTTCCTGTGGTACTGTTTATTATGCTGTACAAGGTGGTTCTAACTTTTGAGTCTGTGGATGAAATCCTTAAGTGTGACTATTCAAATGAAAGCTACTGAGCAGTATTTTCCGTGTACTGTTTATTGTACTATACAATGCAAGGTGATTTTAACTTTTAAGTCTGTGGATGAAATCCTAAAGTGTGACCATTCAAATGAAAGCTACTGAGCAGTACTTTCCTGTGGTGCTGTTTATTATGCTGTCCAAGGTGATTTTTAAGTCTGTGGATAAAATCCTTAAGTGTGACGATTCAAAAGAAAGCTACTTAGCAGTACTTTCCTGTGGTGCTGTTTATGATGCTGTACTTGAATCTACAGATGAACTTCTCAGCTACTGAGCTGTGCGTTCTTGCTGTGTTGTTTCGTTTTTTTTTTTTCCTAGGATTTTTTCCAAAGTTGAACTTGGGTATATTTTGGTCACATTTTATAAGAAATTCTTACGTTTTAAAGCTACAGATTTAAACCACATGGGAAAATTTGAAAAATAGTTTTGTCATCTTCAATGGGAAGGTCATCGGAACGCGATATGGACACTGCAATCAATTTGCTCTCAAAGTGCCGAGCATTCCATGTTTATCCCTCCATGATCAATTGAATGCAAACTTATGTGTGTGATTAATCAAGCCTTGACTAACTCCTCTTACTAGTGATAGCTCAACAGTGAAGATATGTTGGTGGAGACATCTGTTTCATACATATTTTAACAGGCTAAAATTAAAAGACTCGAAAGCAAGAACCAAGCATATTTGTAAACATCACTATTAGGAAGTACTGCTCAGTAGCTTTGATTTGAATGGTCACACTTTAGGATTTCATCCACAGATTTAAAAGTTAGAACCACCTTGTACAGCATAATAAACAGTATCACAGGAAAGTACTGCTCAGTAGCTTTCATTTGAATGGTCACACTTTAGAATTTCATCGACAGACTCAAAAGTTAGAACCACCTTGTACAGCATAATAAACAGTACCACAGGAAAGTACTGCTCAGTAGCTTTCATTTGAATGGTCACACTTGAGGATTTTATCCACAGACATGAAAGTTAGAATCACCTTGTACAGCATAATAAACAGCACCACAGGACAGTACTGCTCAGTAGCTTTCATTTGAATGGTCACACTTGAGGATTTTATCCACAGACATGAAAGTTAGAATCACCTTGTACAGCATAATAAACAGCACCACAGGACAGTACTGCTCAGTAGCTTTCATTTGAATGGTCACACTTGAGGATTTTATCCACAGACATGAAAGTTAGAATCACCTTGTACAGCATAATAAACAGCACCACAGGACAGTACTGCTCAGTAGCTTTCATTTGAATGGTCACACTTGAGGATTTTATCCACAGACATGAAAGTTAGAATCACCTTATACAGCATAATAAACAGCACCACAGGACAGTACTGCTCAGTAGCTCGAAGGAAAACGCGCATTTTACCACAAGGGTACAGTTATTTTTATTCTTAATCGTGTAGGGTTTTTTTTGGGTGCCTCCAGATTCAGGTTTTTACTCGCTTTTTCACTTTTTACTGTTTTTTTTTTTTGTGTTTTCAAAATATGGCGTTTTATTTTTTAGTTTTAAATAATAGTTTCCCATTACTGAAGTGGCTACCCTGTCTAAATATTTTTTTTGTTATTCATTATGAGGAAGATTTTCTGTTGATAAATTAGCGTGTACAGAATGTTTGTGAAAATGTTTTGTCAATTATGGAGACGTAGTGTAGTTCTAACTTCTGAGTCTGTTGATGAAATCCTATGGTGTGACCATTCAAATGAAACCTCTTCAGCAGTACTTTTGCATGGTACCATTTGTTCTAACTTTTGAGTCTGTGAACGAAATCCTATGGTGTGACCATTCAAATGAAACCTCTTCAGCAGTACTTTTGCATGGAACCATTTGTTCTAACTTTTGAGTCTGTGAACGAAATCCTATGGTGTGACCATTCAAATGAAACCTCTTGGGCAGTACTTTTGCATGGAACCATTTGTTTTTCAATACTTTGCAAAATGGAATTTCAAACGTGTTTGAATTTTTCTATTTGGGACTCTTGGGAATATAATAATTGGCAAGCTAACAAACACTCATCTTTGTTTTTATAACAACAGTTGTATAAAGGGAAAATTGTTTCCATTTTTAGATGTCGCTAATTTTTACCACACACAAATTAGTACGGAGCGATGACAAACAAATACATATTGAATTTGCACATTTTATTGTGTTCTTTCTTCATTTCAGATTTCATTGACTGTTAATGATGACCGTGAAAAGAACTTTGATAAAGATCTGCGTCATCTTTGTCCTTGTGCACGGTAAGTCACAGGTAGCCCAAGGTCGCTACTAGAGCCCGTGAGCCACAGTAACCACTTAGCTAATTAATTATTCGTACGTCAACAATTGTGTAAATTATTCTTTGCTAAGTGTAGCCTGTACGCAGACGTATCCGATTTCCTTGCTCCCTGCAAGGAAATCGGATACGTTTGCGCGCAGGCTATAAAAGTGTTAAATTTGCAAAAAATTATCTTTTGAGCTTGCGTTTAAGGCCGGTTATTTATAACGAAGTATAACTAAGACCGCGGCTTACCATTAATGGACCTCCATATATGTTTTATTATAAGTGGGTCATAAATGTTTTTCTTGTCTTTGTTATATGCCTTCAAGACACTGTTTATAAACAATTATTTGAAGAGGTTTTTGTGATATCCGGAATAATCAGGGTCAAGTAAAGTGTTGGCTGAGGCTGATAACACTTTACATTGATCATTCCGGATATCATAAAACATGACGAAAACCGAATCTAATAATTGTTTTTATTATACATTACTTAAAAAAGAGATAAAGACAAACGCACTGTCGGACGGAAAATCATGGAAAATCAACTTGGAAATCATGCTTTGCCCGCACACTATAGAGGTTTTGCACGGCAGCCATGTTGCATGGCAGGAACAATGAAAATGTTTTGCATTAGAAGGAACATTCTTTCCCATAGGGAAAAGAATCTATTGTTCCTGCCATGCAACATGGCTGCCGTGCAAAACCTCTATAGATTATTCACTAATCCAATCTAGTAGCTAGTAGTGAAGACAAGTTTAAGTCAAAACTGAAAGGCAGAAAAAACTTTGGGCAATTTTAAATTGTTGAGTTATTTAACTGGATTCAAAATTGACGCTAATCCTGGGTTAGCTTAATCGTGCTTTGAACAACCCGGCCAAGAAGATTAGTGAATGATCTGTGGGGCGCCGGAGTGATTTCCATAATTAACTGTAGGCTGTTAGCCAATGAGAAGACATGCGGTGACTACAGTGTATAATAACAGTAAATAACGTTGACTAGATTGAAATTGGTTTAGACCACGGATTTGTTAAACACCGTCCAAACTTCCACCGACCCTTGTAAAACCCTTTAAAACGAAGTTTGGAGACAACGTTTAAGAAAGTCATCGCCTAACCCAGGTTTAAACTATGAATAGCGATTATTTAAACTTGGTCTATCCGAAGAGTCCAGACCATGTCTAAACGCGGACTACTGACAAACAATAGACAGTTTAACCTGCTCATGAGTAGGTTTAAACGCTCCTTAGCAACATTTTCATGCTCTTTCTTGTTTTGTATTTTCAGCCGTTGCCAGCATCCTTGTATTTGGCTCAGTTCAAGTTTGATTAAATTTGTTTTTGCGAGTTGAATTGGCTTTGAACTTCTTGCCAAGCTTTTGCCTTTTTTTTTTTGAAGAGTTTTGGAAGTTCTCTGCCCAGCTCTGCCAGCAAAAGTTTCCATTCCTCGCTAAAATTTGTTGTTCGAGAGGATTGAGATTTGAAAGCCATATTTCACCTTCATATCAAACATCATTTATACAGCTTTTTCAGTTAATGTTGTCGGATGAAAGCTCAAAGCAACAGGCCAAGATAGTTGGGAGCAGCGCAAAAGAACTGTTTTTTCCCGCTCGTCGCATCACTCATTCGCGCCGTTTCTTTTCTTTTCGCCGCTCCCAACTATCTGCATGCCTGGAACAGGCGCTCGGTTTACTCGTTCTGTCCTGGCTTGTAGGCTTTGAGCTTTGAGCTTTGAGCTTCGAGCCTCCACCCGACAACGCTAATTGAAATAGCTGTGTGCGCATACAAATAACTCCACATACAATACATACATGCATGATGCATCATCAGTTAGACATTATGCAACCCTCGTCTACCAAAATCACAGTTCAGACAGTACGTTTCAATAATGCATTTCAGTCATCGTTTAACCGTCGTCTATCGAGCCCACGTCTAAACCGCGGATCAGCTGTTAACACGGGTTAACTTAGAATTCGTTCTAATTGCCGACCCTTAGTGTCTTCTTGCGTTCACTTGTGTGTTTACCGTGTTTAAAAGGACGTTTTAAAACCCAACGTCACTACAATGATAACAGAAACAATGCAATGTCAATGACTCATTCCAAGTGTTTTCCTAAACATTCCAGAACTTATTCCGAACTACTCAGTGGTCTCTTGCAGCTGCAGTTTTGCTTATGTCAGAGCTTGGTTGTTTTTTAAAAACAGTTTTCAATGTCGTCGAAAGCGATTTCGCGATTGCATTGGTTTTGCATTGCTACGCTTTGTGATTGGCTAAAAAATCTCGTGCCACTTTCTCAACCGATCAGAAGTAAAAACAAATCCATCGTGTCTTGCTTGTGCCCGTTTTCCCGCGCTTGGCGCCGGCTACCTGTGTTTGCTTCGAGTCGTGATTGGTTCATTGGATTGTCTGTGTCTGTTGTGATTGGTCAGAGTGATTCTTTGGTTTTGGTTTAACAACGTTCAGTTGAAAGCTGCTCTTTTTGAAAATCTAATCTCATCGCATCCCAAGGTAGATTTTATCTCCCGAATTCATTTTTTAGTTATGGGAACCATGGTGACGGCAGCGAAAGAAGACGAAGGCAGCAACCAGTCACAATGCGCCGCTGACGGAAAGTGTTCCCCGGATGAGGAGGGTGAGTTTGATTGGATGATTAGATTATGACACAGTTTCTTCAAGTAAAATATCAAACGCGAGGAAGAGTGTTTCATAAGGATTTCTCAAACTCATTAATAATTCATGACGAGAACACAAAGGAAATCACTACCGTGAAGGAGGTTTTGAAATCGTTTCTTAATTTGCATAGATTTTGGCGATTTTATTCCTTCGTTTTCTCCGCATTTAACGATCAGTTTGAGAAGCTTTATCAAACACTTGAAACAGTGTATCATCAGATTTCCAAACACCTTGAAGTGGTTTAAAAAAACTCGGCTGCGCCTCGTTTTTCCAATCCACTTCTCGGTGTTTGGAAATCTGATGAAACACTGTTCCTCGTGTTTGATATATTACTTGAAACTCGTTAAAAAATGAGGAAGGAGCAGAGAAGTGGCAAATTAGAAGCCTTACCAACAATATTGACAGTGATCGTAGATAAACTTTTAAATGCAGCGGACTGGGCTACTAGCAGTCTCTTGTCACTTTCAAGATAGTCGCGCGAGTGAGACACGCAAATGATTTCTGCTCGCACTGAGATTTCCGGGATTTTGGGATCGTTTTGGTTACCAATATGAGCTATAATTGGTGAATGGTTGCCTTTGGAAATCATCAACCTATCGTAAATAACGCGGTAGAGTCTACCTGCTATAGCTCAAAAGGAGGTCGGAAAGCTTATTGATAATTATATAATGTAATGTATACACTTGGAATTTTATTTTCAATAAATTTTTAAGTGTGAAAAAAAAAATCTAAAATCCCCACTCAGGATTGAACCTGTGACCTCACCTAGGCTTAAGCTTTCATAGCCTACCGTTCCAGGGTACCACCTACAATCGTCGACAATATTTTTGGGACGTTCTTACCTTTTCTTAACCGTCAAGAGAAATTCTTGCTAAATCCCCCTCTCCCTCCCCCATAACAAGGTTGATTTCGGCGCTTAAAACTGGTTTCCTCCAAACAAAATGTCCGAGGGGGTGGGGGATGGGGGGAGAGGGGATCGTTTCTACTTATCCTGTGGCTGAAATGTTTTATAATTCTTGAAGACATATTTACACAATGTAAGAGGGCGCTTTTATTGAAGTGTCCCAAAGACTTTTGTCGACGATTGTAGCTTCACGGGTTGTTTAGACCTAAATTTAACTATATAAACTCAACTAAAAGCTAACCAGTTCGTTATATATTCTCATTAAAGCGTCCGATCTCCTTCTGAGCAAAAGCATTTAGACTCTACGAACTAACGCTGGTTACCCAAACGATCCCAGAAAGCCTAGCTCCGAAAGTTGGTAGTCAGTCTCCCTAACGTTTCTTGAGTGGCAAATTCTAGCAACAGACCACATATTGCATGCATTGGGAAGAAAACTGACAAGGAAAAGGACCCTTGCAGAGGGTTTTAAGGCATTCATATTTTGCCGGTGGAACAATGTCGTCCCCAGAGACCGCTTCGTGTTGGTCATCACCAAAAAGGTGAAGCACACTGCTCAAACGATGCATGATAGTCGAAATTTCATGAAATTCGATGACAATCGAAACGCGTGTTATCGCTTTTAACATGTTCAAAATGTGCATAATAGTTGATGTTAGTTTGAGTAGTACTGTAGCTCTTCCAGACCTCTATTTTTATTGGCCCCGTAGTACTGTAGCTTCTATTGTGTTTAGCCTCTAGGGCTATTGTTTCTGTTGTTTAACCTATTGTTTCGTTAACCAGTCACTGAGCTTGTTTGGAAAGGTACAGTCTCTCCCGATAGTTTTGATCGTTTGACCACGCGCATGAAAATTAATGATAGTTTTTCGGTCAGCTGTTGCCACCTAGAGCTGCGGGTTCAGCTGTAGATTTACCAAAATGAACTAAACTGCAGATGCCGTGAAGAGAATGCCTTTTCACATTGTTTAATCGGTCCTTGCAGTGATCTGTTGCTTATCACTGTTTGTATTTGATCCAATGTGACGCAATCGGTATCTGCAGTTTAGTTGATTAACCAAAATGGTCGCAAAATATCAACAGTATCTGTCGAGGCCCGAAAGCAAACAAAAATATCAGCCAACAAGTTGTTTATTCGTCGTGCAATAGACTTTAGTCAGTTGAGAGTCAAACGATAAGCCACTGGGTAACTGCCCGCCTGACGTTTGACCAACCAGGGCTTTGGAGCGTTACGTCTTCGCCGACTTAAATCTTGCCTGAACTCAGTGACAACAAAATTGCTCGTGGAACGTCAAACGAGAAGTCAAAAGCACTTACGCGAGGATGAAAAACAGAAGCGAAAGCCGCGCATAATTAAACTTCTGTTTATTTAAAGCACAACTATGATAGAGGGTTTTTAATGTTTTGTTTTATTTTTTTTTCAGCCAATAGTCATGACGCCGAGACACCAACGGAGCACGCGCACAAGTCACATTACACCAAAGATTCTGTTCCGTTGATTCCAGAGGGGAAGAAACCAATCTTGTTATGGTGGACTCAAGACCTGTTTCCGCACGACCGCAAACAAAGCAATCACGAGATCATGTGCAAGAAAGGCACGTGCATCACCTCCATTGAACGTGGGCTCAAAAATGACCCCGCCACGCGAGCGTTTATCTTTTACGGCACAGACCTGCGCGCTGACGACTTGCCACTTCCGCGGAGGCCTTGGGACGAGTGGGCACTTTTTCACGAGGAGTCACCAAAGAACAACTGGATGCTGACCTTTGAGGACGCCCTCGTGTAAGTATGGCGGCAAGATCATTATTAGGTTCCATTATTAGGTTGCATTCGTTTAAAAAATGATAAGGTTCCTGTGGATGCTGGGATGTGGTGTCCCTGTGTATGCGGTGATGTAGTGGTAAGGGTTTCTTTCGGGAAAACTTGAAACGGATGCTACGCGCGGGAAAACACGCGTACGCCAAGTGGCTATTGCTTTTGGTCTAATTCCTGATTGGCCAGAAATCAGCAAGTTTGCCCTGAATGGTTAGAGAGTAGTCACGTGTTATCTACAATCACAGAATCGAACCAATGCAGCAATAAACCAAACACGTAGTATGCCAAAATGTTGGCATTTGAATGAAGGCAGTTTTGGAATGTTGTAATCATGACTGCTCGTTTACTGTATGACTCGTCATTCTCTCGCAGTTTGATTTGCTCTATTGTTTTATTTTTCAGTCTTTTCAACCATACGGCAACATTTCGTCGCGAGTCTGATTATCCTCTGTCTACTCACTTCATTAAAGATCTGAACGACTGGACTGAAACACCCGCGGTACCAATCGAAGAGAAAAACAGGTCAGTAGTTTGTGTTTGTCATTTTGCGTACAATCTTAATCCCAGGGGGGAGGGGTGATGTTTGTCCCTTTGATCTTGGCAAACTTCCTGGATAAGACTGTTTGTGACGTCACGATGGCTAAGCTCATAGGTCATGAAAGATTACAAAGTTCACCTCACCCCCCCCCCCCTCTCCCCCCTCTCCCCCCTCTCCCCCCCTCTCTCTCTCTCTCTCTCTCTCTCTCTCTCTCTCTCTCTCTCTCTCTCTCTCTCTCTCTCTCTCTCTCTCTCTCTCTCTCTCTCTCTCTTACTCCCTCCTCTCCCCGCCTGATATCCTTTGACGTCATCTGACCGTTGAATATTTCCACCAATCACAGTGGTTGTTAGACATTGTCTCTTCATCAGGAATTTCAAGAATGTGACTGGACGTACCCTGGTTGGTGGAAAAATGCAAAGATCAGATGACGTCAAGAACAAGCCCTCAAACAAAAGGCAGCAGATGGTGAGAAGAGTGAGTAAGGACGAGTAACCTCGGTCCTTCTAAGAATCGGGCTAACAACGAAGTAAAATGGGACCCAGTTACGCCTGTCTGTTCGTGGGCTACATTGAGGAGCAAGTGTTCTCCCAATACACTGCTAGAGTACCGCATTTGTTCAAACGTTTCATTGATGATATCATTGGAGCTGCCTCTTGTAGTCGCGATGATCTGGAATCGTTTATCCATTTTGTTTCCAACTTCTTCCCAGCTCTGCCATTCACGTGTACTATTTACGAAACTTCACTGCCTTTCCTTGACATCACCTTACACATCTCTGAAGACACGATTCAAACAAGAAACTGACACACACAGCCATCTTCACAACCAGTCGTCCCTCCTTGACACTGCAAGAAAAGCATCCATTACAACCAACTTCTCCGCCTTCGCCGTCTTTGCTCAGAGGATGGCGATTTCATTTCTAAGTCCAAAGAAATGATCGGCTTCTTTGAAGCACGTGGGTATCCCTCTATATCTCTCTGAATAACTATCCAAACAGAATGGGATCAATTCACAGAAAAGAGACGCTGGCCACTCCCGTGCAGGAAAACATCCAAGACAGGATTCCCATGGTATAAACACACCATCCCTTTAACAGTCGCATCAAGCAGATTCTTCTGGATAATTTTGACATCTTATCCCGTGATCCGAGACCAGGGACATCTTCCCTCATCGATCGGTTTTCTCTTTCCGACGCGACCGAAATTTGAGAGACATCCTGGTACATTTCGATGACCACCGCCCCACCGAACAGCCTGGTACCTTCGCTTGTCTACGTCCTCGGTGGCGTACCTGTCAGTACATCACGTGGGACATCCACCTCTGCGACCCAAATGTTTCAACAACCATCCCTGAACATTTTACCTACAAATCAGGGAACGTGGTATATTGTATCTCTTGCCGTCGATGCTCCCGTTTATACATCGGGGAAACCGGTCGCAGTCTGCGTGATTGCTGCGGCGAACACCTTCAAAGCGTTAAAAAAGCACTCCCGGTCTCCCAATGGCCGAGCATTTCAACTATTCTGGCCACTCACTGTCGAACATCGTCGTCCAGTGACTGAGGGTATGCACCGGTTCCAACCACAAACGGAAGCAAATGGAAATGGAAACCATCTTTCATGGGTTCAACACCGTTTGCCATTTCATCTGAATTGCGCGCGCTCATGTACTACTTTCTTTTCGAGCGCTATTATAATTTTTTAAATAAAACAAGTCGCGTTCAAAACAACGGTCATCAACCTGATGAAGAGCTAAGCCCGAAACGTAGCTGATGAAATGTACTTGATACTTGACAAGTGTCACGCATCCGTGGGAATTCAATTTTTGGATTCATTTGCATTGTTTTGTTTTAACACCGAAGTAGAGTTAAGGCGGCTTTAGAATCTCGCCAACGTAATTTTTCAACTTCAAACCTTTCAACGTTTTGTTATGATGGAATTTTCAACTTAAGCTAACTTTCGTTTTTGTTTGACTTTGGTATTACAGTGGCGGAACACCCCTGTAAGACGGACATCAATAATTGACTCCATAACTGAGGCGGACACCTCTCTGAAGAGGAGAGAGCCGGTCCCGAGAGCTGGTCCCGTCCAGCGAGAGCTGGTCCCGAAAATGTCGGCTGGTCTTTCATATACCGGATCCGGAATAATTAATGTCCAAAAAAACAAAAGAACAAAGCTAACATAACAATACCTAGTTTGCTAGACCTAATCGGAATAACAATGGTTCTTTTGTCCTCCGCCATTTCAGTCCGGTATATGAAAGTCTACCCAAAATGTCCGGCTTAGATAGAGTTCACTGCAGAACTTAACTGTTTCTTTCCCTTTTTTTAGGTTGCAAAAAGAGAAAGGCCTTGCTCCTATAATTTACGTGCAGAGTGACTGTTACACTCCGTCAGACCGCGAAAGATACGTGAAAGAACTGATGCAGTACATCGATATCGACTCGTACGGGCGCTGTCTTAACAACCGTAAAATGCCCGAAGAGATTGACGGATTTCTGAAGCTTCATAGTTCAGCGTATTACAAGTTCCTTGCTCAGTATAAATTCAACATCGCGTTTGAGAACGCTGTTTGTAACGATTACATGACCGAAAAGTTGTTTCGGCCGTTCGAGGTTGGAGCGGTGCCCATTGTTATGGGGTCGCCGGTCGCGAAGGACTGGATGCCAAATGAGAAATCCGGGATATTTGCAAGCGATTTTAAACATCCAAAAGACCTTGCGGAGTTCATAAAAAACCTTAATTCCAATGACGATGAATACGCGGAATATATGAGATACAAAGACCCTAAACATATAACAAACACGTTTCTTCTCAAGATGGTTGAAGAGCGACCGTGGAGCGTTTTAGGAGAGTGGGACAAAGTTAACTTCGGCCACCGCATGTATGCTAATTTTGAATGTCACGTGTGCGACCGCGTTATTGAGCGTCAAGAGGCACTGCGGGCTCATAAATTGGATCCAGAGCAAAATCCGCCCCCTCCCCCTCGGATGGGAAAGAAAGAGCACCTGGCATGTCCTGAGCCGACTGTTTCCATGGCAACAAAGGAGAGAGTTAACAAGAGTGTGAATTACTGGGAAGGGTATTATGAAGCTCGTGCGCTGAAACAAATGCTTCTAGCGCGGGAAACAAATACCACAAAATTTCTTTCAAAATACTTAAAAAAATTAACGGACAAATATGATAAATGGGTTCATTAGTTACAGTGATTTTACAAAGCCCTTGAAATTGATACAATGTAGAAGAAGACAGATCCTAGTTGATGACCTGTGCAAGACAATTGTTGGTTTCTCTCATCAAGAGCTTCACTCATGCGCACTTGAGATTATCAAGTAACACTTAAAAAAATTAGAGTTCGCACCTGATGAGAAAGTGTATTAATTGAAACGTAAGCTGTCAATCACTATCACTTTTTGCGCCGCGGTACGTGTCTTTTAGTCAGCTTCTGTTTTCCCATTTGTCAAGTACCTTCTCAAGTGTGATTTAGAACATACTTGGCGGAGTATTTCGGCTCCTTTGAAATAGACACGTTTCCATGGTCACGTGTGGTACTTAAAATCCCTAGTGTGAAACCACTAAGTAAATCAAACATCTCCTTTTACGAGTTATGTTAGTTTCAGCCATTTCTAAGGTATGATGTGTTTCTATTTCAAGACGAGACTAATCTGACGGCGTTTTCCAGGAAGATTGGTTTAATTAAAGAGAACTTCCAAAAGAAAATGGACACTTAAACATTTAATACTAGGATATTTGAAATGAAGACGAATAACATCTCGAAATAACCAATTTATACTAGCTATCTTTTTAAAGTTTTTGGCTCCAACGATATAAGATCCATTTGTGAATACGAAGCAACTTAATGTTAATATTTATTTTAGATTTTCTTAATGTTTACAAAAATGCGCATAGAAAACATCTAAGCGTGACATAAATATGCGTTGTCTGAAACGAGATATTACGTATTAAATTCGCTAGCGACACGCGCGAGAATCCACGCTTTCGGCGCTTCATACCTTCGCGAGCAGCGGGCAGCGATTTGACCGCGAATAAGTCTAAAACAAAGAGCGAAAAACAAATAGAATGATAAATTTTAACTTGCCATTTCAATTCCATTTGCAGTTTGCAAATAAGCGTATTCAGTTTACAAATAAGAAAACATCTTAACGTGACATTGTCTGAAACGAGACACTATGTAATGCCCTGGGGAATTTACAAGTTTACGACAAACCTACGACCTTCTGTTCACCGGTTGGATCTTCTAACCACTGAGCTACGAGAGACTCGTGGCGAACTAGGCCATATACTAGGTTCACACACCGGTCGGATACTCTAACCACTGAGCTACGAGAGACTCGTGGTGAGCTAGGCCATATACTAGGTTCACACACCGGTCGGATGCTCTAACCACTGAGCTACGAGAGACTCGTGGCGAACTAGGCCATACACTTGGTCCATGTATGACATGCGTCCTGCATACAGCTAGGAAGCGCAATGTCATATAAGAACCAAGTATATGGCCTAACTCGCCATGAGTCTCTCATAGCTCAGTGGTCAAAGCATCCGACCGGTGTGCGAAAGGACATAGGTTGGAGACTCGGATTATTTTCTTTGTCCCACGGTCATGACATGATAAACATTACATCCGACCGGTGTACGGAATCATCCGACCGGTGTACGGAATCATCCGACCAGTGTACGGAATCATCCGACCGGTGTACGGAATCATCCGACCAGTGTACGGAATCATCCGACCAGTGTACGGAATCATCCGACCGGTGTACGGAATCACCCGACCGGTGTACGGAATCATTCGACCGGTGTACGGAATCATCCGACCAGTGTACGGAATCATCCGACCGGTGTACGGAATCATCCGACCAGTGTACGGAATCATCCGACCGGTGTACGGAATCATCCGACCAGTGTACGGAATCATCCGACCGGTGAACGGGATCATCCGACCGGTGTACGGGATCATCCGACCAGTGTACGAAATCATCCGACCGGTGTACGGAATCATCCGACCAGTGTACGGAATCATCCGACCGGTGTACGGGATCATCCGACCGGTGTGCGGAAGATCATAAGTTTAATTCCTGTCGGGGACTCAGATTATTTTCTTTGTTCTTTGTCATTGACTTTATTACCATTGTAAGTAGATTGAGTCGTATACATTGAAAAACTTCTAAAAAGGTAGTTAAAACAAACACCATTTAACGTGTTTAACCCTTGGTGTGTGGGCTTTAGTTAGAAGATAGTCAAGGATGAGTCAAAGATTACACAAGCATTATTTAGAGATTAGTCACCTTGTAAAACGCAAAAAATTAGCGGATAATTCCCAAGGCTAATTGGATAAAAATATTCTTTTTACAAAAATTTAAGAGGAACACTTTAAGATCATTAATCACTTTCTATTGTTTCAAATTTTATGCTTTTATTCCCAAGGGTCTCTTGGGATCGGACTGCCAATTTTATACTTGTTAATAAAAGAGTGAGCACATGATCATTCTGTGTAACTTTCAACACCGTAGCTCATGTACAAACCAGGCAAATCCCCTCGGAATATTAAAACGACTGAAATTTGCTCATTAACCATTTTGTATTGTTTCAATATTCTAAAGCTTCCCTTGGGAATTGACAGCTAACGCAAAGCGAGTTAGAAAGAGAGTGCGCAAGCCCGGGGGAGGGTTACTTCCAAGTAATGTGCTAATGGGGATGTGCCGCTGCATGGGTTCGCATTTTCACGACTGGATTGGCTATAATGGGGTTACATTTTCAATAGAGTTACTAGAATGGGGTCGCAAATTGTCGGGATTTTTGGGGGTAAGAAAATTCTGGCTAGTATTTTTTTGGGTAGTTTTAGCTTGTAGATATTTTTGGTTAACAAATGTACCAGAAGGTTTGTAGGTGAAGAGTAAAGTCTTCTACATTAAATAAATGTGTCAATTCATTTGAGGATAACCTAGTTAAAAGGGTTCCGAACTCAAGGTAGATGACTAAACAGAAAGTGACTAAGTTCGGATTGCGAAATTTACATTTACACAAAAGTGACTAAGATGTGGTCTATAATTGGCCACAGAATAGGCTATAATGTGGTAGGGGCACTGAGAGGCCAGCGGCACATACCCAGCAAAACATACAACTTTCTTTCGTACAACTTTCAAGTCCAGAGCTCTTGTAGAAGCGGAGAAAATCCCCTCTGAATATTGAAACAATAGAAATTTGTTAATGAGAAAAACGAGCCATTTTTTCAAAAATCCAAGACTACCCATTTTAGCTCATTAACCATTTTCTATTGTTTTCATATTCATACGTTTATTTCCAAGCGTCCCTTGGGATTCGACGGCTCATTTTATGCGCGTTAGAAAGAGTGTAGGCAAGCGATCATTCTGTGCAAGTTTCAAGGCCAGAGCTCTTGTAGAAGCGGAGAAAATCTCCTCTGAATATTGAAACAATAGAAATTTGTTAATGAGCAAAAATGAGCCATTTTTTCAAAAATCCAAGATTACCCGTTTTAGCTCATTAACGATTTTCTATTGTTTTAATATTCATGCGTTTATAACCAAGCGTCCCTTGGGATTTGACGGCTAATTTTATGCGCGTTAGAAAGAGTGTGGGCAAGCGATCATTCTGTGCAAGTTTCAAGGCCAGAGCTCTTGTAGAAGCGGAGAAAATCCCCTCTGAATATTGAAACAATAGAAATTTGTTAATGAGCAAAAATGAGCCAGTTTTTCAAAAATCCAAGAGTACCCTTTTTAGCTCATTAACGATTTTCTATTGTTTTAATATTCATACGTTTATAACCAAGCGTCCCTTGGGATTTGACGGCTAATTTTATGCGCGTTAGAAAGAGTGTGGGCAAGCGATCATTCTGTGCAAGTTTCAAGGCCAGAGCTCTTGTAGAAGCGGAGAAAATCCCCTCTGAATATTGAAACAATAGAAATTTGTTAATGAGCAAAAATGAGCCATTTTTTCAAAAATCCAAGAGTACCCTTTTCAGCTCATTAACGATTTTCTATTGTTTTAATATTCATACGTTTATAACCAAGCGTCCCTTGGGATTTGACTGCTAATTTTATGCGCGTTAGAAAGAGTGTGGGCAAGCGATCATTCTGTGCAAGTTTCAAGGCCAGAGCTCTTGTAGAAGCGGAGAAAATCCCCTCTGAATATTGAAACAATAGAAATTTGTTAATGAGCAAAAATGAGCCATTTTTTCAAAAATCCAAGAGTACCCTTTTTAGCTCATTAACGATTTTCTATTGTTTTAATATTCATACGTTTATAACCAAGCGTCCCTTGGGATTTGACGGCTAATTTTATGCGCGTTAGAAAGAGTGTGGGCAAGCGATCATTCTGTGCAAGTTTCAAGGCCAGAGCTCTTGTAGAAGCGGAGAAAATCCCCTCTGAATATTGAAACAATAGAAATTTGTTAATGAGCAAAAATGAGCCATTTTTTCAAAAATCCAAGAGTACCCTTTTCAGCTCATTAACGATTTTCTATTGTTTTAATATTCATACGTTTATAACCAAGCGTCCCTTGGGATTTGACGGCTAATTTTATGCGCGTTAGAAAGAGTGTGGGCAAGCGATCATTCTGTGCAAGTTTCAAGGCCAGAGCTCTTGTAGAAGCGGAGAAAATCCCCTCTGAATATTGAAACAATAGAAATTTGTTAATGAGCAAAAATGAGCCATTTTTTCAAAAATCCAAGAGTACCCTTTTTAGCTCATTAACGATTTTCTATTGTTTTAATATTCATACGTTTATAACCAAGCGTCCCTTGGGATTTGACGGCTAATTTTATGCGCGTTAGAAAGAGTGTGGGCAAGCGATCATTCTGTGCAAGTTTCAAGGCCAGAGCTCTTGTAGAAGCGGAGAAAATCCCCTCTGAATATTGAAACAATAGAAATTTGTTAATGAGCAAAAATGAGCCATTTTTTCAAAAATCCAAGAGTACCCTTTTCAGCTCATTAACGATTTTCTATTGTTTTAATATTCATACGTTTATAACCAAGCGTCCCTTGGGATTTGACGGCTAATTTTATGCGCGTTAGAAAGAGTGTGGGCAAGCGATCATTCTGTGCAAGTTTCAAGGCCAGAGCTCTTGTAGAAGCGGAGAAAATCCCCTCTGAATATTGAAACAATAGAAATTTGTTAATGAGCAAAAATGAGCCATTTTTTCAAAAATCCAAGAGTACCCTTTTCAGCTCATTAACGATTTTCTATTGTTTTAATATTCATACGTTTATAACCAAGCGTCCCTTGGGATTTGACGGCTAATTTTATGCGCGTTAGAAAGAGTGTGGGCAAGCGATCATTCTGTGCAAGTTTCAAGGCCAGAGCTCTTGTAGAAGCGGAGAAAATCCCCTCTGAATATTGAAACAATAGAAATTTGTTAATGAGCAAAAATGAGCCATTTTTTCAAAAATCCAAGAGTACCCTTTTCAGCTCATTAACGATTTTCTATTGTTTTAATATTCATACGTTTATAACCAAGCGTCCCTTGGGATTTGACGGCTAATTTTATGCGCGTTAGAAAGAGTGTGGGCAAGCGATCATTCTGTGCAAGTTTCAAGGCCAGAGCTCTTGTAGAAGCGGAGAAAATCCCCTCTGAATATTGAAACAATAGAAATTTGTTAATGAGCAAAAATGAGCCATTTTTTCAAAAATCGAAGAGTACCCTTTTAGCTCATTAACGATTTTCTATTGTTTTAATATTCATACGTTTATAACCAAGCGTCCCTTGGGATTTGACGGCTAATTTTATGCGCGTTAGAAAGAGTGTGGGCAAGCGATCATTCTGTGCAAGTTTCAAGGCCAGAGCTCTTGTAGAAGCGGAGAAAATCCCCTCTGAATATTGAAACAATAGAAATTTGTTAATGAGCAAAAATGAGCCATTTTTTCAAAAATCCAAGAGTACCCTTTTCAGCTCATTAACGATTTTCTATTGTTTTAATATTCATACGTTTATAACGAAGCGTCCCTTGGGATTTGACGGCTAATTTTATGCGCGTTAGAAAGAGTGTGGGCAAGCGATCATTCTGTGCAAGTTTCAAGGCCAGAGCTCTTGTAGAAGCGGAGAAAATCCCCTCTGAATATTGAAACAATAGAAATTTGTTAATGAGCAAAAATGAGCCATTTTTTCAAAAATCCAAGAGTACCCTTTCTAGCTCATTAACGATTTTCTATTGTTTTAATATTCATACGTTTATAACCAAGCGTCCCTTGGGATTTGACGGCTAATTTTATGCGCGTTAGAAAGAGTGTGGGCAAGCGATCATTCTGTGCAAGTTTCAAGGCCAGAGCTCTTGTAGAAGCGGAGAAAATCCCCTCTGAATATTGAAACAATAGAAATTTGTTAATGAGCAAAAATGAGCCATTTTTTCAAAAATCCAAGAGTACCCTTTTCAGCTCATTAACGATTTTCTATTGTTTTAATATTCATACGTTTATAACCAAGCGTCCCTTGGGATTTGACGGCTAATTTTATGCGCGTTAGAAAGAGTGTGGGCAAGCGATCATTCTGTGCAAGTTTCAAGGCCAGAGCTCTTGTAGAAGCGGAGAAAATCCCCTCTGAATATTGAAACAATAGAAATTTGTTAATGAGCAAAAATGAGCCATTTTTTCAAAAATCCAAGAGTACCCTTTTCAGCTCATTAACGATTTTCTATTGTTTTAATATTCATACGTTTATAACCAAGCGTCCCTTGGGATTTGACGGCTAATTTTATGCGCGTTAGAAAGAGTGTGGGCAAGCGATCATTCTGTGCAAGTTTCAAGGCCAGAGCTCTTGTAGAAGCGGAGAAAATCCCCTCTGAATATTGAAACAATAGAAATTTGTTAATGAGCAAAAATGAGCCATTTTTTCAAAAATCCAAGAGTACCCTTTTCAGCTCATTAACGATTTTCTATTGTTTTAATATTCATACGTTTATAACCAAGCGTCCCTTGGGATTTGACGGCTAATTTTATGCGCGTTAGAAAGAGTGTGGGCAAGCGATCATTCTGTGCAAGTTTCAAG
The DNA here is from genome assembly GCA_022457155.1 of Cladopsammia gracilis. Taxonomy (NCBI): domain Eukaryota; kingdom Metazoa; phylum Cnidaria; class Anthozoa; order Scleractinia; family Dendrophylliidae; genus Cladopsammia; species Cladopsammia gracilis. The sequence continues at coordinate 1,627,062 of JAJGOT010000110.1, forward strand.
GCCAGAGCTCTTGTAGAAGCGGAGAAAATCCCCTCTGAATATTGAAACAATAGAAATTTGTTAATGAGCAAAAATGAGCCATTTTTTCAAAAATCCAAGAGTACCCTTTTCAGCTCATTAACGATTTTCTATTGTTTTAATATTCATACGTTTATAACCAAGCGTCCCTTGGGATTTGACGGCTAATTTTATGCGCGTTAGAAAGAGTGTGGGCAAGCGATCATTCTGTGCAAGTTTCAAGGCCAGAGCTCTTGTAGAAGCGGAGAAAATCCCCTCTGAATATTGAAACAATAGAAATTTGTTAATGAGCAAAAATGAGCCATTTTTTCAAAAATCCAAGAGTACCCTTTTCAGCTCATTAACGATTTTCTATTGTTTAAATATTCATAAGTTTATAACCAAGCGTCCCTTGGGATTTGACGGCTAATTTTATGCGCGTTAGAAAGAGTGTGGGCAAGCGATCATTCTGTGCAAGTTTCAAGGCCAGAGCTCTTGTAGAAGCGGAGAAAATCCCCTCTGAATATTGAAACAATAGAAATTTGTTAATGAGCAAAAATGAGCCATTTTTTCAAAAATCCAAGAGTACCCTTTTCAGCTCATTAACGATTTTCTATTGTTTTAATATTCATACGTTTATAACCAAGCGTCCCTTGGGATTTGACGGCTAATTTTATGCGCGTTAGAAAGAGTGTGGGCAAGCGATCATTCTGTGCAAGTTTCAAGGCCAGAGCTCTTGTAGAAGCGGAGAAAATCCCCTCTGAATATTGAAACAATAGAAATTTGTTAATGAGCAAAAATGAGCCATTTTTTCAAAAATCCAAGAGTACCCTTTTTAGCTCATTAACGATTTTCTATTGTTTTAATATTCATACGTTTATAACGAAGCGTCCCTTGGGATTTTACGGCTAATTTTATGCGCGTTAGAAAGAGTGTGGGCAAGCGATCATTCTGTGCAAGTTTCAAGGCCAGAGCTCTTGTAGAAGCGGAGAAAATCCCCTCTGAATATTGAAACAATAGAAATTTGGTAATGAGCAAAAATGATCCATTTTTTCAAAAATCCAAGAGTACCCTTTTTAGCTCATTAACCATTTTCTATTGTTTTAATATTCATGCGTTTATAACCAAGCGTCCCTTGGGATTTGACGGCTAATTTTATGCGTGCTAGAAAGGGTGTGGGCAAGCGATCATTCTGTGCAAGTTTCAAGGCCAGAGCTCTTGTAGAAGCGGAGAAAATCACCTCTGAATATTGAAACAATAGAAATCTTTTAGCAGTCCAATATGGCGGCCGGTCAAGTGAGTGAAAATACTCTTATAGACACTCGCCGAGCAAAGTTGACTTCATTTTATTACACGGGAGAATATAATTTAAAAAGTATATTGGTTTCAACGAAGAAAATGCTTTTCGTTCCATCTCGAAACATTGAATTACAATCCAGCGCTGACGTGTGTTTCTAAAATCCCGAAAACCTTTCTGCGCGAAAGCTATGTTATGTACAGAATTGAAAGCTAAGCATTTAATACCCTAAAGATAGTCAAAAAAAGTTGGGCTGGTCTGAAGGCAAAAATTACACCATACTCTTAAGAAAGTGGGGCCCGAAATGTCTTTTGGTGCTTTGAGAAGAACATTTTGTTGGTTGGATTCCGTTGTCGTTAGAAAAGAAAAATCAAAGATGTGAAGAGGACAACAATTAATGTTAACGATACTGCACCAGCCTGAAAAAAAAAAGGAGACAGAACTTAATTAGAACCCGACGTTTGTTTGATAACGCTTTTATTGGCATTTATGAAAGTCATTTTTCTGATTAACGGTTATCAAATTTTAAAGGCCCAGTATCACCCATTCAGCTTTGCGGTCGTTTGTTTTTGTTCTCAAATGACGAGCTCGCTCGTGATTGGCTCTTTCGGGAATTTTCGACTGCGTTCAATTCAATCGTCGAGGCATTGGGCGCGCAATGCATTTTGGGTCATACTGGGCCTTTAACAAATTTATCAGAGAGCAGACCATTACCACAGTATCACTACTTTTTCAAAAGACAGGTCAATTTAAAATACTGCTTTGAAAGCTGGTTGATAGTAATAAATTGTTAGCATCTTTGTTACTAGATTACTCATTACTTCATTAAGTTTAATTTAGTGTTAGTTCGAAAAAGTTAACTTAAGATGTATTTCGATAAAAAAATTGTAAATGCTTTTATGGATAAATAAAGTTTAAAATGCAAAAAAAAAATAACTGCCTCAGAATATAGTTTTATAAACCAGTCTCCTCAAACTTATCAATAAATCATCAAGTTTGAGCACAGAAAATAATAAACGTCACGGCAGTTGGAAAACCCGATCTCAATTAGCATAGATTTTGGCGATATTTATTTTATTTATTTATTTTATTTATTTATTAAATAAATAAAATAAATAAATATTTTTCCTTCATTTTCTCCGCATTCAATTAATGATCAGTTTGAGAAGCTATATCAAACACTCGAAAGAGTGTTTCATCAGATATCCAAACACCTTGAAGTGGGTTAAAGAAAACTCGGCTGCGCCTCGTTTTTTTCAACCCACATCTAAAACTCCTTAATAATTCATAAGGAGAACACAAAGAAAATCACTACCGTGAAGGAGGTTTGGATAACCGGTCTAACCGGTCTAACCGGTCTTAAAGGGGAAGTAACACAGGCATTTGGTGTCATTTTAAAAAGCAAAAAATGATATTGTATGATCAGAAACCGAAAAATAAAGCTCCAGTGGTGTGATAAATTATCGCAAAATATATCAAAACTTTGGATGAATGTCTCTAGTCATTGATGGACTGGGTCTCAATGAATTGCAACTTAAAATACGTTAGCCTAATTTTTTTTTCAAGTTGCCACATTTTCGTCTCCAAATGGACCAAAACAGACCATTATTTGTTCCTCTTTCAAGAATTGGTTGTTTTCACTCTTTTGGTGTTTTAGCATTATTTTATATATAAGTTCAGGTGTTATGAAATGGATTTGACCAAAAAACACCAAAATTCCCGTGATACTTCCCCTTTTATTTGCATAGATTTTAGCGATTTTATTCCTTCGTTTTCTCCGCATTTGATGATCCGTTTGAGAAGCTATATCAAACACTCGAAAGAGTGTTTCATCAGGATATCCAAACAGCTCGAAGTGGGTTAAAGAAAACTCGGCTGCGCCTCGTTTTTTTTTTTAACCCATTTCTCGGTGTTTGGATATCCTGATGAAACACTCTTCCTCGTATTTGATATATTACTTCCCGTTGTTTAAAGATCCTGCTAAAACACTCCTCTTCGTGCTTGATACATGTTTGATACATGTTCGCCTAATTAACAAAAACGTCGTGGGAAACAAATGATAAACCATAAACGATACAACGCAATTGAATTCTGGAAACAAGTCTAATAAGGTCAAATAAGGCTCGCTAACATCCCATTTATTGATGTTTAAGATTTATTCCTTCCTAAAAGTTTTTTATAGGATGATTTTGATCATTCAAAGGATATTTTGCAATTTATCTGAGAATACATTTATATTTTTCCGTTTCCCAGAAAACCATTAGGTCGTATCGTTCATAGCGGAGCTTTCGCGGGCCGAAGGTTCGCTAGCGGAGCTCCATACTCATGGAACCTATGCCCGTCATTTTTCATGGCCATAGCTATCGGAATATTTCGCGGGCGTGTCCGTGCGTGTGTCCTTTTACCCGTCCGTCCGTGTGTCGCACAGGGCTAGCTCGCGGGCGCGTATGACGCGGATCTTAGCAATTTTGAAACCAAAGCGAGGCTTTGTTTTTCGCGCGGCTGCACGGCCGATGTCACGTCAGCTGCATTAAAACACTCTTGTTGTGTTTAGCGAGTGTTTAGCGGAGAAAACGGTTTGCAAAGTCGTTTATCCCTGCATTTTTTTCGCGGTTTGCTACTCAAGACAGGGATACTAATTAAGGGATACTCAGAAGAAAAAGAAGAGCTTTCATGGAAAAGTCGTTTAAAGGGGGCTTTAAACCTGTTACCTGAGCTATGATTGTGTTGTTTTGCCAGAAGACCTTCATCTTTACTCTTACAACACCAAAAGCACATGGGAGAAAAGATTCATTGTTGTTTTCCTGAGCATCGCGGCATCTGAAAAAAAGAAAAGAAAGACTAAATGAGCAAATTAAAACTGAAAAAAATGAAAAATTATGCTTCTGTGCCACTTAGCACGGGAGGCGTTGCGTGACGAAATGTGAAGGTGAATTGACACTGCTGAAATTCTGAGGGGAGTGTTGCGTGACCAAAGAGATAGGTGAAGGGAAGGAGAATTCATACAGCTGAAATTTCTGAGAGAGGAGCGTTGCGTGTCAAAAGAGATAGGCGAAGGCGAATAGATACTGCTGAAATTTCTGAGAGGAGCGTTGCGTGACGAAAGAGATAGGTGAAGGTGAATTGATACTGCTGAAATTTCTGAGAGAGGAGCGTTGAGTGACGAAAGAGATAGGTGAAGGTGAATTGATACTGCTGAAATTCTGAGAGAGGAGTGTTGCGTGACATCCCAAGTAACGGCTGCGTGGGTGACTAGGTTTCTACAAAAATAACATGCAACTATAAAATCAACTGAAATCAAAGTATTTGAATCTTCAAAACTGAATGTATTTAACTGTTCTTTGCAGTTGTAAAGCAAACAATACTTTGCCTAAGATCACGAGTCTACATCTCAAAAAAATCTGACAAAACAATTTAAGAAGGGTCGTAAGGGTTTCATACTTTCAAAAGCGTGTCTAAAATGGTGACATATTAAAAAATTACGCAACCGATCATGTGGACAACTTTTGGATATCTAAACGACGCTATGCTATCGACGGTGTCACAGGAAGTTTGTTAACCGGACGTTTGTTGACAGGAAGTTGTTAATGACAGAACTGCTAACAGCAGAATGACAGCTGTAATAATGATGCAATCCATTTATCATCAGACATCGCATATCAAATTCCCTAAAGTTTAATTGCACGGAATACGCATGAATCGCGCAAAGACCCTTCCATGCTTTCTGTAATTCTGTAAAGCCGACAGTTCAAACATTAAAACCTCTGAACCTTGAAATGTTGTTTTTTAAGACATGAAATTCATGAAAATTGGCCGCATAAGATCAGATAAGACGATAATAAAGGTTGCGCATGACAGCCACGTGGGTTAAGAATATCACTGCTATCCACTAGGGTCAAGCCCAAATCATACCGTCTAGAAGGACGTCGGACACCTTATTGAGACTTATATAACGGAGTAACTGGTTTGCTTTCAGTTGAGGTTACGGGTAGCAGTTTATATAGTTAAATTTAGGACTAAGCAACCCAACAAGCTAGGTGGTACAGTAGTACGGTAGGCTATGTAAAACAAAGCCTAGTTGAGGTCACAGGTTCAATCCTGAGTGGGATTTTAGATTTTCTTTTTTACACAAAAACATTTATTGAAAATCAAATTCTAAGTGGCGACATTACGTTATATAAATCTCGGTAAGGTATCCGACGTCTTTCTGGACGGTATGATTTAGGCACAACCATCCACCAGAGGCCGGATTCATGAAGCTCTCCTAAGTTAAGACATAGATGGTTTTCACTCACGTGACCTTCAGTCCTGTGGGACACATATGACAAGGCCATGGCGGCCATGTTGGTGCACATAACAAAAGAAGTTCATTAAAATTCTTTTGTAGGTGTGCTCCAACATGGCCGCCATGACGTAACGTGCAAACCACCTATATCCTAAGTATTGTTTCTTAACAATAGTCTATTGTCATTCGAACAATAGGCTGTTATAAGTTAAGAAAACAATACTTAGGATATGTCTCAACTCTGGAGGGCTTCGTGAATCCGTCCCCAGGTGACCGAGTAGAGTTGGTCATGAACGGGTAGACCCCAAAATTTCAAAAGAAGAAATGATGTATTAACTGTGCATCCAAAAAATTTAGCAGCGCGCAGTAAGGGAGCGGCAGCCTTGTAACTCGAATGTCACCAAATCAAACTCAAGTACTTACTTTTCGTACAGCGACGCGGCAAATGTAAGGTTTCCCTGCAGAATATCATCTTTGTTCACATTTTTCCAATGTATTCCATTCAGAGAGTAGTTGTATTCAACCATATAAGCTAAGTTATATATCGCCTGCAATTCAAAGAACTTTAGTTAATTAAGCCCCTTCCATCGAAAGATCATGGATAATTCAAATGAAAAATTAAGACAACCCCTCCACCTATTTCAAAGACAGAAAAATGGCACGTTTTGGTTTAGCCCGAATCAATCATCATTGAATCGGGGAAAGGGAAGGTCTCATTCCGTCCGGGACTGTAGCTTCACTATTGGCCTATGGTCAGGGCAAACAAATTGTGGTTTGGTTTTGGTTTTACTTCTGATTGGTTAAAAAAGTGGCGCAAGATTTTTAGCCAATCACAATGCGTGGCAATTTAAATTGAAAACCTCTCTATCTTGAGTGACGTTCACACAATTGGGAACTCCGAAAAATACCATAATAATCTTTTATGTGCAGGCTCAGCCTCACCGGGGTGTAATTATCCAAGTCTCCCTTATTAGAATGGCACAATGGAATTCAGAGTACATGTAGGAACGCTAAGACGTAGCATTGTGTGTTCGTATACAAATGTGCACCGTATGCAAATTGCCAAGAAGTTGAAGCATAGCACGTGCAGTTCGTACCGCACGTGCAGTTCGTGTTGGAAACAGAAGAAAGTGGAAAAATCAGGCTTACATCAAGCACCACCCAAACCTGCACTTTAAAGAGTATTATGGTATTTTTAATAGTTTCTGGAGTGGGCAATTGATGGTTTACAACCATTCCCAAATAATTAACGAACGAAAGACACGGCGGCCATGTTGGATGACACAACAATAGAAGCCAATGAGAAATCTTTCGTTGACTGTCATCCAACATGGCCGCCGTGACGTAAGGTGCAAACCACCTATAGCTTTACCTGTGGTAAGTCATTTTTTGCCGCGGCCTCCGCGTACATTTCAGCGGCAAAAGTGATGTTGTGAGGAACAGTGTTGCCATACCAGTGATTATCTCCAACTTTAATCATAGCTGAAAGGTAATAGCAAAGAAAACACCTTTATGTCTCATTACCTCAGTAATAAATATTGTTATACTGCTCGAGTTTTTCTCAATACAACGCGCGCGTTCATTGGTTGATTCATGGTCACATGGAATTTTAAAAATGGTGGGAGAATTAAAAAGGTTTGTTTGAATCAATGAAAAAAATAGGTTTGTGGTTGCATTTGCACGTAATCATTTCAAGGTCATACGAAAATCACTCTAAGACGTAACACTTGGAAGAAGCAGGTTTTCTTACCAAAAACCCATCCCATGGCAGCAGAGCGATTGTAATAATGCCAAGTACAGTCTACTCCAGTCACACTGCTTAGCTCCTCCTAAAAACCACAACAACAAACAAAGACATGATTTCTAATGATCTAATTTCAAAATATCAACTACAACTGAACTAGAAAACGTAAAGGGAAAATATTACAGCACTGCAGACTAGTCGTTGTTAACTCGTAAATACGCGAAGCTCTTAACATTGAGCCCGCGATATGTAATGGTCATCTGACTTACACAGGGAGACGGCATTGGAGGGAGGGGAGGGAGGGGAGGGAGGGGAGGGTGGGGAGTGGGACGCAAGGGGTGGGGGTCAGTGGAACGAAGCGCCTAGGAGAGGGAAAAGACGGTGAACATTGAACCCGCGATATGAAATGGTTACCTGTTTTACCAGAGGGGATGGCGGTAGAGGGAGGGGAGGGCGGGTCGTCGGACGCAGGTGGTGGAAGGCGGGTGGAACAAAACGTCTAGAAGAGGGGAGGGGAGAGTACGAAAGTTTCCTTTGATTTCGTGATTCAAACATTTACAAGGTGTTGGTAACGCCCGCGCCCATGTTTCACAAAAGGGAGCTTACGCAACGAGGACGGCAACGCCAAGGAAAACGTCACTTGAAAAAAAGAATTGGCGCATTTTTAAACTACTTTGCAATTGCTCCAATTTGTTAAATTTGTCTAATATGACTGGATTGTCCAGGAGCTAAATTCGTAGGGTCAGCCTTTTAAGTTCAAATAGAGAAAGGAAAATTAACCGTCTTGTGTTCACGTTCTCCACGAAACCTATAATTTGATCATTTTACGTTATTGTTTTGCAGGGAAAGCAAAGAAATGTACCAAAATGTAAAACGCACGTGCATAAGCATTGTTTTCGCTCATTAAACCTATTGTTTTGTGCCGTTCTCTGCCGTCGCCGTCGTGGTTGCGTAAGCTCCCTAAAGTCAACTTTCAAGCAACGATGTCACGTTAAATATTTCGTTTTAAATAATCGTGTGTAACATCGGCTAAAATGATCTAAACTGACCTGATTTTCTTCACACAACATGGCAGCATTATAGAGAGGAACTTCCATTCCAACCTCAGCCGCAAATAGAAAATAAACCAACGATTTGTATCTAAAAAGGAACATAACAAATTTATATTTAAGGGCAAACATAGGGCTCAAATACATCACCCGACAAAGAAATCTTCATGTTTGCACCCATGAAATGTCAAACGAACTAAAAGGTGTAGGTCTATAATCGAAACATCTTCGGATATTCCTCGGAACTCTTCGGACATCTTCGGCAATCTTTAAAAATTTCCGGAATTTTCTAAAACCTTCGGAAATCTTCGGGAAATGGATTAAAATGTTTTTTAAATATATTTTACATATATATTTTTTTTCAACCATGTTTACTTTTGTTTTATAAAGTTTTAGATCTAAATAATCGACTTTTTCTCTCACATATTTCCACTGTAGTAGGCTTCCAACCCCCTCCTCATTAACCATCCAACCTCAGGATTCTGCTCTGCAACGAAACGAAGATATCTAGAAGAAGACAATACGGTTTAATAAAAGCTTTCTAAACAACATAGCGAAGCAAACTTCAACAATTCCCTAAAGGGGCATTGTCACACAGATTTTGCTGTGTTTGGTCAAAATACACCAAATAGTTAACAAAGTACCTTCCTTTGCTCAAACATAAAATTGCTCTTAAGACACTAAGAAGAAAATATCAGTGATTTCTTCAAGGAAGAACAAACCATAATAAATATTTGTTCGATTTTTCCAGGACACTTGGATCCATTTCCATCCTGGCCATCCGCAATTAAAGATAACAAATACAGTCAACTCTCTCTTAACGGACACCTCTACAAGACGGACACCTCTATAAGACGGACACCTCTATAAGACGGACACCTCTATAAGACGGACACCTCTACAAGACGGACACCTCTATAACACGGACACCTCTATAACACGGACACCTCTATAAGACGGACACCTCTACAAGACGGACACCTCTACAAGACGGACACCTCTATAACACGGACACCTCTATAACACGGACACCTCTATAAGACGGACACCTGGTGTTGGTCCCTGCCGTTTTTCAGTCATTTTACGGTAACTAAACTTTCCATAAGACGGACAGCTGTTTAAGATGGACAACAGACACTTTGAAACCGTCAACAGACACTTGAGAAGTGCTTTTTTTAGTGAAAAATACTTCAAAACGTAAATGTTGGTGCTGAATATGAACAAAAGAGTCCACTTTTCTTATATTATTTTTGTTCCAGTTTGTTGGTTTTGCTTAAGTAAACGACTATAAACAAACTTAAAGCAGACGTGTATTCATTGCGCACAGGTTAAGCTTTATTATCCCAGAATAACTGCTGGCACGGTACCGCGATTCTCTATAAGCCGGACACCTCTCCAAGACGAACCGTTGGGGCGGTTTCCGACGGTATCCGTCTTAGAAAGAGTTTACTATACTACTTTCTGTGCACTAGCAGAGTAACTGTTGACAAAACTGCACAATTATTTTCAGGTTTCCATTGATACAAATCTGTTTTTTATTTTTTTTGCTTTTTAAAGTGGTATTAAAAATACTGAAGTGACAAAGGCCCTTTAAAGGTACTTACACTATCCCCAACGGGCAGTTCTTTTCCACGTATTGACCGCTACTGACCCCCTCCCCCACAGTAAGACACGAGCCAGGATGCCCTCTGGTTGCAGCCTCGAACCAGTACTTAAATGCTTCTCTCTGTCAGGTAAGAAATAAACAAACATGAGTTGATTGACACACCATAGGATTTCGTAAACAGACTCAAAAGTTAGAACTACACTACATGTCTTAATAACTGACTGGTTAAAATCTTTGTCCCTTAACAATGCATAGGGTTTTACCAGAAACCCATAAGTGGGTTGAAACGTGTAACGCGCATTCACAGCTTACGAATATTCGTTTTTTGCTTAGTACCATATTTGGAAGCCCCTCGGTCCCTCGAGATTGGAAGCAAGTTGTTCTAGCGAATTGATTGGTTAATATTTTTATCTTGATTTTCCAAATATGGCTGTAACAACTTCTTAGCAAATTGAACAATCGGAAGCTTGTTTTGAAGCGCACAAGAAACAGTTGCACGTTTCAACCCACTTATGGGTTTCTGGTTTTACGAAGTGTACTTAAAGAATGTTATAGCGGTTTTCAATTGAGTGTTGAAAGTAATTTTGTGACTGCTTTCGTTTCGCATTGCAAGGCATTATGATTGGCTAAAAAATCGCGCGCCACTTTCTCGATCAATCAAAAGTAAAACTAAATCCAATCGAGACTTACTCACACGCGTTTTCCTGCTCTTGGAGCCTATTATATGAATTTGCTTCAAGCTCTGATCGGATCATTAGATTGTGCTTCTGTTGTCATTGGTCAGAGTAATTACTTTGACACACAACTGAAAACCACTATAAAAAATTTCCTACAATTTCAAAAACATCCACAACTTAAAATACTGTGACATGGGCAAGTAGTTTTGTGGAAAAACGAAGTCATGCAAATTTCGATTCAGTGTGTTATTAATTGCATCATTCAGTGGCTTCCCCAGGGTGTCACTCCAGGGACCATGGGAAATTTCTCCAAAAGCCCAATCAAACCTTATGAAATACCCCTAGGTATGGGGCAGAGGAATTCTGACAAATCCTACCGCTGCGAGCTCTAGAATACACCTCGGGGTTTGGCCCCAGGGTTTGATCTCCGTGAGCAAAAGTAACGTTTTGCCACACACTCTCGGGTGAAAACGTGTGACAAATTTCGGCAAAATGTCCCTGGGTTTCCCCCTGGGTGGGAAAAGCCGCTGATAAATACATGTATACCTTATCAGCGGGGTGTCCTTTCACCCAGCCGTTATCATAGGACACGGCTAGGTTACTAAGCCCGTCTCTGTCACCCTTGTCAGCGGCTCTTTTGAAGTAAGCCGCTGCCCCACTGAAGTTTTGACGCATGTTCACTTCATAAAAACCCAAGGCATTAAGAGCCGGGGGAAAGTCCTGGAAAGGAATAAAAAAGAAAATGCTTTACGTTTTGCAATCTTGTAAAACTATATAAAAGGATGGGTAAGAAAAACTATCGCAAAACAAACATGACAGAAGGCTTCTATGACTTATGTCACTTGGTAAATTAGAATCAATATAAATAACGTCATCAAATAACGAGAATTGAAAGCAATAATGTACATCTGATGTCAAGTGCGTAAAAGCATGCAACTAGTGCCAAACGCGGGAAAACATGCAACTAGACCCAAGCGCGGGAAAACATGCAACCACTGAGTACTAAGCGCGGGAAAACATCTAACCAGTGCCAAGCGCGGGAAAATTTGTAGTTGGTGCCAAGCGTGGGAAGACAGGCAACTGACTGATGCCGAGCGCGGTAAAAGCAAACCGGTGCCAAGTGAGAGAAAACGGGCGTAGCCAAGACACGGTTATTGCTCCGAATTGGTTGAAAAAAATAGCATAGTTGCGGTTGTGATGGGCCTTTATTACGCGGCGGCCATGTTGACTCCCTGGAGAATAAAATGCTTTGTTTTTGCCCGCCCAGCCTCGCAGTGAAAAAGTTGAAAACGAGGTTGGGCGGACAAAAATCGTTTGTTCTTATACAAAATGGCGGGGCGTGATGAAGGCCTATTGACTAGAATACGAAAACCGCTAAGTGCCCTCAACGAACGCAAACATAAAATTAACATTAAACATTAATACAGCACAGGGGCCTTGTTTTACCTGTTCTGCAGAGAGTTTAAACAGATTGATGGCTTCCGTTTCGTTCTGTTCTACTCCATGGCCCTGTTAATAAAAAACATGAGTTCAGATGTAACACGAAAAAGCACTTTTGTGGGACACAAATTTACTGCTATTTAACGATCTGCGCTAACCTGTTGGTATTTTGTATTTGAAGAATAACTATCATTCTGTTTTGTGCTTGATTTGCTTTGTTTTTACCATGAAGTGTCTTTTGTTGATAAATGAGGCTTTCTTCTCTAGATGTACAGCCATATGTATCTTTGACATTAGAAATTTATTTAACAACAGTGAGTTCAAAAGTTTTTCTTGTCAGTTTGCGAGAGAGTATTTTCACTTCGGGTAGTTTCAAGTCTGAGTGGCCCTTAAAAAGTCTAGAAGGTTATCCTATAATTCTGCCCTCTACATTGTAAACAATATTATTGTCACATATTCCCTTGTAAAATTAAGGATAAATATCTCTTGTGTTTTCAAAAGCTGTACGAATTGCCCTTGTCGCGAACTTCTACAGCTTCTGAAAACACGCGTGCTATTAATTCTTAATTTTACTCGGGCCCATGCGATTACATACACTACTGAATTGATACGTTAGTAACAACCCTCGCAATCTCTGTTTTGTGTTTCATTATTAGATTAGTAACTCTCGTGCTCTCTGTTTTGTGTTTGTTCTGACGCTAGTAACTTTCGCTGTTAGTAACTTTCTGGCGCTCTCTGTTTTGTGTTTGTTTCTTACGTTAATAACTCTCGCGCTCTATTTGATGTAATATTACGTTAGTGACTCTCGCTCTTTATTTTGTGATTGATTATTACGTCAGTGACTCTCGCGCTTTCTGTTTTGTGTTTGAATGTTATGTTAGTGTCTCTCGCGCTCTCTGTTTTGTGTTTGATTATTACGTTAGTGACTCTCGCGCTCTCTGTTTTGTGTTTGATTATTACGTTAGTGACTCTCGCGCTCTCTGTTTTGTGTTTGATTATTACGTTAGGAACTCTCGCGCTCTCTGTTTTGTGTTTGATTATTACGTTAGTGTCTCTCGCGCTCTCTGTTTTGTGTTTGATTATTACGTTAGTGACTCTCGCGCTCTCTGTTTTGTGTTTGATTATTACGTTAGTGACTCTCGCGCTCTCTGTTTTGTATTTTATTATTACGTTAGGAGCTCTCGCGCTCTCTGTTTTGTGTTTGATTGTTACGTTAATGACTCTCACGCTCTCTGTTTTGTGTTTGATTATTACGTTAGGAACTCTCGCTCTCTCTGTTTTGTGTTTGATTATTACGTTAGGAACTCTCGCTCTCTCTGTTTTGTGTTTGATTATTACGTTAGTGACTCTCGCGCTCTCTGTTTTGTCTTTGATTATCACGTTAGTGACTCTCGCGCTCTCTGTTTTGTGTTTGATTGTTACGTTAGTGACTCTCGCGCTCTCTGTTTTGTTTGATTATTACGTTAGGAACTCTCGCTCTCTCTGTTTTGTGTTTGATTATTACGTTAGTGATTCTCGCGCTCTCTGTTTTGTGTTTGATTATTACGTTAGTGACTCTCGCGCTCTCTGTTTTGTGTTTGATTATTACGTTAGTGACTCTCGCGCCCTCTGTTTTGTGTTTGATTATTACGTTAGTGACTCTCGCGCTCTCTGTTTTGTCTTTGATTATTACGTTAGGAACTCTCGCGCTCTCTGTTTTGTGTTTGATTATTACGTTAGTGACTCTCACGCTCTCTGTTTTGTGTTTGATTATTACGTTAGTGACTCTCCCGCTCTCTGTTTTGTCTTTGATTATTACGTTAGTGACTCTCGCGCTCTCTGTTTTGTGTTTGATTATTACGTTAGTGACTCTCGCGCTCTCTGTTTTGTGTTTGATTATTACGTTAGTGACTCTCGCGCCCTCTGTTTTGTGTTTGATTATTACGTTAGTGACTCTCGCGCTCTCTGTTTTGTCTTTGATTATTACGTTAGGAACTCTCGCGCTCTCTGTTTTGTGTTTGATTATTACGTTAGTGACTCTCCCGCTCTCTGTTTTGTCTTTGATTATTACGTTAGTGACTCTCGCGCTCTCTGTTTTGTGTTTGATTATTACGTTAGTGGCTCTCGCGCTCTCTGTTTTGTGTTTGATTGTTACGTTAGTGACTCTCGCGCTCTCTGTTTTGTTTGATTATTACGTTAGTAACTCTCGCGCTCTCTGTTCTGTGTTTGATTATTACGTTAGTGACTCTCGCGCTCTCTGTTTTGTGTTTGATTGTTACGTTAGTGACTCTCGCGCTCTCTGTTTTGTTTGATTATTACGTTAGTAACTCTCGCGCTCTCTGTTTTGTGTTTGATTATTACGTTAGTGACTCTCGCGCTCTCTGTTTTGTGTTTGATTATTACGTTAGGAGCTCTCGCGCTCTCTGTTTTGTGTTTGATTATTACGTTAGTGACTCTCGCGCTCTCTGTTTTGTCTTTGATTATTACGTTAGGAGCTCTCGCGCCCTCTGTTTGTTTGATTATTACGTTAGTGATTCTCGCGCTCTCTGTTTTGTGTTTGATTATTACGTTAGTGACTCTTGCGCTCTCTGTTTTGTGTTTGATTATTCAATAGTGACTCTCGCGCTCTCTGTTTTGTGTTTGATTCTTACGTTAGTGACTCTCGCGCTCTGTTTTGTGTTTGATTGTTACGTTAGTGACTCTCGCGCTCTCTGTTTTGTATTTGATTATTACGTTAGTGACTCTCGCGCTCTCTGTTTTGTGTTTGATTGTTACGTTAGTGACTCTCGCGCTCTCTGTTTTGTTTGATTATTACGTTAGTAACTCTCGCGCTCTCTGTTCTGTGTTTGATTATTACGTTAGTGACTCTCGCGCTCTCTGTTTTGTGTTTGATTGTTACGTTAGTGACTCTCGCGCTCTCTGTTTTGTTTGATTATTACGTTAGTAACTCTCGCGCTCTCTGTTTTGTGTTTGATTATTACGTTAGTGATTCTCGCGCTCTCTGTTTTGTGTTTGGTTATTACGTTAGTGACTCTCGCGCTCTCTGTTTTGTGTTTGGTTATTACGTTAGTGAATCTCGCGCTCTCTGTTTTGTGTTTGATTGTTACGTTAGTGAATCTTGCGCTCTCTG
This sequence comes from Cladopsammia gracilis, assembly GCA_022457155.1. Classification (NCBI taxonomy): domain Eukaryota; kingdom Metazoa; phylum Cnidaria; class Anthozoa; order Scleractinia; family Dendrophylliidae; genus Cladopsammia; species Cladopsammia gracilis. Next base: position 1,642,266 of record JAJGOT010000110.1, read on the forward strand.
TTTTGTGTTTGATTATTACGTTAGTGATTCTCGCGCTCTCTGTTTTGTGTTTGGTTATTACGTTAGTGAATCTCGCGCTCTCTGTTTTGTGTTTGATTATTACGTTAGTGAATCTCGCGCTTTATGTTTTGAGTTTATTTCTTACGTCAATAACTTTCGAGCTCTCTGTTTTGTGTTTGTTACTTACGTTAGTGACTTTCGCGCTCTCTGTTTTGTGTTTGATTATTACGTTAGTGACTTTCGCGCTCTCTGTTTTGTGTTTGATTATTACGTTAGTGACTCTCACGCTCTGTTTTGTCCGTGACTGACGTTTTAGTCGCCTGTGGCTCTTTTGCATCTAAACCTGTAATTACCCACTAATAACTACTGTTGCAGCTTTGTGTTTCATACCTTTAACATGGATATTCCCAGGTTATAGAGTCCCTCAGCATCTCCTTTATCCGCTCCCATCTGATAGTAGTTCACTGCTCGGTTCAAATCTCTCTGCAAACCACGTTTACCGTAATAGTACATCTCTGCAAGTAGACTCTAGAAAGTAAAAAGAAATAAGACATCTGTGATTCTAGGTCCCCAATGTCTTTTTCTGTGTTCGAAGATGTGACACAAACCCTCTGGGTACTTAGCTACAATAAGGATGGGGAGGTGCAAACTTGTGATACAAACCCCCCGGGAACTCAGCTACAATAAGGATGGGGAGGTGCAAACATGTGATACAAACCCCCGGGGACTCAGCTACAATAAGGATGGGGAGGTGCAAACATGTGATACAAACCCCCGGGAACTCAGCTACAATAAGGATAGGGAGGTGCAAACTTGTGATACAAACCCCCCGGGAACTCAGCTACAATAAGGATGGGGAGGTGCAAACATGTGATACAAACCCCCGGGGACTCAGCTACAATAAGGATGGGGAGGTGCAAACATGTGATACAAACCCCCCGGGGACTCAGCTATAATAATGACGGGGAGGTGCAAACATGTGATACAAACCTCCCCGGGACTCAGCTACAATAAGGATAGGGAGGTGCAAACATGTGACACAAACCCCCAGGGTACTTAGCTACAATAATGATGGGGAGGTGCAAACATGTGACACAAACCCCCAGGGTACTTACCTACAATAATGATGGGGAGGTGCAAACATGTGATACAAACCCCCAGGGTTCTCAGCTACAATAATGACGGGGAGGTGCAAACATGTCACACAAACCCCCAGGGTACTTAGCTACAATAATGAAGGGAAGGTGCGAACACGTGACACAAATCCCCAGGGAAATAAGCTACAACAAGAGGCTCCAAGTAGCCTATACTCATGTGCATGCGTAAATAAACGATATATTTTAAACAAGATAACAAGATGTTACTCCTTTCATTCAGTCGCCGTTCCTGCAAACCACGATGTTACTATAGAATGTTTTATAAATGAAGGCTGTACCACATGGAAGACAGTGATTCTTCTGTGTGTTATATATACCTAACGTGAACATTAGCAATGTTAAGAGGGTTGTAGGAGACGGTTTCACTTAGTAGTGACGCATGTTGTTTGACAGTTGTTAATGCTTTAGTGGTTGACTGACCAACTTCTGGAGGGCAGAATGGACAGGCTACGCCCCTCTTTAATATACCAAAACTCCCAGTGTAATCCTTTCACTCCCAGAGTCAATTATGAAGACATGTAGTGTAGTTCTAACTTTTGAGTCTGCGGACGAAATCCTATGTTGTGACCATTCAAATAAAACCTCTTCAGCAGTACTTTTGCATGGTACCATTTGTTGTAACTTTTGAGTCTGTTGATGAAATCCTATGGTGTGACCATTCAAATGAAACCTCTTTATTAGCCTTTGGCTATTAAGTGTTACCCTCTTTAAATAAAGGCTTTACTTACTTACTTTAGCAGTACTTTTGCATGGCACCATTTGTCTTTCAATATTTCACAAAATAAAATTTTGGATTTTCTTGAAATTTGATGTCTGTTAAAGGGTTGAGGTCTCTTATGCTAACGGAACACACCTGAGCATCTGTCAATCCATGCAAAGCTTGATAGGTAAGCCACTGGAACATGTCCGACTCATTTCCTTTGTGTTTAGCCAGTTCGTCATAATCATCCAAGCGAACAGCTTCTGCATGTGTCTAGGGGGAATGAAACGGTTCAAGGGTCAACTGAAGTAAAAGTACCTACCTTGTTATATAGCTGCAGTTTTTCTCAATACAACGCGCATTTTGATTGGTTGATTCATGGTCACATGACATCTAACAAAAAAAACTGTTTCCCGCCAATTTTCCTTAGCCGGCAACATTTGCGAAAGCTGGCAACAATTTTGACGTCAGAAGGTAACAGTGCACAGTTGCCCGCTAGCGCACGTGATCAGACCGTGACAAAAGGTGGCATGATGATGATGCAATTGATGTTTACCTCGAGTGCTCGGCGCGTTTTTCAAACTGTGTTGTGTTGTGTTTTTTAGGTTGCTATATAACAAATCACTTCATGACAGATCACTAAATGACTGATCCCTCAGGAATAGTGAATTTTGTTTCCAAGGAATCTCTTCATCTCTGGAAACATCGAGATTCTCGGAAAACAAAATTCACTGGTTCCCTCGGGACCAGTCATTGTAGCATGAAATTTTTGCGGGAGTTTTATTTTGTGGATTGGCAATTTTTTGTGTTCTGCGGGAACACAGAATGTCTGCTTTTAAACTTAGGCATTCATAGTTCATTCTCGTTAACAGAGCCGGGATCGTTTTGGCCAGCGCCGCGGACCACGGATTTTGGACGGTTCGTTTCGTTGAGCATGCGCAGAGTGCTCATTTTCGATTGTCGGCCAATCAGGTTTGAGCGGAATAAACTAGAACCGGTTAGAGTCCGTGATTCGTGGTGCTGGCCAAAAGGATCGCAGCTCTTGGGACGAAAGCGTTCATGAGTTGTAAGGAGAAATAGATAAATTTAACTCACATTTACTTCTTGGTGTTCTTGCAGTAGCTTGTCTGTAGTCATGGCGGCTGCTTTGTAATATCCTATAATAAACAGAGCAAAAGTATATACTAGTTTTTTAATGGCTTCGTGTGGTATATCTTGAACACATTGATACACTGCCCAAATATGGTAAAAAAAAAAGTTATCAATATTACGCTATGTCTACATGACGTATATCCAACGATGGAGGTAAATTTCGCATTTTGACAAGAGAATGCAAAAATAACGGACCGGCCTGGATATTTCTTCTTCAAACTGTGCTTTGTTATCAATGTGTTGATTTATAAAACTATTACAGCGCTCAAGCTTGCGTAATATCGCCTAATTTTAGCCACGCGCTATAATAGTTAAATATCCCAAGAATGTTCCATTTTGCGATATTTCATGGTATAGCATGAAAAAATAAACCCGTGCCATATCGGAAAATATGCAAGCAACGGCTTTCCAGCCTTCTGATTGGCTGTATTCTTCACTGTATGGGAAAAAAAGGAGAGGGACAAAAGTCCTGCACAAAAGTCATGATATCCTACCTATTGCTACATCGCAGTCTTGGTGAAGTCCATCAGACCCTATGAAGTGCCTGTACGCCAAAGCCATCTGACATAAAGGGTTATCGTTTGCTGCCCCGAGTAGCAAATATTTCCATCCCTGCAAACAAGAATGACCTCGGTTACCACGTACATGACTAATGTCATCAAGTACTGCCTTTTGAGGGGATGCTAAAATTTGAGTCTGTGGATGAAATTCTAAAGTGTGACCATTCAAATGAAAGCGACTGATCAGTACTTACTGTGGTCCAGTTTATTATGCTGTACAAGGTGGTTCTAAATTTTGAGTCTGTAGATGAAATCCTAAAGTGTGGGCATTCAAATGAAAGCTACTGAGCAGTACTTCTCTGTGGTGCTGTTTATTATGATGTACAAGGTGGTTCTAACTTTTGAGTCTGTGGATTAAATCCTAAAGTGTGACCATTCAAATGAAAGCTACTGAGCAGTACTTTCCAGTGGTGCTGTTTATTATGCTGTACAAAGCTGATCATGATCAAACAGTAAAGGTTTGTAAACCAAATTCAGGTTGGCACAATTTAAACCAAAGCTGTTGAGTAATACGTTCATGTGGTGGTGTTTATTAAGTTTTACAAGGTCGTACTAACTTTCAAGTCTATGAACTAAATCCTAAACTATGACTCTTCGAATGAAAGAAACCGAGAATTATGTTTTACAATACGAAGTTTGACATTTTATCTTTTGCAATTTTGAACTTGGCCAATCTTAGGAGTGAGTGAAAGGGAAAATGTAGAGCTGCCATACCTGAATCTTGTCTTGTGGAACTCCTAAACCAATCATATTCATAACCCCTGTCATGTAATGTGACTTGATGTGTCCCATGCAACTTGACACTCGGAAGATCCCTAATGCTTCATTTGCTTTTTCTAAGCTGTTGACCTGAAACAAGTCCAAAATAGGACAAACATTTACAGTCGAAACTCTCCTTACGGATGCCTTTTAATTACACTTGGTTCTGCTAAAATTCCCATAGCATTTTCTCTTAAAAATACCTGTTTAATGCGGACCCTCTCCACTTATGTCCAGAAATGCACGTAACTCGGACCTTGGGCACTTCATATTACACACAATTATTTGTAATTTCCATATGACTTCATGTTTGACAGAATTGCTTGTGTTTAGGTGAGAATTAGGTCTAGGGGACACTTCATGATGTCTATCATAAAGAGCATGAATCTCATTAGCGTGCATTTCTGGACATACCTCACCCTCTCTGATACGGACAGCGGAAAATCAATCTCGGCCACAGAGAAAGTTCATTTAAACGTAACCTCTTTTTTGCGGTCACCAAAATGATGACTGTTCCTAAACGGGTAAATATATTTCATATTTTCAAAAAATCAATTAATTGTTTTATCGGCTTAATTGTATTTGGCTGGAAAACGATTTGGTACGGATGCCAGAAAAATTATCCTGCCTAAAAACCCTTTAAGGACAAAATGACAGGAAATCTGAGTAGGAACCAAGTCCCAAGCTCCAAACGGCACATACAAAGAGGCTATAATTCCAAAATAAATATTACCGTATTTTTCGATTAAACGGAGAACATATTTTTCGAGTTGTTTGGGCGAGGACACCACTTTTGTGCCAATCCATTTAATTGAAAACAAACTACCAGTTTTGCATTTGCCTGGTGATACAACGAATCGGCCATAGGCGTACCAGTTTTTTGTGACACAAGGAATCGGCCACAGACCTACCAGTTTTGCGTGATACAAGGAATCGGCCACTGACATATCAGTTTTGCATTCACCTGTTGATGCAAGGAATCGGCCACAGACCTACCAGTTTTGCATTTGCCTGGTGATACAAGGAGTCGGCCACTGACATCAAGTTATTGTGATCACGGCTAATGGCCTGAGTCACCACGACATCCACCTCAGGGGACTCCCCTGATAACGGTACATCACACTGAGGGATAGTACTGTCAGTGGTGGAGAGGAGATCCAGCAGCGATCTTTGCGTGGTAATACAGTGATCTAAGAAAATTAGGAGAAATGTTAATGATTGGTAAATTAATCGGCAGTTCAAGCATTTCTTTTCCATTAATGCCTTTCTGTTAATGAAAACGAGAATGCAAGGGACCGTGAAAGAAAATGCTGCTGGTATACGCAGGATCTGAAAGAGATCTGATCAGCCAAAAATAAACAAAATACTATAAGAAGCAAGGGCTTTGTATCGTAGATCTTGGCAGATCCGTTATGCTGCGTTATTTTTTTCACACGGTTTGGCCATGTTCCCTCTGGCAGATAGTTTTGCTATCGCCGCCTAGTTTACGCAACAGTGGCATGATATTCTCATGTTTTGTTCATTGTGTAAGGCATAAGCTGTGCACGTGGACAGACATATGATCTTGAGGTCATATCCGGAGTTTAAAACCAAGTGCACATTAGTAAAGTGCTAACTCAGTCAGGTTAGTTACACGAACCTGTTGCTACACTGTGCTGATGAGCCGCAATAAAGGCGAAATAGCTATCCACAGTTGCATTTAAACTTTCGGTTTGGTCTCAATCATGCCATTGTTGCGTTACTTTTTCTACGCAGTTGTCAGCCCTTGCTTCTTATAGTACTTTCTGTTGCCTTTCCCGTTATTGTATAAAACAAATAGATTCCATTTTGTTACTAAAAATGTGGTTGTTGTTCATCGTGGTGTGTAAGATAGGTAAACGCTTTTTCCGTTTGTCTCACGATGGAGTCACTTTAAGATGTTGATCGCGACGTTTCGACTGCTATTACTGCTAGTCTTCAACATCTTTTCGGAATAATAATCAGGATCGAAATGCACCAACAGCAACAAGCCAACGTGCTACATAAGCGACACGTAACCAATCGACCTCATCGCCTGATGAAGACTAGCAGTAATAGCAGTCAGCGAAACGTCGCGATCAACATCTTAAAGTGACTCCATCGTGAGACAAACGAAAAAAGCGTTTACCTAGATTCCATATTGTTGTGCGTCTGTTTAGTTATAGATAACAGAAGACGTCAAAATGTCGTAAGAACATCAGTGACCAACTGCCTGCAGCTCGTTGGTCACTTTTTAGTTTTTACCACATTTTGACGACATCTGTAATCTATAACTGAACAGATTCACGGCAAAACGGAATCTATATGTCAATTAGCCCACCATTCTCAAGTTTACATCCACTTTTAGGCACAATATAAATATTCTTCTCTCATCTCAAGTTACCATTTTTCTGTATTTCTTGCTCTAATTCCTCCAAAGCGGCCTCGTGCAAGTTTACAACCTTTTCACTGCATCTTACTGAGTAATCATCTAGAGCTGTCATTTAAAAAGAGAGAACAAAAATTATCATTAAAATCACGCATCCTGTTATTGGAGATACCGTTGTTTCTGACCAAAGTCAGTGTTCGGTTCAGATGCAAAAATATCGGACAAGTCCTTTTTTTGTTCAGTTGTGAACCTAACACAGAAATTCGCCATTTAAAAAGAGTGGTCTGGATGAAACACCAAAGGCTCCCAAAGCCAACGCGTGAATACGAAACGCTCTAAATAAAAGACCTCCCCTCTCCTAGGCGTTTTGATGCACTGACCCCCACCCCCTGCGTCTAACTCCCCACCTTCTCTTCCCTCTGACGCCGTCCCCATGGATAACGCAGGTGACCATTACACATCGCAGGCTCAATGTTCACCGACTCTCCCCAATACTTTACGCATGCGCACAGCCATATCACCCCGGCAGTGGCAGCCATGGGCAGCTGTTTCGTCCTTGTTAGGGATAGGACTCGAAAGCCCTATGTAAAATGCCCTTTACCGCCAAGGCGTGTGCATGCACACCTTTAAGCACCAGCTCTACATGTACATGTCCTGTACAAGCGGTAGCTGTCGTGTATTCGCGAGTGAAAATCAGTCCACATAACAAAACTATCTGGACCACTCAGCCGACCATAAAAATAGCAAATTTCAATTCAACAAATCCTCGTCAGGAGCAGAACAATGATAAATAAGATGCTATTTACCCATGCTGAACATCAAGTGATCTTCAGGGGGCGAGAAGACCTAAAAGAAAAACAAATTAAAATTTAGGCGTAATGTCTGTAGTTATAAAACATTACTTCTGTCAATAGCCCATGGCTCTTAGCCTCTTTTTCAAACCGAAGCCCAGTGAAAAACCATTCATATGGATATAAGTTTTATTTTCATGTGAAACAAAACTCATGTCCATATGAATGGTTTTGCACTTAGCCTTGGTTTGAAAAGAAGGTTACGAGCAAATCGGAAATGGGCTGTTGCAGTTGCGGATTAGTTTTTTCTTAACTGACTGCAAGGATATTCTCATTACGTGAATCAGCCCTATTTTCACATAGGACCTCCATGTGACTGACCTCCTGATCTTAGTGATGTAATACGTTATCGTATGGCTATTTCGCCCACTATCTCTGTCGGTTTCGCCGATGGTATAGTGGTAAGCATGTTTGCCTTAATAGCAAAAGGTCGGGATTCGAATCATCGCCGGTGAACCATATTTTCATATAGTATATTATATGGAGCTTTCACACGTTTTAGTTTCTTTACCTGGTTTGGAAATAGCAAGTGCCGTCTGTAGATGCGCGTGTGTCCGATGATTCCTTTGAATGTCTTCGAACCCTCTGTGCCTCCAAGTACCCAGAATCCTTCAGTGTCCCGGTAAACAAACGATCCTCTTGGGAAACTGGAAAAAGATGGATGGTGAAGAAGTGATAATAGACCTTATTCGTATTCTCGGTGTTGAACTGGAACTAGCTTGCAGTCGAGGATCATGTGGTACATTCTTTTCACATGCAAATATTTATTCCTTCTCTCCTTCCCACATCGCTTAAATTTTGCAGTGCATCCTCCCCCGAGCTTCGCGAGGTTCTGCGAGACACGTCTTTCTAGTTTTAATGATATTCCACCGCATGAGCTTCCAAAAGACAAATTCGGCTAACACATTGTTGCACCCAATACTGGGAATAAGATCCTTTGTTCACAATATTTCCATATAATTTCCATGTCAATGCTTCAATGGTATGGAAATATGACGAACAAAGAGTTCTAATCCCAAAAGGTTTGAATTTGGGTACAACAATGCGTTAGCCAAGTTTGTCTTTTACAAGCTTGTTCTAGTTCAATATCGACAATACGAATATGGTTCCGGTATAAAGGGAGCCTGGCCTGGCCATTCTCACCTCCAGTCGTCAATCAACCACTGAAGCATTAACAACTGACAAAAAACATGCGTCATTACTAAGACCATTGCAAACACAATTTGGAAAAACTTTATGAAAGTTATATCAGAAATCTTTATGAACATCTATTTCTTTTTTTGCTTAGGCAAAATCTTGGTTTAATCAGATTTTTAAAGCAAATTATATTTAAAGGACGCGCAAGTTAACCATGTTTTGTGACTGAAAGACGCCTTAATTTGCATTTCACACCCAAAAGGTGTGAAATGGGGGAGGAGCTAAGCCTTTTATACCGGAACTTCGTGTTTAAAAACTTACTCGCTGTGGACGGCATTTGCCTCTTTCTCTAACACATGTCCATTGTATTGTTTTGTTGTCACATAAACAGTTGTGTCGTCCACTGACATCACAATCTGCACCCATTTTTTCAGTGGTAAGCGACTGTTGATGACGAAGGCGTGTCCAACGTCCGCTGTGTATTGCACTTGTACATGGAGAACTCCTATAAATAAATTAACACATGACTTTAATCAGGAGAATATTTTCTCTTGCTTTAGTACATCATTTGTCCACTGAAGTATAACAGAACTTTATTTGAATATAAATATATGAAAATCGTGTAGATGGTTTTCACGTTGCGTCACGGCGGCCATGTTGGTGCACACCTACAAAAGAATTTTAATGAACTTCTTTTGTTATGTGCACCAACATGGCCGCCATGGCCTTTGTCATTTGAGTCCCACAGGACTGAAGGTCACGTGAGTGAAAACCATCTATAGATTGTAGATGGAGCTCATATAGAGCGTATGCACATGACGTCACGGCGGCCATATTGGTGTACCAAAACAATAGAACGGCGGCCATGTTGGTGTACCAAAACAATCCTGTGGGATTTGAACGCTTTTCTTATGTTAACACTTTCTTTTGTTCCAATAAATTTGCATAGCTGCTTGCCACGTGAGTGCATACGCTCTATATTCTGAAGAAGGCTGCTGTCTAGCCAGCAGAAAATTGTGAAATAAACAATACACGTTGTATGAGCTGTGCAGTAGTTCTCAGACTTCTGGCGTGCGTTTCTCGAAAGTCCCGAAAACTTTTCGGACCCGAAAAGCTGTGTTACGTGCAGAATGTTTACCAATAAAGATTCGGTTTTTGTTGAATTTGAAAGCTAAGCAATAAAATCTTACGTTTACTAAACAACTTTAGCTGATTTGTGGACTAAAAAGTTCAACGCCTTTCGTTAGAAACTACATTTAAAAAATTGCTTTCGGGCCCGAAAAGTCTTCGGGAGCTTCGAGAAACTCACGCCTGTTTACTTAACAGACATAATATCACTATTCAGCACATTTTGTGATTTTAACCCACTTCCTCCCCTCCGGCTCTAATAACCTCCTCCTCCCTTCTTGAGGCTTGAAATTATGTTCTATTGAAAGTGCCTAACACAAGAGACTGGGGAGAGACGAAACCAAACACGTCAGAATCTGAAGACGGAAGAATATGATCTACTTTGCAGAACGACAGAATCTTGTAATGTTGGCCATGATATTCAACTGTCATGATATTATAGTTTTGTGTTTCCTCCGCTTGCAACCAGAATTTGTGCAGTTTTCTGAGAGACAAGCATAACAGATAAAATGAAGTGACGCTTGTTAAATAAATGACCTCAAAAAATAATCTTCCTTCAACAGACACAATCCTTCCAGAACATCTAAACAGAGGATTGTCCAATACTCGGACAAATTTTTTGCATTATACGACCATAACAATAGTTTAACAATACATTCTAGAACGGCACAATACAGCACAATGTATTACAGTACAATTCTATGTATAAATTTGTCAGAGTATTGGACAAGTATGTCTACACAAGAACTGTTTTATGTGTGCATTTTATGCAAACACAGTAAGCAACCAAAAACGTGAAGGCGGAAGAATATGATCAGTTGCATTGGCCATAATTTTTATTGTTTTTTTTTTTTTTGAGTGACTTGCTTTCAAACAACATTTATGCACATCTCCTCTCTGCAAAGAGACACAAACATAACGCTGATAACAAAACTTAGAAAATGGTCACACCCACTCAGCCAATCAGTGCCCAGTATTTGTGTGCTCTATTTCCCATAAACTGTCTTAAATTATGTAAAGAGGCGGGGGCTTTGAAGCCCAGGGAAATTGTGGGGTAAAATAACTACTCATTAGTAAGCTCTATATAGAACATACTAATGAATTCTTTTGTTTTCCTTTGTCTTAAAGCCTAATTAGTATGCTCTATATAGAACATACTAATGAGAAAATAGAGCATACTAATGAGTATATAGAGCATACTAATGAATTACTGGCTGCTAATTTAAACAAAAACAACTTGCAGTTATAACAATGACAATTTTATTTGAAGTTTTCGCTTTACATAACTTAAGCAAGAGATTAATCACCAAAATAACAAAAAGAAATTCGACTTAACAATTTTTAGGAAAAATTAAACGAAAGACTGGGTCTTTCTGCGTGTACCGGTACTCATTGTCTTCTATTGTTTGTGAGGTATTGTATTTTTGGTCTTGTTTTGCATTTGTGTTATTGTCGTTCTTTGTTCCTTTTGTTTTACGTCATCTGTCCTCCGGTACACACCGAAACAACCGAAAGACTGGTCTCACCGTGCTTTGGAATTCTGTCTCTTTCTCTTTGCTCAATTTCGTTCACTGTCGTAGGCTTTTGGAAACGTGCTCTTTTGTGGAATTCATATCATCCCCCAAGCACTCGGATATGTCTACGCTCTCAAAAGCAAGTAACTCTTGAGTGGCAAGGACGGCCTCAAGTTCCTCGAGCTCTGTATACTGGCTCATAGCCGGAGCAAATGAGCCATCAAACCAACAAAGAATAAACAAAGCTCCAAAGAAAGAAAAGCATTGTTATTCGTAAAATTCTACCAACATTTCGGCGACATCCAAAACAAAATAACATCGTGATTCCCAAGTGTGAATGACACAATTAAAATACGCTCATAAATACAGTTTGCATAACATATGTTTTCTTCGCGGATATGACCATTTTCTAAGTAAGGGTTAGACAATGAACGCTCGTGTCCTATGGGATATAGCACCTCTCGCATTAGATAGAAGTGCCACTCGGGCTACGCCCTCGTGGACTTCAATCTATGCTCGAGGCACTATATCCCATAGAACACTCGCGTTCATTGTCTAACCCTTACAAAAAGCGATGTTTACTTATTAAATGACCTAAAACAAATAACCTGTCAACAGACACAATCCTTTCAGTTATTGATTCACGCACAGTTCAGACGCTCGTGGTATCCAAACAAGAACTTTCTTGACATCTGCTTTTTATGCAAATACAGCAAGAGAAAATCATGAAATTCGCATATGAATGGAATGCGGGGCTAACAACTCTTCGTTCTTTAGAGGTACTTCCAGATAGAACCGGCTGCGTCTCGTCATGTATGATATTGTAGTTTTGTTTTGCAAACAAAAGTAGTGTGGTTTTAAGCACGAAAAGACAAGAATAACGCACAAAATAAAGCAACTCTTGTTAATTAAATGACTTTAAACATAACCCTATGTCAACAGACACATGACAGTTCAGATGCTCGCGCTTGACCATCAGACACAATCCTTCCTATTTTCGATTCCCTGACAGTTTCGACGCCTACCCTTGTTTTAATCAAACAAGAGTTATCCTGCACAGTTTCACACCACAGTCGAATCAGAATGAGTCAAGAGATAACAACGAAAGACATCTTGATGCTGCTTCCGTTGAGCATTTTGAGTTTCGCTGACCCCATAACAGACATTCTCACGCTGATACAATATTACAGCGCAGGCCACAAAACTTGGTTGGGAGTGGCGCTGGTTTTAATCATTTTTCCTTGCTTCGCGTTCATGCTTTATTCCTGCGCAGCCCATTTGGATTGCAGAAGAAGTTTTATGTTCAATACAGCATGTCCTCTTGGTATACATCCGTTCTCGGCCGCTTTCTTGAGGTTAGAAGCTTTTGTTTCTTGCACCCGGAAGAAAATCTGCCGTGGCGAAACAATCAGGGAAGGCGCCTACGAATACAAAGTTCTACAATCTGCCAAGTTGTCTGTGTGGTTTGAAGCCCTCTCTGAGTCGGCGCCACAATTTTTACTCCAGCTTTATGTCGCTAGTACTATACAAGAACCAGTGAGCGCCATTCAAATGATTTCTCTATCAGTTTCATTCCTAAATTTACTGTGGTGTTTTCAAGCTTGGGATGAAGACTACAAAACGCACATGCCTTGTAAGCACAAGTTTATCCTCTTCATAACACACTTACTTCTCCTGAGCGCTCGGCTGTTTGCAATCACATACTTTATCGTGGCTTTCAAGTGGTGGTTTACAGGCGTCGTGATCCTTCATTTTATTTTCGTGGCGATTTTGTACTGGTTTCGGGATGACGCCAGAGACATAATTGAAAATGATGAATCAACTTGTGCCAAGGTGTTTTCATGGTGTATTGTTTCAAGTATGATCTGGCTTGGATACGAGACGTTTAACTGGCCTTTACATATTGATCCCAGTGATGAAAGTGAAATGAAAACTCTGAGGAAAATGGAACTGTTTTCTTATATTCTCACGGTTCTGGAAAACATCTTGATGATCCTGTTGTCATACTTCCTTTTTCTTCAAAACACCTGGTATTCTTTAACGGTTACAGTGTGCGTATGTTCGTTTAGTGTTGTTGGAGCAACTATAAGATTACTTCATTCTAACCTATTTTTACACAGGTCTGAAGAGAATGGGAATATACATGTTTTTATGCCGAAGTCTGACAATGGCCACTTAAACTGGGGGGGGGGGGGGGCAGAAACTTATAGCAGGTAAAATAATAGACTATTGACCTCGTCAAAGCAACGGTGAGGCTTTAGGAACAGATTTGGACTAAACAATCATGTATACGACAACAACAACTTAATTTGTACTCCACATTTCACATGCAGTACATTGTAGATGGAAAGCAAAAAAAAAACACCAATGTAAACAACTTCAACTTCCAGTTGCAGGTCCCAAGATGCCAAATAACAAGATTCAAGAAAAATCCCAAATTTCATTTTGTAAAATATTGAAAAACAAATAGTACCATGCTAAAGCACTGCAGAAGAGGTTTCATTTTAATCGTCACACCATAGGATTTTCATCCACAGATTTCAAAAGTTAGAACTACACTATATTGTCGCCATAGTTAACTCTGGCAGTGTTCTCCAAAGAAATTAGACTACCTGGCTGTAAATTGAAAGTAGGTGGCACCTGGCACTCGAGTGCCCAAAGGGCATAAGTATCTAGGGGGGCCAGGGGTATGCCCCCACGGAAAATTTTTAAAAATGAAGACACTGGAGACGCATTCTGGTGCATTTTGGGGACAACAGAGATGAAAAAAAATCATTTCATTTTCAGCCAGTTTTTAACCCTTTTATTACTCACTGAAAAAGATTATTGCTACCCTTAATATGCTTTATATACTAAAGAAAAACATTATGGCAGAAAGAAATCACTGTTGTTTTATCTTATGGCTAAAAAGGATTTGTTTTTATAGCCATACAAGTATTGGGAAGAAAATAAGACGGATTTATCCTTATCTTCCCCCAAATATTTTCTGACTAGCCGGCAGCCTCAGGATGAGTAGACGGCAATTTTCGCCGGTTGCCAGAGCTTCCGGACAATCCTGCTCTGGTGGTGAAAGGGTTGAATTTGTTGGCCTGTTTATGACTTACTTGGTTTTAGTGCACCCCAGCAATCAGCAGACACATTCAGACATTAAGCATACAAAAATATTAACACAGTTATAGCTCACCAGTGGACGTGATGCTAAGTAACGGCGTTAAAAGCTCTTTGCTCCTGTGATTTAGAATTCCACAAAGGCCATCAAGGCACGGCTCCATCATGAAAATCCAAGTTGAAATTGTGAACCTGAAGAATGAACAACACATTCATCAAATCTACTGATCATGACTGACTTTTCTAACTCGCAAAGTGCCAAATATCAAAATTCAAGAAAAACCCAAAATTCATTTTGTAGAATATTTCAAAAAAAAAAAATGGTAACATGTAAAAGTACTGCCAGAGAGGTTTCATTTGAATGGTCACACCATAGGATTTTATCAACAGACTCAAAAGTTGGAACAAATGGTACCATGCAAAAGTACTACTGAAGAGGTTTAATTTGAATGGTCACACCATTGGATTTAATCCACAGACTCAAAAGTTAAAACAAATGGTACCATGCAAAAGTACTGCTAAAGAGGTTTCATTTGAATGGTCACACCATAGGATTTCATCAACAGACTCAAAAGTTAGAACAAATGGTACCATGTAAAAGTACTGCCAGAGAGGAATCATTTGAATGGTCACACCATAGGATTTTATCAACAGACTCAAAAGTTGGAACAAATGGTACCATGCAAAAGTACTACTGAAGAGGTTTCATTTGAATGGTCACACCATTGGATTTAATCCACAGACTCAAAAGTTAAAACAAATGGTACCATGCAAAAGTACTGCTAAAGAGGTTTCATTTGAATGGTCACACCATAGGATTTCATCAACAGACTCAAAAGTTAGAACAAATGGTACCATGCAAAAGTACTGCTGAAGAGATTTCATTTGAATGGTCACACCATTGGATTTAATCCACAGACTCAAAAGTTAGATTACACGACATGTCTTCATAATTAATTTTGACATCTGGAAGTGAATGTGCTAAAAAGGGATTGGATGCCTGTGGAAGCACTGTGCACAATGGTCACAAAATGGGTAAAGTAAATATCTTACGTGAATTGCTTTGAATGGCCATACGAAAGCCCTATAAAATCTCTGGTCCACAGAGAACCCAGAAAATTTGAATGATATTCACATAGTGTTTGAGTAATTTTTATAATAGTATTAATTAAGGTCGCAGGGGATACCTGGCCATGAATAAATTCATAAGGCAAAATTTTAGCAGGGGTGTCACTTTGAAAAACGTTATATCGTGAATGTTTGAAAGCCGATTTCGATAACATTTAACAGAGATATTGGAGAATAATGGAAGTGCATAAGCATTGTATTTTATTGAAGGGATCGCGCTTTGCGTCAATACTGTAAGCTACTAAAGTTAGTTTGTTTTAAAACGTGGTTTTGTGTCCAAGTTTGCTCCTCGAGAAGAACACAAAGCAGGTGGATTTCGCCACTCACTGATCCGTCAAAACGTCTATTGTGTCATATCTGACTCTTATTTTTTTATTTCAACTGTAATTAAAAGTTATTAGCTTTTAAAGGAGTAAAATTGTCCATGTTAGAATTTGAAGCCTCATATCTTCCCTTTGAAAGCCTATTTAAAAATTTTGAGTCAGATATGACAATCTACAATACACCTAGTTTACATCCCTGCAGTGTCAGCTCATGAAATTCTCTATTCGCGCTGAATTCTTGGACACAAAATTGCTTGTTTTTACGCTTCCGAAGGCTTCCCGAGCCAACACGAATGCAAAAAATATATATATGGTAATTTTGCTAATTTTAATCCACGGGCTATTGTCAACACTTCATGCAGAAAGAACAAAGCGTTGACATGCTTTGCACATGCAATTATTGATTCAGAAACATAACAGAGCCTGTTCGTGAATATTTCGCGCATTTTCGGTATTAGCCGTCGCACTTCGTGCATACTCTTTTCATAAATGCATACTGATGAGCGGAACCTGTCCCCCGCGACCTTAAGTATTAATGATAAATGTTGGTTAATGTTAACCAGCCATTAATTATTATAGCAACTGAATGCTATTTTGGCTCAAAAATGTAATTTGGGAGTAAAAAAAATATCAAAATTCAACATAGGCTAGATAAGCCCCAGCCCTTTTAATAAATAATAATAATAATAATAATAATAATAATAATAATAATAATAACAATAAAAATAATAATATAAAGGTTTTTCTAATGCGCATTTCTAGCCCCAATGCGCATTACGTGATTAACAGTACAATATGTTTACAAACATAATGAAGACTAATAAAAACATTTCTTAAATGAAATGTTTTCAGTCTGGTTTTAAATGATGTAATTATCTTACCTCGGCTTTGCCCTGTTGTGTGCCTCTGCAAACTCTCTTCTTGGCCATGCTAGAGGCGGCAAAATCCTAGCAAAAATCAAGTAGATGCAATTTAAAAATAACAATAAATGAACAAAACATGTATAATTAATTATTTGCTAAATTTATAAAGCATTATTACAGTGTAACACAAAAAAGGCAGATTTAAAGGGTCCTACCCACCCCTCCCCCCTCCCCCTCCTTTCTGTGTTTTATATTTTTTATTAAGGTTGTTGTGGCTATGGAGTGAGATTGCACTTTCGCTTCCCTCGGCCCCTTTTTCTGAATTTTCTGGATCTGTCTGCCCCTGGTTGATAAGGTATATTAGCCACCGTCAAGAGATTGGCCGTTTTTATGCTACAGACGTCAAGAGATTGGCCGTTTTTATGCTACAGACGTTAAAGTCGTCTCGAGATGACTTTAACGTCTAGTATAAAAACGGAAAATAAGCCAGACGGATTTAATGTCTGATGACTTTAATGTCTTCTTTTAAGTGCATCATTCAGACGCACTTAACAGACGACTTTAACATCTCAGACGTTAAATACGTCTAGTATAAAAATGGGACAGCCTTAACGAGGACGAATTTTAGCCCTATTTGTATATTCGTGTTCTTAAAATTTATTTGGGGAAGACTTTAGTCGTGTCCAGTCACTTCCGAGAATATTTTTTTTATAAAATCTTGTGTTTTTCTCTGTGGCCATCTACCTTAATGCGTCCCGTTTTTATACCAGACGCATTTAACATCTGACACGTTAATTTGTGTCTAGACGACTTTAATGTCTCTAGCATAAAACAGCCATTCCAAAGCTGACACCCCCAGTGCTAGCCCTACTTCGGAACAAAATAATTGCTTTGACAAAGGACTAGCACTTGAAATGTCGGCTTTTGAATCACTTGACAGTGACCAATTTACCTTATCAACTCAGTTAATACAACAAATAAATTTTGCGTTTCATCACCAATGCAACAGCACATTTTCTTCAGAAACTAACCAACCTCTTTATTCAACTGAGAAAACATCATTGAGTCTGTGATGGAAGGTGGACTGGCTAATGTGGAAAATCTACTTTTTGAAACCTAATTATTGTAACATTATGAGGCATTCATGCTGGCTTTACCAATTAGTTCATGCGTCAGCGTGCGTATGTCGAGATATTGAGCACGCGGGAAGTTTGGAGAGCACGAAAGAGGCGTAAGAGTTCGCCGAGTGCAACTCTAGCCTCTTGAGTGCTCTCCAAACTTCCCGCGTGCTCAATATATCGACATACGCACAGCTGCAGCATGAACTAATTGTTTTATAACATCATCAACGCTGTGTTTCTCGAGGTGTTAGTTTGCTGACGTCATTAGCGTGCTCAATAAGAATATGAAGCACACTCGCGCTATTAAATTTGATTACGTGAAAATTCTAGCTATGTTATAATACTAGATGATTAGGGTAGCAAGGTGCTCTTGTATAGTCTAAAAACTTAAAGGGACAGCTAGTGTCCAGGCTGACATTTCATGTTGTCAATAACTTTACAACTGTAACTGAAACACAATAAACACTCCAGTAATATGTTTGGTTTTCATGGTTTTTCTGGTTACACTCTAGACATAAGTTGTCTACGTTTGATGAAAGTATCAAATAATATTAGCTGCAGTTAATTCCTGGCAGTACTCCCTTATATACACTATACAGGTATGTGCCGCCCGATAGGGTAGGGTTTTTGAGGTGCTCAGTCCTTAAATAGGGTATCCTTTTTGGTAATTTTGGTATTGTAATCCTTAGATATTCCTTAGATAGGGTCACTAAATTGCAGTATCCACCCCAATGAGCAAAACGAAAAACATATGGTCTGTTAAAATTAGGCCTTAAAAAGGGTATCAAATCTCGATTTTCTACCCTTAAATAGGGTCAGGGTTTGAGAACCTTGGCGGCACACACCAATCCTAAATTGTCGGGAGTACTCCCCCACCAGAGTTAATTTATTTGGGAAGCAGCCCCAGGGTTCTCAATAACATTTTAATCAACTGTTCCATTTCTGTTAAGTTTTTTTTTTTTTTTTTTTTTTTATTGGATTTTATTGGTTTTTAAGTCAGCCATAACAATGCGGCATATGGCCAAAAGGTCTTACTAAACTTTGTATTGAGACACTTAATTCACAGCTGTAACACAGTAACTAAGTAACAGCCCTCACAGGAGATATGGGTTATGACGATTATGACGAAGTTAACTGGAAAGTATAAATGATTTTACCTTTTCAAACCAGTCTCCTTTCCCGTTAAAGCCACAGGAAATGTTACCATGTCAACAATGTCTGCAAACGAAACAAAAAACTGATTAAGGTAAAACATAAAGCTAAACTCTGTGTTCATTATCCAGCATTTTCAACAAACCAGATGGCTCATTGGAGGGGTAAAAAATAATAGTTTTTCGAGAAATACGAGTCACAAAATTTTAGTCAAATTTCATGTCTCACAGTCTTGTTTTTTGAGCAGTTCTCTATGTCTCAAAGTCTTAATTTTTTTCACTAAGCTTTCCTGGAGTCTTAATCTAAGTCTTATATCTTGAAATGTCTCAGGGTTGCCAAAGAAGTGCACAGGAATGCAACAGAGTACAGTGTTCCAGGGAGTCAATGAATAATTTTAAGGGATCAACAGGTTGTGGGTCTCTCTAAATCTTCTCAAGTTAGCCATTTGATTTGTCAGGTCAGGAAGCCAGCCTTGTCGGGTTTTTGACCCGAGACCTGTCTCTTATCTGGAACACTGAGAATAACAATTACTGGACACAGTGACAGTGACAGTGTACCCTTGTATACACCTGGGTGGCAAGAGGTAATGTGGAGTAAAATGCCCGGTCTAAAGACACAACACAGTGGCAATGTTACTTATAATAACGATTCAGATTTTCGGTATTATTAATTTTATTTACGTACCTAATTAGGTTTTATTGTATATAATTCTTTTATTAATATTTTTTATCTATTAGCTAGCCATAGGAGGTCCACATCAACTGTAAAGTTGCCTATCTTTTCCTTGACCTGCTTTACTAAATAAAGTATGTATGTATGTATGTATGTATTTATACACCTTGGCCTGGTTGTCTGAAAGCCGACGAATGGTAACCCTGGATTAAAAAAAAATAATAATCGCACCTTGAGCAACCCAGCCCTGGGTGCAGAGAGACAATGTGAAGTAAAGTGTCTTGTCTAAGTTTCCTTTGTCTGAGATTATGCTAATGAATCTGGGACAAAGGGAAATAAAAATTCACCTAGTTTGAAATAATTTTTAACCTAAGATAATTTTAACCTGCAACAAGGATATTCAATTTGAAATAGATTTATTCCTCGCGAAGTGAGGGCCAAAGGCCCGAGCATAGCGAGGTTTATAAATTTGTCGTGCCTCGGGAACTAAGCCGCGCAAATTCGAGCGAAAAATATATTTATATATATACATATATATATATACTTGATGGTGTCCTGCAGTTGCCTGGCAACAATGTGGTACTACTTCATGTAAGCCTATATAGGAGCATGGGAAACAAAGATGGCGGACGGTAAACGGTACGCAAACCATCGAAAGGACCTTTTACCAACGTTTTTGTTTCAAAGAAGATGAAGTGGAATGGTGAAAAGCCTCAAACGCAAATTGGGAGTTTCGACTCGTGGTGCACCCTCCCCCGAACTTCGCGAGGTTCTGCGAGACACGCATTTCTAGTTATAAATATGCTTCACTACATACTCTGAGTGTCAGAGATCTGTCTGATTACAAGTCAAATACCAGGTTGCCATTAATTTTTGGATATTTTAGGGTATTTAAAGAAAACCCACAAAAATCCCAAATTTGGAAGAGTGAGACAAGTCCCAACCAGGAAACATGGCTGGGAATTCCCAGGTTAAGACTTGTCTCACTTTGCCAACTTTTGGAATTTTGTGGGTGTTCTATAAATACCCTAAAAAATCCCAATAGGAATCGGGTATTTTTTCCTGTCAGACTGGGGCTGCCATTTGACAAACAGTTGCCAATCAACCACAAACCATGGCTCATAATATAATGCTTCAAACTCACCATTAAGATGCTGACATTTCACGATTTTCTGTTGATTGATGCTTAATATATGTTCCCAAGTCCATGAAAAACTGAATCCAGGTTTTTGAGGCCTGCTCCATGGCGGAACTAATGGCAATTGTAAAAAATCTCCTGCTAATACTGGCTTCGATTCTAATCCTCCACGAAGAACATCAAGTAACATAACCGTAATGTGAATTTGTTCTGTGTAAAGGTCTGGATAAATATTGAGAGCCGTGTTCTCCAGATACGCCAGCGAATCTCGAAGGTTAACTTTAACGTTTAAAGTCTGTGTTATTTCTGTTCGATGAGCGACAATAGCATTATACTTGAACTCTCTGTGCCGTGTATTCTGTATTCCGATTGAAGTGACTTCAAGCGATAGCAGTCTTTTATCCTTCGTTCTGTATGAAAGTACAATGTCAAACTCGGCTTCAGCACGAGTAGGAGCTTGTGCTATCTTGATAAAATCGTCGTAAACCTTTATGCGTTGATGAAAATCCAGTGGAATATCCAGTGTGACACTCGGCGCTGTTTTTTTAGCATTATTTTCCACGACAATGAGTTGAAATAAAAAAGAAATAAAGACGAGAACGTATTTCTCCATGCCGCAGTTTTCTGTCGCGACGACATCTGAATAGTTTTTTTTAACGTGACATTGTGCTGCTTAGTTACCAGAAGCCAGTCGAAAGAATTTGGAACACGATTTGTGCATTTGATTAGATCGATGCACCTACAAGCGCTGCAAAACAAGCAGCAATAACTGGGCATAATGTCATTAATCCATTTTAACAGATAGCAACTCGGAAATTTGGACTGAGATACTGCACTTATCACCAGGCGTCGATCTACTCCAGAGGAGAATGGGTTCTAGTACAATTCGCGCATGGTAACCGGTCGTTTCGCCTACGAGTCGTTTCGCCTACGTCCAGTTCGCTGACGTCTTAGGTCAGTTCGCTAACGTGTGATATGCCAGTTCGCTAACGACTTGGGTCAGTTCGCTAACGTCCTATATGTCAGTTCGCTAACGTTTTTTTTTTGTTATCTCCTTGAAGTTTTTTAATAGGAAAATTAATTGACTTGACCCCTCAACTTCTACGTTAAAATCCGGCGCGAGAGGAAGTGGGAAAGTCACAAGTAATGCAAATTCAATCGAAACAACACGAAGCGGCACTCGCGCTGAAACAATATTCACTTAGTTAATAAAATTGACCCGCGTGGATCCTTTTCTTTCTTTGCTAAGTATAGCTTCAGCCAGCCCACGAACTTTTGTTTGCATGAAGTGAGAAAGTCACAAGTATAGTAATGCAAATTCAATCGAAACAACAAGCGGCACTAAGAAAAGGAGGTGCGATTCTTTTTTAGATGCGCTGATTAACTCGCCAACGTCACGCCTTTTATTACTGTATTTTATACGATAAACATGTTAAATAAAGTTTAAATGTTCTCAACTTCTGCGTTCTCGATACACAAAACCATTGGATAACTAGTGGTATATTCTGTTTGCGCGCAGATTCAGCGAAAAGCTTTTGTCACAGAAGACAAATCGGCCACAATACGATAGTGAGTGTAACAGCAAGCGAATCGAATATTTGTGTCACGCATTACGATAAACATGCAAAGGCCTAAATTTTTTTGCAGATTGCTTTTTCAACTGCTTAATAGCACACTGCGAGGATCACAAAATTCACTTATAATATCCACTTGGGCGTAAAATAATTCACCCGCCTGTTCGTTTGTTGCTTCCGTTTTCTTTTTTGTTAGGAACGTTTGTCTGCAATAAGTGAGAAAGTCACAAGTATAGCAATGCAAATTCAATTCAATCGAAATAACAATAAGCGGCAGTGAAGGAAAGGAGGTGCGATTTTTTCGGAGGTATTGTATTAAAAAATGTTAATGGCTGTAATTGTAACAGCGCGGGCCCTTATTGTTACTAGATAACCAATAAGATTAATTTCATTCGGTTGTTTGATCCGACACCGTGTATAAAAGGAGTCTTGGCGTTTCGAATTCTTATAACCGCTTCAATAGCAACGCAAAACATTCGAGTTATTCTTCAAAAGATGGATTTGTGCATTTCATGCAACTTACCAGTCCGGACCCGCCAAGAAGCTTTGGAGTGCGACGGCTGCCACAGATGGCAGCATAGAACATGCCAAACTGGCATTACAAGGGACGTTTACCGTGCCGCTGTTCGCTCGGGGCAGCCAGTAGATTGGGTGTGCGATCCGTGCACCAAGCATGAGGAAGAGTTGAATTCCACCATCTACGAGCCACCTATGGTAAGTCTAAATACTCTTTTGTCTTCCTTGGTGTGTATTTTAAAAAGAGGGTCGAATACCAGGGGGTCAGACATCGGAGTTTAATAATACATGATTTTATTTCTCTTTTTAGAATTGGTCAATCGATAGCGAGTGGTTGCGCCGAGTGAATGCCCGCAATTCCCGCCCAGTAACGAGTTCGCCCGTGCCTGATGCCACTGCTGATCAGGAATTTCAAAATAGTATGGTAAGTATTTGATGATTTGTGCAAAGTTTCATTTGATTCCTGCATGGCATTTTTTTTTTCTTATATTATTTTCTAGTGTATCTGCCTACCTGATAATTTTAGACTTGCTTGGATCTGCTTTCTTTTCGCTAGTATTACTTTTGCATTTTGCCTCCTTAACTCATTTTATTTCTGTTTTTCCCTTTTTTAGGATTGGTCAGTCGATAGCCCAGTAACGAATCCCCCAGTAACGAGTACGCCCGTGCCTGATGCCGCTGCTGATCAGGAATTTCAAAATAGTATGGTAAGTAGTATCTTATTATCACTTATTTTCGCGAAACTTAAGGTTACAGTGTACCTTCAGATCGAAAATTTATCGAATTTTTTTTTTTTGGCGTCAAAATAAAGTTTACAGAATGAACTTTCATTCAAAACAAAAATTATCGAAAAATAGTGAAAATTGACGGAGAAATGACAGTATAACTTTTGTGGGCGGAGTTTGTTTATGAAGCGTTATGTTTTTTTAAGCGCTGTTTTCTCAAAATTAATTTTTCGCTTGTTGGGGACACTTTAAAAAGCTACAACTCAAAGGAAATTTGTTCGATTTTCAACAAAAACGTGTCGGCGAATTTCTTATTTCCGAAAACTTTTTCGTCAAGAGCCATTTCCGTGCGATCATTCCAATTTTTTTTCTTCCTTTTTGGAAAATATTCTGTAACTTTTCACTACAATTGAATATGGGAAATCGCCGACTCAAAGCGGCGGCTTATTTTATATTTACGCGTATATTTACCCTTTACTTTATCTAGGTGTATCGAAACGACTTGTATCGAATCGACTTGTATCGAAACGACCGTAAACCGTACTGTGGCTGATTAGACTTCTGGAAACAAAATGGCGATCAAAGTACGATTGTTGTAATGTAATGTAATGTTCGAAGGGATTCGAGTTTGTATTATTGATCTTACATAAGCTTAACACACTTGGGCCCACACTTGACTGAAAAGTAAAAAAAAAACGTTAGCGAACTGACGTATAGGACGTTAGCGAACTGACCCAAGTCGTTAGCGAACTGGCACATCACACGTTAGCGAACTGACCTAAGACGTTAGCGAACTGGACGTAGGCGAAACGACTCGTAGGCGAAACGACCGCAATTCGCGCTCTTTACAACCTCGTCCCCAGGATCCTCTCTGCTTTCCAAGTGGCGGGGCACTACCCTTTCCACCTCACACCTTCACATTTCTGAAATTTCCGGTCAGAAATCCAATGAAACAGAAAAGGTTCGAGAAAAAGGATTCACGATTTGTCTCGCTTAGGCGGGGCCGGGAGGGGGGGAGTACTTCCTATAATGGGTTAAATAGCTGTCCGCGGTTGCTACCCTGCTTTGTCGGTTCCTGTCGTGTTGGTGTCTCGCGAAGTCAACTTTTTTACGTAATCAGATCAGCCTTGCAGTTTATTGTTATGTTTATACGGGGATGCTCCGCCCGAAATGGATTCCTATTTAGGTGTGCAAAAAGGGCCTTTCAAAATATTTAAACAGACGCACGGAACGGTGAAGTGAAAAGTGAATAAACGTTGCTCAAATGTTAGCCAAAAACGTTTTAAGGCTTAATTTTTTCCATACGTTTATTTCAAAAGTTCAGTAAAGAGATGCAGTGTTTCTTCTGTAGGTATATGAAAGGGGTATTATTTTCATCTGTAGTCATCACCACGTGCGATTTGGTAGAGAATTGGCGTTCGCGTTAGTTTTTCTATTTTTTTTTTTCTATTTTTTTTTTGCTGCTACCCCGTGCTGACGAGACCCAACCAGGTCGACACAGCTGTCTACGGTTGCAATTTGGCTTTCAGTTTGGGATCTATCATGTCGTTGTCGCGTTAAATGTTCTACGTCGTATCAGCCTTGCTTTGTACTGCTGTTTTCTGGCAATTGTTCAAATTAATCAATCAGTCAATCAATACCTTTATTTGAGTGTCGAACTAAAATAGCAGTAAAGAACCACTAAATGGGGACAATAAAAATTAAATAATATTACAACTAAAATTAATAAAACTATTTTACATAACTATCTATGATTATCAAGAGAACATTAGCTTTATGTTCTCTTGTGATTATTAAATAGAGACCCAGGCAACTATCTATTTACAAATGGATATAAGCTAATAAAATACTAAACTAGAGGTTACAGATTGTAATGATAATGTTGCGAGCAGATGCTGGGCTAGCCTGCATGACAGGCGCTTTATGAGCCAAGCGGAGCGAGCGAAGCATTTCGCGCGGAGCGCGACACGAGCGCGGAGCGCGACACGAGCGCGAAGCGCGAGACGAGGGAAGGAAAAAACTAAAAACTAAAAAATAATTTCCCTCCCTTCGTCTCGAGCTTCGCGCGAAATGCTTCGCTCACCCCGCTTGTCTCATAAAGCGCCTGTCATGCAGGCTAATGCTGGGCAGTAAAACATAACGGAAACAGTAAATGTTCATTCTCTACTTGCACAATACCATGATACACCGCTTCTACCCCCAAAAAAATTTGCATAGGCACTGTTTTAGATTTCCCTTGGGACATCTTCATGTCCCAGGGGAAATTGCAAACAATGATTATGCAAAATTTTGGGGGGTAAAAGAGATGTATTATGGGATTTGTGCAAGTAGAGAATACAGATTTTGGTAATTTCATAAATTTATTTATTGGGCCAATTACCATACCATCATTTTTGAATTACATACCATTATAAGTAGTTCTTTGTGATCAATCGGCAAACCGGCTGAGCACGTAACAACGCTGAAAAACTCATAAAAAAACATTGCCTTCCCCGTGAAATGTCGCTAAATCGTTCGTGACCTTGATGAATGCTCTTTGTGATCCATTGTTCAATCGGCAAACTCTGAGCACGTAATTAAGGCCCGGCCAAACGAACGCAACATTTCAACGCAACATCTTGCAACATTGTTGCGCGCACCTTGTTAACACGCGTTTGGCCACCATGTTGCAACATGTTGGATGGTGTTGGATCAAATTTGACCATTTTCAAACTTGATCCAGCACCATCCAACATGTTGCAACATGTTGCGCGCGTTTGGCCAGCTCCTTCACAACACGATCCAACAATGTTGTAAGATGTTGCGTTGAAATGTTGCGTTCGTTTGGCCGGGTCTTAACCGTAAACGCTGAAAAACTCATAAAGAACATTGCCTTCCCGTGAAATGTCACTAAATCGTTCGTGACCTTGATGAATGCTTCCAGCAACAAATAAGTTTGAATTTGGCATGATACATTTGCAAATAGAAACACTTACTTTGAAATCGAAGAATAGAAGCGAGCACGTGCTATCGACGGCGAAAGACGCATTAGCCAGGCGCATCTAAGTTATGATGACACCGCTGGACGTACGCTTGCTCAAAATCATCGTGACAAACAAAAATCGAGACCGCCGCATATAAGGCGCAAGGAAACCCAAGGAACCACAGGCAAACCAAAGATTAGTGTGCTACTCGCCTGGGGTCTCGCAGCAAATATCTATCATGTACTACAGAAAATGCAGTTAGAACAATGAGCATCGGCCAGTAAGGAATTTAAATCGAGCTTTCTGATACGCTGCCTAAATACAGATAATGCAGAAAGGTCTCTTAGGCTATGTTCACACTTGGTGCCTGAGTACCGGCACAAAATGGTGCTGTGTTCAGACACTCAGGGTACCCAAGATATCAATATGTTCACATTCTGAGTGTACCAGGAAATTGTGGGTACGCAAAGCAAGGGCTTGTGGGTAAAGTGCCTCGAAACTAACGCAAAACACGTGCACACTTTAGTGCCCAAGTACAAGGTTCTCGACCTTGTACTCGGGCACGGGCACTGTGCTTGATTTCTGGTCTTGGGCACTTGAATAAAAGGTATGTTCACATTAGTGTCCAGCGATTATCGTACTCGGGCACCAAGTGTGAACATAGCCTTATTAGGCAGTAGATTCCATAACGAAATGAAGACACTTCATGATGTTTTACATGACAAAATGCTCCTGGATTCTTGGAATATTTTGGCAGCCTTGTCCAGCGGTTTCTTTGCCCGACCCGCCATTTTGAAAACGGAGAAGATCCTGTATTTTATGTGAGACACATAAAGTATTACTATTACTAACTTTTGAGTCTGTTGGATGAAATCTTATGGTGCGACCATTCAAAAGAAACCTCTTCAGCAGTACTTTTGCATGATATCATTTGTTCTAACTTTTGAGTCTGTTGATTAAATCCTATGGTGTGACCATTCAAAAGAAACCTCTTCAGCAGTACTTTTGCATGGTACTATTTGTTCTAACTTTTGAGTCTGTGGATAAAATCCTATAGCCTGATGAAGACTAGCAGTATAGCAGTCGAAACGTCGCGATCAACATCTTAAAGTGACTCCATCGTGAGATAAACGAAAAATCGTTTACCTAAATCCTATGGTGTGACCATTCAAATGAAACCTCTTCAGCAGTACTTTTGCATGGTACCATTTGTTCTAACTTTTGAGTCTGTTGACAAAATCCTATGGTGCGACCATTCAAATGAAACCTCTTCAGCAGTACTTTTGCATGGTACCATTTGTTCTAACTTTTGAGTCTGTTGATGAAATCCTATGGTGTGACCATTCAAATGAAACCTCTTCAGCAGTACTTTTGCATGGTACCATTTGTTTTCTTAACGTTTTACAAAATTAAAAATAATGCATAAAACGAGGAGTTCTGTTAACGAAAATTTATGGCTGATCCAGACTCCATCGCAAGGCGCAAGGGAGGGGAAGTGCAAATGTTAGACAATTATTTTTGGCCAAGATAAGGAAGAGGGGTAGGGCCAAGGGTGGTCGCTTAGGAGAAAGTTGACTGTACAGTATTTTGGTATAAGTAATAGTGACAAAAGCACAGGTTACCTGTAAGACCCTGAAGAAGAAAGGCTGTGCCTTTCGAAATATTGGATTCAAATACAATTTCCGTACCGTTTAATCAGCCTTGCTTTTGTCACTGTTTTATTTTTACGCTGATTAGATCCTTTACTACAGGATCCGGTGCTTCTATTTTGTTACGGTGGTCCTTGCAAACGCAGTTACGTTTTGGTATAAGTAAGCCTTTTTTATCGGTTTGAAATTCGGTTTGTCACTACATGTAATCCAATGTTTTCTTACAAACTTCAGGTCCATTTCTTCGTAATAATTATATAAACACTACCAGTTTTCAAAGCAATATAAACCGGAAGTGGCGTCCTCTCTTTGCGTTCGACCTTTTTTTTTTCATGAAACATGACATCTTTTCTTTTTCCATTACTTATGTTTACTATGGTGTCGTGTTGCATGTTTTTGTTATTCAAACTGTTGCTTCCTTATTTACGGTTATTTACATTTACTTTGTCACTTCAGTTTATGTTGTTATGGTATCATATTTAATCCCCCGCCCACTTTCAAATTTCAAATTGTAACGTTTTTTGCGTTATGAGTTATTATCTGTAAGACCCTGAAGAAGAAAGGCTGTGCCTTTCGAAATATTGGAAATTTTACCAATATAGTCGTTTCCGTGCCTCACTTTTTCAGCATTAAACAGTATCAGTTTTTATTACGGTGTTTTATCATGATTACAATCTCCGATCGGATATTGTTTCAGTTGAAATGTGTTTTCTCTTTGATGATTATAACACTTTACATATTACAGGTGGGCAGGATTTTAGCAAATGGAAAATTTATCGCTGATTTCTTTTAAAAAAAAACAGAGGCACCTAACGAGGAGTGTTTAACAAAACACTTGAATTGCGTTGTACTGTTTTTCAATATCATTTTAGTGCCTTTAAAGGAAACTATGGGAAAGCTGATACAGTTTAAGATCTTCGGTTCTTTTAGCTGAATATTTAAAGGAAACTATACGAAAGCTAATACAGTTTGAGATCGTCGGTTCTTTTAGCTGAATATTTTAGTGCCTTCAAAGGAAACTATGCGAAAGCGAATACAGTTTGAGATCATTAGCTATCATCGGTTCGACTTACGTAGCTGAATCTTTTAGTGCCTTTAAAGGAAACTATGCGAAAGCTAATATAGTTTGAGATCGTCGGTTCTTTTAGCTGAACATTGCAGCGGCAGAAAAGTTTAGGGAAAGGAAATTTAACCTCCGAATTTACTGAGCTGCTTTCATCTTTTCGAAAATCCTACCTGACCTTTCTTTGTAACCAAAACTACAGTTTTGTCTCGTGAGAACATAAACACTGGTGAAGGGGTTATCCCCGAAACGTCTGACTGTCTTTGTAACAGTTTTTTCAGCACTCAATCTTAACTAAATTTCAATATTATCATTCAACGTGAGTGCTACGCAGCAAAAAACATTTTCTTGTGCTATTTTTTACCTCTCTTTGCCTGCTACTAGACAAAGTAGACTCGAAGTTTAATTTTTTTTGGTAGTTTCTTGGTGTTGCGGATGGTGTGATCACCAATGACGTAAAACCAAAGATTCAAAAGACACTGAACAATACCCACACCACAATACAAAAGCTAACCAACAATGGCTTCCGCAACACCAAGAAACACCCATTTTTTGCGCTCGGTTTTTTTGGTGTTCTCAGTGTTCTCTTTGTGTTCTCAGTAATTATTATTATTATTATTATTATTATTATTATTATTATTATTGATATATAGAGGATATTACATGGCCGCGCGAAGATACGAAATTTCTCTTCGAGTGTTGAAAAATATTTCACGAGTGAGCGCAGCGAACGAGTGAAATATTTTTCAACACGAGAAGAGAAATTTCGTATCTTCAAGCGGCCATGTAATGTTGTGTTTATTATATAAACACCAATGAAATCAAACCATTTCACTTTAATATTTTTTTGAAGTCCTAAAGTAGAACTGAACGTGTCAATGGTGATCTTTTCACGTGTGAAAATAACATGTTATTCTCACGTGTGAAGATATGATGTTTACGCGCGAAAGCTCACCTGGTATTTCATTGGTGTTTATATAATAAATATTAATATTAATCTTCTCATTATCTATTATCACTATCTTCATAAATGGACAGGCATTTAGATCAGTAATAGCTTGCATGTGTACAGTCGCCCCCATCCCTCCCCCCAGGAAAAATCGGAGAACGGACTGCACATAGGCTATGAAGATAATAGACCTGAATGGCGCAAGTTGACATATGAAGTCTCTAAAAGGATTGCCGGCAATAACAGAAAGGAAGAGAACAACAGGAAATGTGCTAAGCGCCATGAAAAGGATGTTAACTGGCAAAGCAAAGATTGAATCTTTTGTAAACTTTTGAACACTCTTATAATAAATACTCTGAGCCTCGTCTAACGGTGTGTGTGTGTGTGTGTGTGTGTGTGTGTGTGTGTGTGTGTGTGTGTGTGTGTGTGTGTGTGTGTGTGTGTGTGTGTGTGTGTGTGTGTGTGTGTGTGTGTGGGGGGGGGCACAGTAAACTAAACTCTTTGAATCCCGAGCGGAAACATAACTAACTAATTGTCGGGATATATTTACGGGAGAATCTTTTCATTCAAAACAATATTTCCATGAAAGACAACGAGATATGCGGGCGCTAATTAAAAATACTTTCGATAGCAAATCCCCTTCGGCAAAAAAACAATTAGTTATCGAACAGGAAATGGATAAAACTTGATCCTTGATCGTGATCTTTGATTCCGATCTCGGAAAAATAAACTTTAGGAGATTACAATAATCAGTTTTAAATTACTGCATTTTCAGTGTAAAGAGAAAATTAATCCTCGAGTATTGAATTTCTTTTTAATGTTGCATATTTTAACGATAGCTGTTCAATTCACCATAAGTGAGAAAGTAATAAAAAAAACGTCTGAACAAAATTGATACCGCTTAAGGTTTTTTTTTATTTTTTACCCATTCACTCCCACAGTCAATTATGAAGACATGTAGTGTAGTTCTAACTATAAGTCTGAATCACTGAATGGTGTGGCCATTTGAATGAAACCTAATATTCGATTCATTGGTACCATTGGTACCATTCCACCTCAGTCAAACGTCCGAGGCGTTTTTCGTTTTAGTTTAGTGTGATTTTATTTAATATTTAATAGAAATATGGGCAAGGATGTATAAAAAATAATTGACGTTACTATCTTTTAATTTTTCTTAAAATGATGAGCTTTCTTCCGTTGAAAACTGACCAAAGCTCTTTGCGCCTGATCAAAATTATATTGGTAAATGCCGCCGACAATTCTGCAGTTCAGTCACAGTTTTTAAACGCTTAGAACGTTTTTGGTAAACTATCAAAACGTTTGGTAAATTGACAGTGTATTGGCAATACAGTGAAAATGACAACCTTAACTTTTAAGTACTTTGCTTAACTTTTACAAATTTCTCTCGTTTGACAGCGGTTAATTATACCCTTGTTTTTCCGATTATTTTACAAAATGACATTTGGGATTTTTCTTGAACTTTGACTTTATGCAGCCAAATTCAAATTTTTACGTTTCGTGGATTTATGTGTCAATTTTCAGTGCGATTACAAAAGAACACTTTTTAAAATTCAGAAACATCTTGATAAGGCTATCATTATAGACAATATGGACTGAGAATGTAACATATGTTGACGATCTCCGGCTTTCGTTTTCTACAATTAGCTTCTAAGATTTTGATAACACGTCTATGAGTTCGGCATTTCAGATTTTCACTGACAATACACGAGATTCAGGTTTAAGGTTTTAACTCTGCGAGTTCTAGCTTTCATATCTATAAATAAATCCTCACCGGCGTGACCACTCAAATGGAAACTGCTAAGCAGTACTTTTCTGTGGTACTGTTTGTTCAGTGTTGTACAAGGTGGTTCTAACTTTTGAGTCTGTGAATGAAAATCTAAATTGTGACCATTCAAATGAAAGCTACCGAGCAGTAATTTCCTGTGGTACTGTTTATTATGCTGTAAAAGGTGGTTCTAACTTTTGAGTCTGTGGATGAAAATCTAAAGTGTTACTATTCAAATGAAAGCTATCAGTGAGCAGTACTTTTCTGTGGTACTGTTTATTATGCTGTACAAGGTGGTTCATCTTTTTGAGTCTGTGGATGAAATCCCAAATTGTGACCAATCAAATTAAATCTTTTGAGCAATTCTTCTATACGCTGCTTCTTTTCCAAAATCATTTTGCAATATTTTTTTCCTTGTTTTACTTTATAGGTGCATGTCATTAAAGATGAAGTTATTGTTCATGGTGGTTTGTAAGATAAATGAATATTTATTCATTTGTCTCACGATGGAGTCACTTTAAAGTAAATGGGGTTAGTTTCTAGAGAAACTGTGGTGCTGCGTCGGTGGGAGTGAACTGGCACAAGAATTTGGTTTTATCGACTGAGTCGATAAGGTAAATTAGCCACCGTAAAAAGATTCGAGAAAGCTGACGTTTCGAGCGCTAGCCCTTCGTCGGAGCGAAAACTACTTTAAAGTATTTGAGGTGTCGATTGCGACCGGTTTCGACTGTTATTTCTGCCAGAAGACAGACTTGGCCCTCACCATGCCCTGCAGTTAAGCTTAGTTATATTTGCCTTGGTTAAAATATGTCATTAACCCCGTGAAATGTAAATATTTTAAACTTGCGGGTCAGATCTGAAGCTTTCGTTGTGTTTGCACGTCTTTTTAGCAGAATATTGCCGACCGAAATACGCAGCTAAAAACTTCGAAAACAATTATAAATTACCGCCGGCGGGCGATAAAATAATTAGTTTTTAGGGCATTCTCATATATCGCCCGGGGGATAAATTACATATACGGCAGGTGTAGACTTTGTGATATCACCTCCCAAGTATTTACGAAGAGCCAAGCTACAAAACCAGACCAAGGTACATGGTAAATTATCACGGAAGGTGTTTTTGTTGCAAGAGTCAGCAGTGGCCCTCGTTAGGCAGGTAGGACAGATGAACTTTGACAGAATATTACTTGGAATTTATATCCACTATTTAAATTGATACGTTTAATAACTGAACGGTAAAAACGCGACAAATTAAAAAAAAAGATTCCTTTTTCTTTTTACTGTCTAATCATAAACTGTCCTTGACAACAGAAACGACAAATAACATGAATTTAGTAAGTTTAGTGTGAAGAAAAATCTGCCCGCTGTTAAAAACATTTGAAAATTTCGGAAGAAATCTATGGATAAACATACTGAAAGAATTTACGCCGGATCAAAAAAATAGACTTGGGGACCGTTAACATGAAAGCCGAGATGAGTTTTGTCCCGGGATGACGGTCGTCCCTGGATGAAAAATTTATTTTCGTTTACATCGGGATCCCGAAACGAAAGACTGACTCATATCGCCAGACAAAGTAAGTGTTGATCTCGGCCTAGCGTAAACGACAGAAAACAATTTTTCCCAATAAATGACAGTGAAATGAGTCTTGGAATTGGACATAATGTAAGCTTAAAACTGATGAAATTGAGCTCATCATAACAAAATAGCTGATCGAAATTTCATCCCGGGAGAACCGTTAACACGGAATTTTTCGTTGCGTTTCATTCTGAAATGGCATTTCATCACGGTGCTCAGGCAAGGAATACGTAAGGAATGAAATTATCCCAGGATGAACTCATCCCGGACGACAGCCTCATGTAAACGGGCTTTTACCGGCAGGAAAAGCGTCATATTAGGTTCTACACAGCCAATACAAAAGTTGTTATCAAAATGATTAGCCAATATTCTGTTAAAACAAGCGCTTGGGAATCAATATTGCCACGTCTAAATCAGTAAACTCTGATGCAAAACACAAATCGTGCCCGAACGAACGAGGATCTCTTGAACGCTTATTTTAATAATTTCCTATGAACAGGCAATTTTTAGTTTAGCTACAGAAACACTTTATTCGCTTGCTATAATTTTGATGATACCTAAGTATTTAAAAAAGTAGAAATATATCTTGTTAAGCTTGCGTCTTCAAGGACGGTGCCGAGCATTGGCAGTGTTACATTAAAGCAAATATGTCAAAACGAAAACTGATGTGTTTGATACGACTCTTCCCCCACGACGAGGAGAGACAACTTGGCTCATCGTTTCGATTGTTTAAGCTTGCCTATTTGAATTTTACAAAAAAAAAAAGACAATTCATAAAGACAATTAAATTTCACCAGGAATACTGCAGGCCTGTTTCGACGCCTTTCAGTTTTATATCAATTGTAACTCTAAATTTGCCAAATGCTAATTCAATTTCCTCTGTATTTCATTTATATTTTTGTATTATATTGTTTTATTCAAAACGACCCCTGTTTTTTTCATTTTGACATGGTCTCCTTTTGTCATATTTCATTATTTTAGTCATTAAGATGATGTTAAATCTTTCCTTAATAAAAGCTTGCATTTAACCACTTTTGAAAATTGCAATCGCTTAAAATTAAATACATTTTGCCTCCCATGACCAAGAATGAGACGAGAATAGTGCAAGAAAAGTGATTATGAAAACAACTGTTTTAAAAGAACCGGCAGAAAACGATTCCCGCAACAAATCAGTTCAGGTTTTTAACACCATTATGCAAAATTGCTTTTATGTTTAGAAGAGAATATGCTTTTACAACCGACAATGAACAAATAGATTAAAACACTGAACATAACTAAACTGGGAATTGCAAGAGACATAAGATATGTTTAAAAAGAATTTCGTTTCACTTCCTAAAACAATATATATTAAGCTTTAATAACTGTGTACGCATTACCGCTCCATAAGTAAAATGCTTATGTTTGGAAGAAAAATATGCTTTTACAATAATAAACTAATGGATTAAAACACTGAACATGAAAACCGGGAATTTTGAGGTCAGAAAAAGCGAGAGACACAAGATATGTTTATAAATAATTTCGTTTCACTTCCTAAAAAAATATTAAGGAAAATAACTGTGTAAACATTATCAATAGAATAAATGAAAGCATACACTAAGTAAACGGAATAAAACCGGCGTTATTTTGCGGAATACCCTGGAATACAGCCGCCCCTAACAAAGGTTGGTTTTCACTAACGACGGAGTCGGAGTCGGAGTCGGAGTCGGAGTCGGAGTCGGAGTCGGAGTCGGAGTCGGAGTCGGAGTCGGAGTCGGAGTCGGAGTCGGAGTCGGAGTCGGAGTCGGAGTCGGAGTCGGAGTCGGAGTCGGAGTCGGAGTCGGAGTCGGAGTCGGAGCCGGAGCCGGAGCCGGAGTCGGAGTCGTTACGATCTAGCCGGAAAATCAAACCGACGGCATCGGAAGAAGATTACGGAGTCATAAGCGGAATCGGAAGAAAATGGAATCGTTCTGATTCTTCCGACTCCGATTCCGTCACGCTTATGACTCCGCTTCCGACTCCGATTTTGGGGCAGTACGCAGCTCTTACAAGGTCTTCTCTGATTTGCTGAGAAAACAATAGAACAAACAACACAACAATGGCTAACAATAGACCCTAGACCTAAAAACAATAGAGCTGCATGATATACAGGTCCAATGAAATTAGAGGTTGTAAAGAGCTGCGTGGTATCTGCCCATTTTCGATTTTCAAAAGTCTGCCTATTCGGACGCAATTGTTTTTATTTTGTTTCATTTTAGCATACGAACTTACGTTATTAAAGGTACAGTGAAAAACACGAATTGACTTCAAAGATGAAAGAGCTTGTTTAGTCATCCTGATGCAATTTTTAGCTCTTTGCTATCAAAACCCACAAATTTTCAAGGTGTTCAAAGCACTTCTTTGTAAAATTTCGAGCTTTGAAAATAGCATTAGTTTACGCTGAGAGTGTCTAGTATTTCGGGCTCAAATTTACAATAAAAGCTAATTGTGCAAGGCCATTTCAATACTCTGAGTCAATCTTTTTGTTGCTCGATTAGAAAACGAGGCACATATATGCTAATGACGCAATAATTCTAAACAAAAATTCCACCATAACCACAACAACAACCTGTACCCGAAAAGATTAAATGATTTCTAAATTAAGGCACGGACGTCCTGTTATTTAACTTGTCCAAGAACAAGGATGTGGTCTATCTTCTGAGGCTTTGATCATAACAACGTGCAACTTTAGCAAACTAATTATGCAAATAACGTCACGTGACTCGAAACTCCTCGAGTCCTCGATGACTTCAAACTCCCGGAAAACTCGTCCAATTCTTGACCATTCTTGGCTCGAGCGGGGAAGATTGAAAAAATATATAAAAAACAAAAAAATAGCGGTAATGCTGGATATGCGAGCGCAGCCTCGTGTTTCATTTAAAAATCAGCAAATTTTAGAAGAACGGGACCAAAAACGACTCCACGAACAAAAATAGATAAAATTGCTGTTATGTTTGGACGAGAAATATGTTTTCACGCAAGGCTAGCACTCGAAACGTCAGCTTTTTTAATATTTTTACACTGTAAAATTTGCCTTATCAACTCAGTCGATAAAACAAAATTTTCATGTCTTACGCGCCCATGGCCTGAGAAGAAGGGATAGGCTTTGAAACACACAGTGTTCCAAGATATTGTCAGTGATTGTAGCTACATGGCGAGAAGTAAATATTACTGATGTACGCAACGTTAGCGGAATCGGAATCCCGTACCCAGATCTCACTAGTGCTTCTAGTGGAAATCAAAACGGTGCACGCGGATAGCAGTGATCAATTTAATTTATTATCTGTTTGTAAGTTAGTGGAGTGAAGCTGTAATAAATAAATAGTAAGTGACGGAAGCAGAAGCGGAGCCGGAAGATAAAGGAAACCTTATAATCCTTCCGATTCCGATTCTGTCGAACTTCCGATTCCGAATGCGACTCCGTTTTAGGGTGTTTCTTGGTGTTGCGGAAGCCATTGTTGGTTAGCTATTGTGTTGTGGTATGGGTATTTTTCTGTATCTTTTGTTTTACGTCACTTGGTGATCGCAACACCAAGAAACTGCCCCGTTTTTGACTTACACTAGAACGTAAAGGCAATGTTACACGGGACGATTAATTCGCAACGACGATTTTTAGCGCAACAAAATTAACGACAGATATGTTACACGAAACAACTTGAGCAATATTCGTGTTTTTGCGTTGCAAGTTTCTTGAAGTTGAATCAAAAACTCGCAACGAAAAAATTGCGAAGAAAATCGTCCGTGCGCCCATGTTGCGCTAAAAATCGTCGTTGCGAATCGTCCCGTTTAATACCTTTTAAAAGACTCCTTATGCTTCCGACTCCGACTCCGACTCCGAGTCTCCGACTCCGAGTCTCCGACTCCGACTCCACTTCCGATTCCGTCGCTAGTGGTAACCAGCCGCCTCTGCACGTGCTTTTAACATTTTGGTACATTTCTTCGCTCACGACTCGGTCGTGGTTGTTAAGCTCCCTATTAAATCTATACAACTGTATTCAAGGGCAAAAAGATAAGATAGATAGATGGCTTTTACAGTATACAAAATTAATTTTTAAAGATAATTAATGTAATTAAACATTTTGTTTTATGAAAAGCTTTTGCTTCTTAAACATTTCGCCTTCTTGTTAATTATTTATTCTGAAAAAGTGTTTTCTTTTGTTGTTTTGGCTCGATTTAATTGGTTGTTTGGTAGAGAAAAAATGATAATAACAAATGCCGGTTGACATCGCGTTCATAAAACGTTCGCAGATGGCAAAATTTTAAAAATAGAAAAAATGTTCAGAATTGAGGTCATGGATTGCCGATAATATTCAGTGACTTCAATAGGTACTACGTAGGTACTGTTATGTTAGAGGCAAACTTTTTAATCAAAAGAACCTTTAACTAAGGTAAGTCTTTAACAAACCACACATTATTATTAATACAGTCATGTTTTGTTTGGCTCGCTGTTCAAACAGCTTACAAACAAATTACACAATCTATATTTTTCATTTCAAGATGGCCCGTGCCAGCTCAAGTCCTTAAAAATAAATTACGCCATGGTTTGTTTATACAAAAAGGTAACCCTTGATATGTGGCTATCATTTTAAAAGGACACGTTTTCTTACTCAAGTTTAATGAGTAAACAAGTCATGTCTTCCGCTGTCTGATGTATTTACTCAATAACAAACTTTCATGCTAATTTTCTGTAAATATTAACAGAAATTTTCTTTACAGCAATAGGATGTCAGGCAGCTGCTAAGCGCAAAGCAGACGGTCGTTAGCTGAGTAATTGATCTGTTTCGGCGGCGACTGAGAAAGAAAAAAGGAACGAACTTCAAAACAACGCTAAACGCACAATGTTGAACTTGAACACAACACAGGAATCCCAGCTAAATGCCTCTTCATCGCCAACCCTCTTTATTCCAAGAAGTGATGTCGAAATCTATGCACAGATCGCTGTGCTTGTAATTATTTGCATCGGCAGTGTGTTGGGAAACGCTTTTGTGGTTGGAATTGTCATTTCCAATTACAAACTGCACAAGCCTACTTACTATTTCATTAGCAGCCTCGCCGTCGCGGATTTTCTAGTTGGGATGATCTATATTCCATTTTACATCGCGTCTTTGCTTGCACGTGAATGGCGGCTGTCGTTTACTTGGTGCAAGTGGCACGCAGCTTTCATTTCTCTGAGTTTGAACGCATCTCTTATGACATTGTGCTTGGTGAGCGTGGATCGGTTTCTCGCGATAACAGATCCTTTGAGGTAAGAACAATCAAATTCACTTTTCCCTCCAGTCCTCAATAGTGCCAGAGATAAAACTTCGAAAAATATACCAAATTTCGTTTTTCAAAATATTGAAAAACAAATGGTAGAAAATTGACACATAAAACCACGAAACATAAAACGTTGCATTTTTAATTGTCTGGATAAAGTCAAAATCTAAGAAAAAAAAATTCATTTTGTAAAATATTGAAAAATAAATCGTACCATGCAAAAGGACTGCCCATCGACAGCATAACAAACATTACTACAGGAAAGTACTGCTCTGTAGCTTTCATTTGAATGGTCACACTTAATAGGATTTCATCCACAGACTCAAAAGTTAGAATCACCTTGTACAGCATAATAAACAGCACCACAGACGTGTGGCTTAAATGTTGTGCAGCCTTCATATAACAGCCTTGTCGTGCACAACTCCTTTTTGTATATGATAGCTCACATGTGGAACCAGCTACCAGCTATCACCAAATCCTCCACCACATTGGCACAATTTCGCTCTCATTTGAATAATGTGAAGTTCAGAGGGTGCTAGAACCGCATGAACTGTATATAATCCTGTTTGTGTTTGTGTACATTTTCGTACTTTAAGGAATAGTTTATATTTTTAATGTTAGGATTAATTGATATTCAGGAATAGTCCATATTTAATTTTAGATCTTTTAATTTTTTTTCTAGTCGAGCGTTTTTAACGTTGGGCGTTGGGCAACCACTCCCCACGTTTTCGACGTAAAATAAAGTTACTATTACTATTACAGAAGCTTAGAGTGCTGCTCAATAGCTTTCATTTGAATGGCCACACTGTAGGATTTCATCCACACACTCAAAAGTTAGAGCCACCCTGTACAGCATAATAAACAGTACCACAGGAAAGTACTGCTCAGTAGCTTTCATTTGAATGGTCACACTTTAGGATTTCATCCACAGACTCAAAAGTTAGAACCACCTTGTACAGCATAATAAACAGCACCACAGGAAAGTACTGCTCAATAGCTTTCATTTGAATGGTCACACTGTAGGATTTCATCCACACACTCAAAAGTTAGAACCACCTTGTACAGCATAATAAACAGTACCACAGGAAAGTACTGCTCAGTAGCTTTCATTTGAATGGTCACACTGTAGGATTTCATCCACACACTCAAAAGTTAGAGCCACCCTGTACAGCATAATAAACAGCACCACAGGAAAGTACTGCTCAGTAGCTTTCATTTGAATGGTCACACTGTAGGATTTCATCCACACACTCAAAAGTTAGAACCACCTTGTACAGCATAATAAACAGTACCACAGGAAAGTACTGCTCAGTAGCTTTCATTTGAATGGTCACACTGTAGGATTTCATCCACACACTCAAAAGTTAGAGCCACCCTGTACAGCATAACAACACCGCAGGAAAGTAGAATAGCTATCACACATAATATTTTCATATAGACTCAAAACGTTTTGACTACAGCTTTATACTTGAGTTTGACTCAAAAGAGATCTTTATCATTGCAAATTTAACACTCAAAATTATTGTCACAAAAATCAACCGTTCAATTTGTCAAGATGTTAGTTTCTGTCGTTTCTCATTTATTTCAAATCATTTTATGGACTTCAGCTAGCCATCTATGAAGCAAAACTTTTGCTTTCGGTAGTTTATGACTTCTAAAGTTTATTCTGCCTCAAAATAATCGTTGAAAAAATTCATCTCTTAACTGCTTGCCTGGCTCTCTTTAATTTTCACACGCGAGAGAAAAAGCGACATAATCAAACGGAAATTATCTTTCTCATTCGTTATATCTTGTATTTCCTCAATTTTGTCTCCGTTATAGCGCTTTCATAGGATGTCCATAACGTCCACTTATTGACTTCAACATGAGTCCATAACTCAGTTGTGGCCCAAAGTTCCGGTCTTAGCTTCTTCCTGCTTCTTTTCACAAAAAAAATAATCTAAAGCAACTTTTGCGGTACACTTGATTACGAAGGCAATATAGGAAATAGCAATTTCCAAATCAAGACTTTTTAATTTTTCATGAGTTAATCTAAAGTACGTGTATTTAGAGTTTAAAAGAAAAAAATGCAAAAGCGGATATTGAATAACGTCCCGGGTATTTATGAAGGACCATTGTTTGTGTTATTTACCTTTTAGAAGTGATAATAAACGGAAACTCCGAAATATGTCCAATATAAATGCAGTGTCAAAAAGCAAGTGATTTTCTAGTGTAATTTCAACAGATTTTGATATAAAAATAAGTTTTAAGCGTTATTTTGCAGTTCGTGGATCGCTTGGAAAAAGACCATAACCTTAATCTGTATTATTTATCATTCACTTCCCAAATCCTCGCTGCTAAAAAAAGCCGAAATGTATATTAAATTATACTAAATTATCAATGACACCGGAAAGAGAAGCTTAAATATCAGTGGACGCAATTTATTAACACCCCAGAAAAATAACCATCGCTGTTGGTTCTTATCGCACTCACATGATATCTAGGATTTTTAATGACCACACGTATCAGACGCAATATTTTTTACGACTCAAAATGTCAACTTCGTAACATCAAGTGGGTAAATAAAATATAAAATTATTAAGATCTAGAGTTTCTAAACAAAAGAGAAAGATAAGAAAGGAAAAGTATGCCGTGGCCAGGCCGTGGCAATCAACGTTTTCAGAAAAGAAGTCTGTCTGGAGTTGTTGTTTTGTAAAGTGACACCTGCGGTATAGGCTTTTATTAAATGAAACACTAAGGCCCGATTCAAACGTCGAACTTCACATGTGCCGAATCTAATGCAAGAACAATAGATTTTGCTCATTTGCATTAGATTCGGCACATGTGAAGTTCGACGTTTGAACCAGGCCTTTACTAAATATCTGGACAACCGAATTATTTCGTTCTCCGCGAGAAATCAAGACTTCGAACGGCCATTTTTAACCTTTTCTCTACCAGAGTCAGTTATGGAAAGTTATAGCGTAGTTCTAACTTTAACGTCTATGGACAAAATCCTATGGTGTGACTATTCAAATGAAACCTCTTTGGCATTACTTTTGCATGGTACCATTGTTCTTACTTTTGAGTCTGTGGATGAAATTCTATGGTGTGACCATTCAAATGAAACCTCTTCGGCAGTACTTTTGCATGGTACCATTTGTTTTTCAATATCTTAAAAAATGAAATTTGGGTTTTTTCTTAAATGATGACATTTGGCTCTCTTGGGAGTTACAGGGTTCATTACTTTCATGATCACCGATCGAAGGAGAACCAAGTATTAGCTCAGAACTGATTTTGATTTCCAGGCAATTTTATATCTCGCGCCCCAAGCAATCATACAAAACACCGAAAAGCCTGAAAAAAAAAAAACAATCTCCAACCTGATTCCAGTTATTTTATTTTCTAGGTACCAGGCCACGCTTACTACTCGCCGTTCAGCTCTGTTACTACTCGGGGGCTGGGTCCACTCCATCTTCTGGGCCGTTGCACCGCAAATGGGCTGGGGCGAGGTCCTCTATGACGCCAAGACCTCCACCTGCCGTCCAAACTGGGGCGCGCAGGGACTGGGTAAAAGAGTGTATGTCCTCGGCTTGGCTCTGTTTACCTTTGCTATCCCCGTTATTTGCATGGTGTATTGTTACTGCAGAATATTCCTTGTAGCCAGGCATCACATAAAAAGCATAAAAAAGAACTCGGTGCAAAGCTCTTCAAATTCCAATGCGTCTAACCAAAGAGCCATTGAAACAAAGGCGATGAAAACATTGCTGCTCGTGTTGGGAGCGTTTGTTGTGGCATGGCTACCTTACACTGTGTGTTCTGTAGTTACCATGGCAACCAGAGGGTCATGGGATATCTCCATCAGTGGTCTGAACGCAGTGCTCACGATAACTACTCTGAATGGCTGCGTGAATCCGGTGATCTACGCAATCCGAGACCAGCGGTTTCGTTCAGGAGTGAAGAGAGCGTTATGTCCGCTGTCATCGAGGGGCAGTGGAGAGTTAAACAGCTACATGTCCACAAGGGGATCATCGACCACACAAACACAATCAGGGCAGGAGAATGTTGAGCTGGGAAACATCAACTTTGCTCAAGAACAATGATATGCCTCGATATTGCAAGCAATGTAATATCATAAAATAATAAAGATAAGTTTGAAATTCCTTGGCACGATTCTACTTCTCGGAACGAAAACGGAAACTCTCCTATTAAGGGACATTGTCCTACCGAAAATTTCACTTTCCTTATTTCCATTACATATCACCAAATATACAACTTAATTAGATAAAAGGATTCTAAAGAGCCAAACAGAAGCAGCAGTTTGGAGATAAAGAACGGGATTGCAAGGATGGAAGTGGATTTTACAGTTCATGTAATTCGATTTCGTGACAGGTGGTCAAGAAATGAAAGTTTCTATAATTGCTGAATTTTGACTTATTAAGCCGTTATCTTGTCCTTTAGTTTAAAAAAATATATATTATTTTCAGAAACGCGGCACAGTGAACGCGCGCTGGGTACCTGTGGATAAAAAAATTCCTATAACCGCTTGTGCACGTCTTTCATCCCTTGGGACTGGGAAGAGGTATTTGGATACAAAAGGGAGCGCCTGCCACGTTACCTCTGAACTCCCTAAAAGATAGTAG
Source organism: Cladopsammia gracilis (assembly GCA_022457155.1). Lineage (NCBI taxonomy): Eukaryota > Metazoa > Cnidaria > Anthozoa > Scleractinia > Dendrophylliidae > Cladopsammia > Cladopsammia gracilis. The sequence continues at coordinate 1,685,805 of JAJGOT010000110.1, forward strand.
TGTGAGGCGGTACGCACCTCTCGGAACGCCTCACAAGATTGGCTGAGAAAACAATAGAACAAACAACAGAACAATGGACTCTAGCCCTGAAAACAATACATGTGCGTGATAACCAGGTCCAATGAAATGGAGGTTCTGAAGAGGTGCGTGGCTACTGAGTAGAGTCATCCATCGCCAGAGGCCAGTCTCTTAAAAACATTTTATTTGTTATTAACAAAAAATCGTTGACCTGTACAAAGAAATCATTTAGCTCTGTATGTACATTATAAATTTTAACCAGCTAATTAAAATAAGTTGAATTTATGCACGCGTCTTTAAAATTGAAATTTGCTCGACTCTCCATCTTTTAAACGTTAAATCTGTGCTAAATTGATTATTCACGATCTTATTTTGTCTTTAAAAATAGCATCATAGCTCATTTACGCGTAATATAAATTGTAAGTAATTTTAAATTAAATTAAATTAAATTGATTAAGCTTTTACGAAAGTTGGCCGCCCCGAATATTTTTCAGAAGCACCGCTCGGTTGGAAACTGGTACCCACTCCAGGCGTCAGTATTGTTTTCGTGCTCAGACTCCCCAAAATACGAACACACTCTTTTAAACACGAAGTTCCGGTATAAAAGGAGCCTGGCCTGGCCATTCTCACCTCCAGTTGTCAATCAACCACTGAAGTATAAACAACTGACAAATAACATGCGTCATTACTAAGACCTCTGCTTACACAATTTGGAAAACCTTTATTAAAGTTATGTCAGAAGTCTTTATAAACTTCTATTTCTTTTTTCCTTAGGCAAAATCTTGGTTTAATTCGATTTTTGAAGCAAATTATATTTAAAGGACGCGCAAGTTAATCACGTTTTGTGACTTAAAGACACCTTAATTTGCATTTCACACCCAAAAGGTGTGAAATGGGGGAGGAGCTAAGCCTTTTATACCGGGAACTTCGTGTTTAATCTGTGATTACTACTAGTTAGATATATGAACTGATTTCTACATTACTAAAATTTTAAAATACTACGTACACATTTGAAATGCTACCGTACAACAGTAACCTTTACAAAAATAAAGTCATGGATTGTGTTACTTCAGTAATTTTTGAACTAATATTTAGATTTAAGACAAAACATGACGTGAGGTGTGGTCAACCATGAGAAAAAAACCTGGCGAAGTGACGGTGTGTCACGTGAACAAGTGGAGCATGGCAACTGCATGGCAAAATACCTGACTCGTCTCCAGTGGTCTCGCCTCACAAGCAAGACAAGAGAGAGACGACTGGGACTAGGAAGAGTATTTGGATATAAAAGGGAGCGCCTGACACGCAACCTCTGAACTTTCTGGAAGATAGTAGAGCCATCGATCGCCACAGGCCGATTTAAGAACTATTATTTAAATTTTAGTACGACTGTCATATCCATTGGCGTTGTCGGATTCGTCGTCCGCCCAAGCTGCGAAACGGTTCCTCTTCCCTGGCAACGCCATTATATCAGGGGGGAGGGGTCGTTCCCAGTCTGAATCATCAGGCGGGGTTGATGACTTCTGTGGGGGAGGGGGTGGTGGGGGCCAAACCATAGAATCATCTTCCGAAGTGTCCGCGTCATAAAATGACCCGTTGATTATTAGTTCATTTTTGGTATTCTCAGGCGAATCCTGGCTGACCACCGGGTTTTTCGTCTGCAGTGGATCACCATGAGTGTATAACGGCGGTTCGCTTTCTTTTAAACGGACATAACCTTTCTCCTCATCTGACGAACTCGCGTCATTTGATGTTGGTTCGGTTGCTAAGCGACCAACCGTGGCTTTGTCAGCAGCACCCTTAACGAACTGTTCCGGACTAGTCCTTCGGTCTTTATGGTTGTTATCCACCTGGGAATATTCTGGGGGCTCGGATTCTTTAGTAGGAGGGGGCGGGGGGATCCAGTCCGGGGGCTCATCTTCGTCACTAGTAAAAGAGTCCTTGGACGAACTATCCGAATCTTGATTTTGTTTTTTGGTTAGTGCGATGCTCTCATTAACGTACGCGTGTATTAAATCTCCTTTTCCCACGTTTATTCGCTCAGGGTTAACATCTACACTAGCATAAACGGTTGTCCCGTTCTTGCGCGATACCATGGGACTGCCGCGCGGCTGAAAGTTCTCCAAGCGGATCGCATCTCCTTCGCTCCCAGAGGATAAAGGGATATCGAGGTTCAGCGCCGCTGGATCCATATATTGCAGACGCGGAACATGCGCAGGGGAAACACTAGCTGTGTTTCTGTCGCCCGCAAACATTTGCTCATCAATTTCGTCGTCTGCAACCGCAAAGTTGTACGTGCCTTCCATGCTCCCATCACTATCATCGCTCGTAGACCCGTTCGTAGCATTACTCTCGCCTCTCCAATCTCGGTTCTGGACAACGTAATTACGCGAGGGATCTTCTCGCTGGTTCTCAATATAAAAACTTTGACCTGAAAAAAAAAAGAAACAACAAGGATCAGAAGTAAAATACACTACAGAAGAACCCAGCTACCAGGGGGGGGGGAGGGGGGAGGGGAGGGGGGAGGAGGGGAGGGGGGAAGGACTCCCATATAAAAATGACGGGGTGCTCGTCGTACCTTTTAGGGGTCAAAATTTGCAATGACCAATGTTAGAATTATCTCGGTACCTTCTGGGGTATTGGGCCAAATTGGTACCTCCTTGAACTAAAAGTTCATTTGAGCCAAGCCCATCAAACGAGATTCTGGTTCATTTAAGGGTGTTTTTCAATAATGTCCGACGAGTACTTTCGTCATTTTGATACGGCTATGCCCATTTCAATATTCGGAGTTGATCGTTTTGTAGCTCGATTAAAAAATGAGGCGCATATGCTTATGAAGGTGGGCAGACAAGAGGGGTCATGTAGCAGGGACACGTCGCACGGAGTTCAACTTGTTAAACTTCATGGAACGCGTCGAAGGACAAAATGTCCCCAAAGTTGATGTTGCACGATTATGATAAGGTGGTCAGACACGAGGGGTCATGTAGCAGGGACATGTCGCAGCGAGAAAAAAAATGTGTAGTACATACTGAGGGACATGTAGCAGGGACGTGCAGCGGGGACATGAAGCAGTGTCAATAAGTTGAACTCCGTGCGACATGTCGCGGGGACAAATGTCCCCAAAGTTGGTGTTGCACGATTATGATAGTATCAGTTCACACGAGGGGACGTGTCGCTGCAACATGTCCCTGAGACATGTCCCCGCAACATTTTCATGTGTGTGCAAGCGCTATGATTTTTCCCTGCTACATGTCCCCGGCGCACGTCCCTGCTACATGTCCCTCGTGTCTGACCACCTTAAGGCAGTAACTATAAACAGAGATTCGCCCTTTTACTTACGCGAACGGCTGGATTGTCTCCGTTTAAAGCAAACAAAAGCAATTACGACAAGTAACAGAAGGAAGCCAATCACGAGACAGATGATAGCGACTTGTAATCCAGAAGACTGTTCTTCGCCACTCAACTTTGAAGACACCGCAAAAGCCTCTGGAATAAAACGGCATTGAAATAAGTTACATGGGGAGTGGCTTTCAAATGCGTGACAAAAGTAATTCGCGTCATTCTTGGTTTTACAATACCTTATACAACGGTTTTAAATTGAGTGTCAAAAGTAATTTCGCGATTGCTTTGGTTTTGCATTGCTATGTTTTGTGATTGGCTAAAAAATCTCGCGCCACTTTCTCGACCAATAAGAAGTAAAACCAAAACCAATCGTGACTTGCTCGCACGCGTTTTCCCGCGCTTGGCGCCGCCGACATGTATTTGCTTCGAGCTCTGATTGGTTCATTGGATTGTTTACGACTGCTGTGATTGGTCAGAGTAATTACTTTGGTTTTGGTTTTACGACACTCAATTGAAAACTGCTCTATACAGCGGTTTTTAATTGAGTGTCGAAAGTAGCGGAGTTAGCAATTGCTTATGTTTGGCATTGCTACGCTTTGTGATTGGCTAAAAAGTCTCGTGCCACTTTATCAACCAATCAGAATAAAACCAAAACCAACCGTGACTTGCCTGCACGCGTTTTCCCGCGCTTGTGCCGAAGACATTTATTTGCTTCGAGTTCTGATTGGTTCATCGGATTGTCTGCGTCTGCTATGATTGGCCAGAGTTGTTAACTTGGTTTTGGTTTTACGACACTCACTTGAACGCTATTCTTATACAATACTTTATTTTACTACAATTGCCGGTAATCTCGCAATCTGATTGGTCGATGCGGGTGGTAAATGAGAGTACAGACAACGGTGCTGACGCTAACATCACGCAATTTCTAAATATCGTGGTAAAAAAAAAACAGATTGCCACCGGTTTTTCGTGGCGTGGACTCTTATTTACCACGATTTACGTCATCACATGATCAAAATGTTGTGGACTCACGAGGCGCAGCCGAGTGAGTCAGCAACAAATTTTGACCATGTGATGACGTAAATCGTGGTAAATAAGAGTCCACACCACGGAAAACTGGTGGAAATTTGCTAAATTGAACTCTTCCCTTGCGAGCCTTTTCAGTAACAATAGTGATAAAAAAGTCACAATAAGGAGGCGGTATGCACGTCTCGGAACGCCTCACAGGATTGGCTGAGAAAACAACAGAACAATGGACCCTAGCCTTGAGGAGGGAAGAGGGAAGGGGTAAAGGAGCTCCTTCTCTGTTGATTTTAAAAAAGGTCTATGCGCTTTCCACCGCGACCGACCCTACTCATACATGGGTACGACTCCACCGCGGTCAAACGTCCGAGGCGTTTTTCGTTTTATTTAGTGGGATTTTATTTAATATTGAATGGAAATATGGGCAAGGATGTATAAAAAAAATTGTTGACGTTACTATCCTTTAATTTTTCTCAAAATGATGAGCTTTTTTCCGTTGAAAACTGACCAAACCTCTTTGCACCTGATCAAAATGTTGGCAAATGGCGCCGACAATTCTGCAGTTCACAGTTTTTAAACGCTTAGAACTTTTTTGGTAAACTTTCAAAACGTTTGATAAATTGGCAGTGTATTAGCAATATATTTAACTTTAAACAGTGAAAATGACAACCTTAACTTTTAAGTACTTTGCTTAACTTTTGCAAATTTCTCTCGTTTGACCGCGGTGAAAGGTACGACTGTCTTCCATTGTACATGTGTTCATAATCATTTCAGTGCTGCTTATACTCAACTCACCAATATCGGTGCTAACGACTTGTGGTTCTGAAAAAGGACCAATCCCTGCATTGCTGTACATCCGGGCTTTCACTTCATATTTCGTGTCAGGTTTAAGGTCCAGGATGAGGTGCACCGTGTGTGCCATGCCAGGTAACCGTACCTGCTCATAAGCGGCCATAGTCTCGAATTCTTTGTACCATACATCGTAACCCGCGATCGAATATGAAGGAATCTACAAAAGCAAAAGATTGAAATACTCTAATACACTCTTCCACTATTACGTCTTGAGTCGTGTCATGTACAGTCAAACCTCCCACAAGCAATCACACAAAATGCAAAGCCAAAGCGGTCGCTTACGAGAGGTTGTCGCTTACGAGAGGTGGTCGCTTACGAGAGGTTGTCGCTTACGAGAGGTGGTCGCTTACGAGAGGTGGTCGCTTACGAGAGGTTGTCGCTTACGAGAGGTTGTCGCTTACGAGAGGTGGTCGCTTACGAGAGGTTGTCGCTTACGAGAGGTGGTCGCTTACGAGAGGTGGTCGCTTACGAGAGGTGGTCGCTTACGAGAGGTTTTCGGTTACGAGAGGTTGTCGCTTACGAGAGGTGGTCGCTTACGAGAGGTGGTCGCTTACGAGAGGTTGTCGCTTACGAGAGGTGGTCGCTTACGAGAGGTGGTCGCTTACGAGAGGTGGTCGCTTACGAGAGGTGGTCGCTTACGAGAGGTGGTCGCTTACGAGAGGTGGTCGCTTACGAGAGGTGGTCGCTTACGAGAGGTGATCGCTTACGAGAGGTTGTCGCTTACGAGAGGTTGTCGCTTACGAGAGGTGGTCGCTTACGAGAGGTGGTCGCTTACGAGAGGTTGTCACTTACGAGAGGTTGTCGTTTACGAGAGGTTGTCGCTTACGAGAGGTTGTCGCTTACGAGAGGTTGTCCCTTACGAGAGGTTTTCGGTTACGAGAGGTTGTCGCTTGCGAGAGGTGGTCGCTTACGAGAGGTGGTCGCTTACGAGAGGTTGTCGCTTACGAGAGGTTGTCGCTTACGAGAGGTTGTCCCTTACGAGAGGTTTTCGGTTACGAGAGGTTGTCGCTTGCGAGAGGTTGTCGCTTACGAGAGGTGGTCACTTACGAGAGGTTGTCGCTTACAAGAGGTGGTCGCTTACGAGATGTGGTCGCTTACGAGAGGTGGTCGCTAACGAGAGGTTGTCGCTTACGAGAAGTCAGACCACATGGGGTCTTAAGGTCGTGGGAGACAGGTTCCCCTCATCAGTGCGAAGTGCGACGGCTGATGCCGAAAATGCGCGAAATATTCACGAACAGGCTCCGTAATGCTTCTGCATCAATAATTGCACCTGCAAAGCGCTGTCTGGTATATATATATATATATATATATATATATATATATATATATATATATATATATATATATATATATATATATATATATATATATATATATATAAAGTGTAGAACTGGATATTCGTAAAACAGTGCTCAATACATTAATGTAGAGCGAAGTATATGTTTATGGAGGAAAGAAACAAATAAACTACGCTTTCATCCCGGGATGAAAGCGTAGTTTATTTGTTTCTTTCCTCCATAAATATATAAGAATCACTGATTTTAGTCCAAACGTTATTTTTGTATATACCTAGTTTTTAAGTTTTTAGTTAATTGTAAACGACCCCACAAGCTCATATAGCTTTAATACTCATCGTTTTAAAATAAAGGCTATCTATCCATCTATCTATCTATCTGGTAAAATCGACATGAAGTGTTGACAATAGCCCGTGGATTAAAATTACCATAAATATATTTTTGCATTCGTGTTTGCTCGAGAAGCCTTCGGAAGCGTAAAAACAAGCAATTTTGTGTCCAAGAATTCAGCGCGGATATAGAATTTCAGGTATCCCCGCGACCTTAACTTTGAATGACATGAACCTGCAGTAATTTCATTGTATAAAGCACCCAGCAGTGCAAAATATTGTGTCATATCGAAGTTGTGATGCAAAGGACAAAATTTTCGTTTTATTGGTCGTGTTCTGTAAGGGCCTGGTCGCACTACAGTCAAAAACAAAAATTAGCCAGTGCAAAAATCGAGGAAAACAAAAGAAACCGCTCCGGTGGGACACACTTTTTGTGGAATGTTTTTTTGTTTTTTTATGTCATTTTGCGCGGGCTAATTTTTGTTTTTGACTGTAGTGAGACCAGGCCCTAACATATGACTCAATTTGAGTTTTTATGACGTCATGGCAAGTCAAGAATCGTGGATTAATACGCCATTTGCATGATGACGTCATTTGACTACTACTACCAGAATTCATTTCGTTTTTCCTTTCTTATTTAAATTTTGTAATCCCAGTGCGGTTTAAATAACAATAGCCCTAATTTGCATTACAAAACAAAAAACTGAAGGATTCTGGTAGTAGTAGTCAAATGACGTCATCGTGCAAATGGCCTATTTGTCACGTGACACACGACGACATGGCGTTTACGGAGGTTATTTCCAGTGATATGCAGTCGTGTGTGTTTTCCTGTACTCTGAACCCACTGTTCAAACAAATGAAAACATTCAGCATGCTTTCGCGACAACTACTCCAGATTTTTAGAGTGTTTTGATAGTCATGTCCAGGGTTTTTTTTTCTCGCCCGCCATTTTGAACGCGGAGAAGAACCTAGGCACGAAGTTAGGAAGGGTCCAAAGTCCACGAACTCTTTCACTGCCAGAGTCAATAATGGTGACATGTCAGTGTAGTGCAGTTCTAACTTTTAAGTCTGTGGACGAAATCCTATGGTGTGACCATTCAAATAAAACCTCTTCAGCAGTACTTTTGCATGGTACCATTTGTTCTAACTTTTGAGTCTGTTGATGAAATCCTATGGTGTGACCATTCAAATAAAACCTCTTCAGCAGTACTTTTGCATGGTACCATTTGTTCTAACTTTTGAGTCTGTTGATGAAATCCTATCGTGTGACCATTCAAATAAAACCTCTTCAGCAGTACTTTTGCATGGTACCATTTGTTCTAACTTTTGAGTCTGTTGATGAAATCCTATGGTGTAACCATTCAAATGAAACCTCTTCAGCAGTACTTTTGCATGGTACCATTTGTTCTAACTTTTGAGTCTGTGGATGAAATCCTATGGTGTGACCATTCAAATGAAACCTCTTCAGCAGTACTTTTGTATGGCACCATTTGTTCTAACTTTTGAGTCTGTGGATGTAATCCTATGGTGTGACTATTCAAATGAAACCTCTTCAGCAGTACTTTTGCATGGTACCATTTGTTCTAACTTTTGAGTCTGTTGATGAAATCCTATGGTGTGACCATTCAAATAAAACCTCTTCAGCAGTACTTTTGCATGGTACCATTTGTTCTAACTTTTGAGTCTGTTGATGAAATCCTATGGTGTGACCATTCAAATAAAACCTCTTCAGCAGTACTTTTGCATGGTACCATTTGTTCTAACTTTTGAGTCTGTTGATGAAATCCTATGGTGTAACCATTCAAATCAAACCTCTTCAGCAGTACTTTTGCATGGTACCATTTGTTCTAACTTTTGAGTCTGTGGATGAAATCCTATGGTGTGACCATTCAAATGAAACCTCTTCAGCAGTACTTTTGTATGGCACCATTTGTTCTAACTTTTGAGTCTGTGGATGTAATCCTATGGTGTGACTATTCAAATGAAACCTCTTCAGCAGTACTTTTGCATGGTACCATTTGTTCTAACTTTTGAGTCTGTTGAAGAAATCCTATGGTGTGACCATTCAAATGAAACCTCTTCAGCAGTACTTTTGCATGGTACCATTTGTTCTAACTTTTGAGTCTGTGGACGAAATCCTATAGTGTGACTATTCAAATGAAACCTCTTCAGCAGTACTTTTGCATGGTACCATGTGTTCTAACTTTTGAGTCTGTAATTTGTAATATTTTACCATTCAACTATTCAATGAACATAGATTTGATTCTGAAAATAACTTTCTTGGGGTGATAGGCAATTTAAAGGGTTCTTAGTCCGCTCATGGATTACCGTAGAACGTACCTTCCATTTGACCATGACCTGGTAAGCTCCATTGGACTGTACTGCTAAATCCACTGGTGGGGTGAGGGGAACTTAAAAAAGGGGAACAAGATAATGTTAAACCATGAGGTTAAAACAGCTATGTGCGGCCAAGCGCGGGAAAACATGCAAAAACTACTTAACGCAGGAACACATGCAAACGCTACTTAGCGCGGGAAAACATGCAAAAGCTACTTAACGCAGGAAAACGTGCAAACGCTACTTAGCGCGGGAAAACGTGCAAAAGCTACTTAACGCAGGAAAACATGCAAACGCTACTAACGCAGGAAAACGTGTAAACGCTATTTATCACGGGAAAACATGCAAACACTACTTAGCGCGGGAAAACATGCAAACGCTACTTAGCGCGGGAAAACATGCAAACGCTACTTAGCGCGGGAAAACATGCAAACGCTACTTAGCGCGGGAAAATAAGCAAACGCTACTTAGCGCGGGAAAACATGCAAACGCTACTTAGCACGGGAAAACGTGCAAACGCTATCTGGTGTCAAGGGCAAATCATGTTTGGTTGGTAGAAAAGCATGTATTCGTTCCAGTTTTTAAGACTACACAATCCCTGTTTGACCTGTTTACATTTGAAAGAAGGGAAAGGCTGTCATTTATGCGATAGAGCGTTAGACACTTCTGAGTTTTGATGCAAAGAACAAAATGTTCGTTTTATTGGTCTTGTACTGTAACACATGATTCAATTTGCGTCTGCAGTGACAGCAAAATATGGCCGAGTGGTCACTTACCAGAGGTTAAAAACAACAGAAAAATTCAAATTACCAGCGTTGAAAGTGGTCGCCGGGTCGCTTATGAGAGATGGCCACTTACGAGAGGTTTCGAATATAGTTATTTACTGGAAGAAATTTGGTATTTTGGAAAAGCGCTCGCTTGGGAGAGGTGGTAGCTTAGGAGAGGTGGTCACTTAGGAGAGGTGGTCACTTGAGGTGGTCGCTTAGGAGAGATGGTCGCTTAGGAGGGATGGTCACTTAGGAGAGATGGTCACTTAGGAGAGGTGGTCACTTAGGAGAGATGGTCGCTTAGGAGAGATGGTCGCTTAGGAGAGGTGGTCACTTAGGAGATGCCTGCCTTCCTTCTTCGCACTCGGTTGCGCATAAAGCCGCACAACACTTTTTCCACTTATCTCTGTCCTTGGCCAGGGTTCGTACTTCCTCCCAAGACTTCTAGCCATCCGTTGCTCTCTCTTTCTCCACAGTTCGGCACCAGGTTGTTTTGGGGCGACCGATCTTCCTTTTGCCCATAGGTGTCCAGGAAAGCGCCGTGGCGCAGTGATGTTTTCTGGGCATTCTAAGAACATGCCCCAAAAACCTCCATCTCCTTTTCCTAACTTCCATGCTCATCCTCATACACCCTGTTCTTTCATTAAGCTCGTCGATAGATACTATATATGGCCAGAATATGCCGAAGCTTCTTTTAAGGCACTGGTACTGGAAGGAATCAAGTTTTCTGTTGTCTTGGACATTGGTCTTCCATGTCTCACTTCCATATAGCAGGACTGGTTTGACTAGGGTGTTAAATAGCCTGACTTTGGTTCTCCTGTTGTACTGTTTCGAGCTCCATATACTCCTAAGCTTTCTAAACGCTGCTTTGGCCTTACTCAACCTACTATCCATATCTTTATCACAACCTCCCTCTGTGCTTACAACTGCTCCTAAATAGGTAAAATCCTTGGTTTCTTTGATGTTGTCGCCATTCTGGAACTTGATTGGCTCTGTGTTCTTACAGTTTAGTCTCATGACTTGGGTTTTGGTCTTGCTGATATTTAAACCTATTCTCTGGGCAGATTCAGTGAGCTTCTAAGTCTTCTTTTGCATCTGATGTTGATGTTAAAAGAGGTGGTCGCTTAGGAGAGGTGGTCACTTAGGAGAGGTGGTCACTTAGGAGAGGTGGTCACTTAGGAGAGGTGGTCACTTAGGAGAGGTGGTCACTTAGGAGAGGTGGTCACTTAGAAGAGGTGGTCACTTAGGAGAGGTGGTCACTTAGGAGAGGTGGTCACTTAGGAGAGGTGGTCACTTAGGATAGGTGGTAACTTAGGAGAGGTGGTAACTTAGGAGAGGTGGTCGCTTAGGAGAGATGGTCGCTTAGAAGAGGTGGTCACTTAGGAGAGGTGGTCACTTAGGAGAGATGGTCACTTAGGAGAGATGGTCGCTTAGGAGAGGTGGTCACTTAGGAGAGGTGGTCGCTTAGGAGAGAGGGTCGCTTAGGAGAGATGGTCACGTAAAGGAGGTGGTCGTTTAAGAGAGGTGGCCGCATAGGAGGGGTGGTCACTTAGGAGAGGTGGTCACTTAGGAGAGGTGGTCACTTAGGAGAGGTGGTCACTTAGGAGAGATGGTCACGTAAAGGAGGTGGTCGCTTAAGAGAGGTGGCCGCATAGGAGGGGTGGTCACTTAGGAGAGGTGATCACTTAGGAGAGGTGGTCACTTAGGAGAGGTGGTCACTTAGGAGAGGTGACCGCTTAGGAGAGGTGGTCGCTTTGGAGAGGTGGTTGCTTTGGAGAGGATGTTGGTCGCACATGATGGTTCGACTCAGTGTAATTTGAAATCAAACCTTTCACTCCAAACATCATCGACTACCATGTGCCATTTGAGCGGGGCATAAGACAGCCTTAGCGGGCATATGTGAGTTTCTCTTACCTAACTGCCAGGTTTTCACTGTTTTTGAAACATGTCCGCTCCATCTCTCCACACCATCATTTCGTGTTCTCCCAGCATAAACCCTAACAGAGTACACTGTGTCAGGAGACAGACCTTGCAAAGTAAAATTCTGTGGGCTTCCAAACGAAGAGTGTCGAATAAAAAGATATTCCGAGACCTTGTCGTTGTTCGGTGTATAATTTATTCGGTACCGAATGTTGTTTAGATATCCATTTAACACTGCCGGCTTGACCCAGGACATAACGATAATGCTTGCGTTCTTAGCAATCAATTCTAGCTCTCTTGGAGTTGATGGTGCTGCAAAAAAGGAAACAACTAAATTAAACTTCAAACTCCAACCCTTCAACCCCCATAAAAAGTAGCTTTAAAGTGCAACTAACCCCAATTTTTTTCTTTCGCTAAATAAAATCTCCTGTTTGTCTTGATTACCTGTGCGAAAAATTATCGTAATTGATAAAATCCCCGCGTTTCTACAGCTGTTTGAAGTTAGGTGCTTCTGCCCCATTACCGTGCATTTGTGGGAGCTGGGTACGAACTTTGCTGTGACGTCATCGAAGGAGACCATTTGCCGCGTTCTCATATCACCGCGAAGCGACAAAGGAGAAGGCATTTTAACGTGAATGGTACTCAAAAGCCAAAAAGGGATTTGTGTACTCCAATGCCTTTTTTGTGTTTGCCCACAGTTCCTTTGCTCTTCGCATCATGAAAATCAATCTCCTTCGATGACGTCACAAGACGTCCAAGCAAAACTCAGACCCATTCTTCACATTGCTCGGTACTGGCCGTAAGAACCGCCAAAATTTGAAACTTTAAAAAAACTATAAAAAAACAAGGAAAATGCTACAGTAAAAACATTTTCGCACAGGTAATCAGGACAATTAGGAGATTTCTCACACCGCCAAACATGGAAATCTCGCTGACCTAATTTCCATGTTACTAACTTGAATAAAAAGATTCTACAGAGCAAAACAGAACACTGTGCAAGTAGTTCGGTAATAATGTGCAGGATTACAACGATGAAAGACGATTACAGTTAATCAAATAATGTATGGCTCATTAGTGCTTTTGCCATTCAGCGATTTTGTAGTTTTGGATAGCAGATATCTCCATAAACATTTACACGCAAGAGCAAAAAATTGCGCAGTTAACTAAGTTTAACAAGCTCTTTCAACTTTTGAAGTCAATTTGTATTTAACACGGTGCTTTCTCTTCGTAAATTCGTATGCTAATGAGACAAAATGTAAACAATGACGTCAGCAAATATTCGCCTATTAGAACACTCAACACTTGTTTACATTCACTGTTTACACTAAATGACTGATCCCGAGGGAGGCAGTGAATTTTGTTTCCCGAGAATCTCGATGTTCGAGATTCGAGGGAAGCAAAATTCACTGTCATTAAGTGAGTTCTTATATAGCAACACAAAAAAAACACAACACAGTTTAAAAAAGGGACCGAGCATTCGAGGTAAACATCAATCGCATTATCATCATGCCACCTTCTGTTGTGATGGTCTGATCACGTGCGCCAGCGGGCAAAAAGGACTGTTACCCTCTGACGTCAAAATCGTTGCCCGCTTTCGCAAATGTTGCCCGCTCGTGGACGTTTGGCGGGAAACAGTTTGTATGTTAGATGTCATGTGGCCATGAATCAACCAATGAACGTTGCGTGTTGTATTGAGAAAACTCCAGCTATGTAACAATTCGATTTTTCCCTTAAGTGATCGTATAAGAGGTTCAACAACACTTTGACTAATGCAAATATGCAATAACATGCCATTAAAAACGTTTTCCCCATACCTCCCTCCAGAGTAATGTAATTCTGCGATGGCTGACTGTAATTGCTAGTACCCAGTCCATTTGAAGCCGTCACTCTAAACGCATAAGCAGTGAATGGGTGTAAATCGTTCACAAGCACTGAAGTTCCCTGTATGGTGTCATTGACTTGTTCCCAGTCTCCCGTCACAGACTTCACTTGCGCCATATACTGCAGCACAAGGTCCAAAGGGTTTGACTGACTCCACGTGACTTGCAAAGATGTCTCCATGATCTTTGTTATCGTTACTTGAGAAGGTGCCATGGGAACTAAAAGGCGAAGATACAGAGTAAGAGTGTAATTTTAGAGAAAATTACGCTCATTAACTTTTATTTACATGGCCGCTGTACCTTGTACAGCATAATAGATCAGATACCAGACACCTCTTCAGCACCTATAATTTCATTAGACCTGGGTATCATGCACATGTATTGTTTTCAGGGCTAGTGTCCATTGTTCTGTTGTTTGTTCTATTGTTTTCTCAGCCAATCCTGTGAGGCGTTCCAAGACGTACATCATCATACCGCCTCTAATAGATAGTACTATAGAAGACACACAATAGCTTTCAGTAGAATGGTCACATACTTCATTCACAGACGCAAAAGCTCGAATTAGCTTTTATTATTCGACTATTACGCCATTTGACATTTAAGGGAAAGAGAAAACGCAAAATATCCGAGCGTATTACACAATAGATTGTCGCATTCCATTCACCTTAGTATCTGGTTTGAAGACACGGAAGCAACAATCAAAGGAGTTTCACGGAGTTGAATAATTGATCTCTTATTCTATGGTTCAATAAAAGCTAGCAACACCTCGTGAAGCATAATAAACAGTTAGTACCACAGTAAAGTACTGCTTTGTACATGTAGCTTTGAAAGGTCACACTTTGGGATTTCATCGACAGACTCAGAAAATGGAACCACCTTGTACAGCATAATAAACAGTACCACAGTAAAGTACTGCTCAGTAGCTTTCATTTGAATGGTCACACTTTAGGATTTCATCGACAGACTCAAAAGTTAGAACCACCTTGTACAGCATAATAAACAGTACCATAGGAAAGTACCGCTCAATAGTTTCCATTTGAACGTTCATACTTATTTTTTTATTTACTTAGGATTTTATTCACAGACTCAAAAGTTAGAACCACCTTGTACGGCATAATAAACAGCACCACAGGAAAGTACTGCTCAGTAGCTTTCATTTGAATGGTCACACTTTAGGATTTCATCCACAGACTCAAAAGTTAGAACCGCCTTGTACAGCATAATAAACATACCACAGGAAAGTACTGCTCAGTAGCTTTCATTTGAATGTTCACACTTTAGGAATTCATCCACAGACTCAAAAGTAAGAACCACCTTGTACAACATAATAAACAGCACCACAGGAAAGTACTGCTCAGTAGCTTTCATTTGAATGGTCACACTTTAGGATTTCATCCACAGACTCAAAAGTTACAACCACCTTGTACAGCATAATAAACAGTACCACAGGAAAGTACTGCTCAGTAGGCTTTCATTTGAATGGTCACACTTTAGGATTTCATCAACAGACTCAAAAGTTAGAACCACCTTGTACAGCATAATAAACAGTACCACTGGAAAGTACTGATCAATAGCATTCTTTCTACCCAATTTAAGAGAGTCCTAGGAAGTGTATTTCTACAAAAAGAGAAACTGCAAAATACCGTATTTTTACCCAATGTATGGTCCACTGCATTCAAAAGTTTTCAAACTTTAAAATCTTTAAACAAAACCCCAAGAAACTTACTTCTTGCAAACTTCGCCACTGAATCCAGTGGATTGGTACAATTGCACAGAAATGAACTGCTGACCAGGGAAGCTGTGGGCACAAGTAGCTCCTTACTGGCAGTGACGTCAAAGTCAGGATATTTCTGCTTGTCTGGTAGTTTAAAATTCTGTAGGTACCAGGTCACCTCTGGAGAAGGAATACCATTCACAATGCACCTTAATAGGACCTTACTGTTTTGCCTTGGGACCTGCTTGAAGTCTGCTATTTCAGCCTTTGCTATAGAATAACATACAAAGAATAATGTCAGCCTTAGAGTGGTTTTTAATTGAGCGTTGTAAACCAAAACCCCAAAACCAAACCAATTACTCTAGCCAATCACAACACTGACACAGACAATCCAATGAACCAGTTAGAACGTGAAGCAAATACAGGTAGCTGGCGCCAAGCGCGGGAAAACGCGTGAGAGCAAGCCACGATTGTTTTTGGATTTATTTCTGATTGGTTAAGAAAGTGGCGTGAGATGTTTTAGCCAATCACAAAGCATAGCAATGCAAAACCAAAGTAATCACGCCGGCCAATCACAATAAACACAGACAATCCAATGAACCAATCAGAACGCGAAGCAAATACATGTAACCGGCGCCTAACGCGGGAAAATGCGCGAGAGCAAGTTTATTGAGTTTGTCACTTAAACAAAATAATAGATAAATATCATTACATTAAAAACAAAAACTGATAAAAAATACACAGCATTGAATGTGTGACAGGAGATGATAACAGAACGAGGTCCTAATTGGTTATGGTTTTACTTCTGTTGGTAATTGGTAATTTCGAAATTGCTTTGGTTGTGCATTGCTACGCTTTGTGATTGGCTAAAAAATCTCGCACCACTTTCTCAACCAATCAGAAGTAAAACCAAAACCAATTGTGACTTGCCTGACGCGTTTTCCCGCGCTTGGCGCCGGCGACATGTATTTGCTTCGAGTTCTGATTGGTTCATTGGATTGCGTGCATCTGTTGTGATTGGCCTGAATAACTACTCTAAAGGCTAAACATATATACGTTTTAAGACGTACTTCCAATTGATAGCCGAACTGTTCCCTGTGTTGATCCTCTGCTGTTTTTAGCTTTACATGTGTATGAACCCTCATCTGCTTGCTGCACGTCATTAACAATGTACTGGTGTCCAGTCCCAGAGAGGCTTTGTCCATTCCTCAGCCATGTTATGACCGCTGGGGGATTGGACTCTGGTCTGCACTCAAGCACAGCAGTGTGTCCCTTGAGAACAAACACTGGTGCGGGGGACACTGGGAAACGAGGGGCAACTGGAATAGGAGAGATAACATCTTAGAAATGCAACCGCATATGAAAGCAAACTGTATTTTTGTCACTAACATGTGCAATACAGTTTATTTTCATGACATGACCAAGCTTAAAGGGGCTCTGTCACCATTATTTTTAGTGTTATTTTAATAAGCTAAAAGACATTAATATCAGTGGAAACGCAAAAATACTGGTCCAGTTTTGTTTAAAATTGCTTTACGAGTATAATGAAACTATAAACAAGTGTCTCTGACTACAGATGGCCAGGATGGCTCTCGGGCTCAGGGGCAGTGGTTGGGGAAGGAGCATGCCTCCCCCTCCCCCAATTCAAACCCCACCATCGAGCCCAATAGCTTGCTTACAGGCTAGGTTTGATTGTCAACAGCTACTTACACAAGATATCCAAAAAAGCCTTTGCAGTTTTACACCCAGCTGTGTTGCAAGCTTTACAAATATGCATTCCTCTGTCCTTGGACTTCGCATTTGAATATTTTAAATCCCCACTGGGGTCCACCTGTGTGTCGACACCAGTGACAATGTTGATTGGTGTTCCACTGCTGTCCTCTATCATCCATGTAATTTGTGGCTTGTCTGGTCCCCTGGCACGACATGGAAGAGTTATGGCGTGTCCTTCTTCAACTGCTGCATCGGTTGGCACAGTGGTGAAGACAGGAAAATCTGCAATAAAATAGCAAATGACTTTTTCTTTCTTTAATTTTTGTCCCATAATTAGACTTGTTGATGATTAATATGTAATTTTATTTTATGATTCTCAGTTCTTTGCAAATAATATAGTCTTATAGTAACATCGCTTTAGAACATTTATAGTGTTAGTGCTTTAGAAATATATGAATTATTATTATTATACATTAAGGTGACTATTTATTGCAGCAACAAATTTGGTGGTTTTTGCAATTGTTTGTTTGAAAAAATTGCAAAAACTAGTACCATTGAAATAATTAAATAGTTGCTTTAAGATATTTCTTTTTATAACATACCTTTTTCAATTTAAAAAATAAAAACCTGAAGAATACACGCAGGCCTGTGCTCTAGGACTGCCCAGGGACCTAAGGCTATTAACTTGTGTGTTTGGGCAAGAAGAAAACTTAAGTGCTGGGCACCCCAGATTTCATAGTTGAGAGGCCTTTGGGCTCCCTGTGTTTATTCTAATAGCACAGCAGCCACAGCCTTGACACGTAAACACAAACATCTGTTATAATACAAAGGCTCTCTTGAATAAACCCCCTTAAAGAAAACTGTCCCGCCGAAATAGCAAAATTTCGCTTAGCGTATTTCCACGTTTTATCGCCAAATGCCACCAAATATACAACTTAGTTGGATAAAATGATTCTATAGAGCAAAACAAAAGCAGTAGTTTGGAGAAAAAGTGCAGGATTGCAAGGATTGAAGTGGATTACAGTTCATAAAATCTGATTTATTGACCGGCTTTCAATAAATCAAACTTGCCATTCTTGTGAAATTTTGACTTATCTAGCTGTTATTTTGTTTGTTTAGTTCATATCTCTTTGCTTCTATCACTTTTAGCAATGGTTTCTTCCAATTTTCAGACATGAATGAGTTGAATGAGCTTGGCTGGCGCAGTCTGGTTCAGCGTAGAGCACATAATAGACTATGTTTTACAAAATTGTAAATAGCTTAGTCGAAGTAGACTTCTCTAAAGAACTTATACCACTTACGAGATACTCCAGAAATACTCACACTTAATCCTATAGAATACCTAACGAGAAGAAAACTTACCTTCAGTACAGCTTCCTATCTAGAACTATAAAACAATGGAACAATTTGCCTGCCATGTTGGCTTCGGCTCCTAATATTAATTCTTTTAAGAGTGGGGTTTGTCAGCTGACGCATTAAGAACTTTAAGAACTTGACCGCCACCAGAGCACATAAGCCTCGAAGAGAGGGACTGCTCTCATTTTGGTAAATGTAAATGTTTAATGCTTAAACCAAGCTCATGGCCATAATCATGAAAACAGGGTACTTCAGCTGGAACAATGTCCTTTTAAGATGCAACAAGTTTGTTATAAACTCCACTGTAGGTGTTGGTATTTTCAGTAATCACTTACACATGGTTTGACTGTATAGCTGGTAGTGTTTTGCATTTCGCTCGCATATTTCATATAATTTTGTAGTTTTTTTGTCATTGTTTTGGGCACCACAAGAACTGAGCTAAAAAGCTAACTAATCAAGAGATCATAAAACTTTTCAAATCGGACTGCAATTTTAAAATCAGGATATATTTTAAAACAAACTATAGTGAAAAGTTATTCGCAAAGTTACTAGTACACTGCAGTACATGTAGCAAAGTAGAAGATCACCTAAATGTATGTGGATAGGAACAACATTACTTTGTTAAGTACGTCTTAGAGCATCTTAGAATTTGTACTGGTAGATTTCAAATTGAGGATTTAGATTCAAATCTGTGCAAGAACATAACTTGTTGACTCATTTTCCCTTTTTCACAGTTGAATAGCTACAGTCTAGCATGATCTGGGCAGATCAGTGCAAAATAATATTTGTCTCGCATACATTCTCCTATATCCTTCATACCTGCTACCAACAGAAAGGCCTTTGCTTCTCTTGTCCCAGCATCGTTCATTGCACGGCATGTAAACAATCCATTATCCTGCTCAGTAACACTGTTTACCACCAGTGTGCGATTGGGTAAAATATTGTAGTGCGCATTACTGTTGATGAGGTCATGTGACTTGTACCATGTGATTGACGGCACAGGGTCCCCTGATGCAGTGCATGGAAAAGAGGTGGTGCGTCCCTTGGGAATTGTTTGATTCTTTGGAGACTTCAAAAAGACAGGGGGAACTAGAAGAAAAGATTTGGAAATTAAAAAAGCTATTTCAGGAAATCTAGGTAGAGATAAACAAAATAAAAAATATTGTATGTTATCTCTGCAAAATTGAAAACCTTCCTTGGGGAATATGGATATTTTCTGGAACACCACCATCAGAATTACCTTTAATTGTTAAGTAGAATCTTCCCTGAACTAATCCCAATGAGTTGTTTGCAATGCAGGTGTAAAATCCTTGATCAGCGCGGCTCACAGAACTTATGTTTAGATTGCGTTTTCTTGTAATAATGGAGCCATTAAACAACCACCGATATTCTGGGGCAGGCATAGCATTTGCTCCACATTCCACAGCAAGCTGACTGTTAATGTTTTGTGTCCTGTTCCTCAACTGTGTAGAGAATCTTGGAGGAGCTGAAATTAAGGTCAGGGGAAGTTTAGTCTTTAAGTCTTTTAAGCATCAACTCCCTCCAATTCTAATAAAGCCCCTACAGCTGTAGGCCTCCCCCGCTAAACCCTTTCACTTCCAGAGTCAATTATGGAGACATGTAGTGTAGTTCTAACTTTTTAGTCTGTTGATGAAATCCTATGGTGTGACCATTCAAACGGTCACACAAGATATTTCAAGTTTAGTTTCTCTAAACAAAGTGACCATTTTAAATACAGGTGAACACAACCAAACTAACTTGTTGGGACTTACAAAGACTACAAGCAGTCCCTTTTTCCCAGCTTAGTCCACTGAGAGAGAAACGAGAAAACATTGGCGAGCGGATAATGGCTGCGCAAAAACTGGGGGAAGACGAGCGTGTAGGCTTGCCCCAGGTTTTGCATGGCTATTTTCTGCTTGCTAATGTTCTTTTGTTTTTCGCTCGACGGACTAAGAGTGGGGTTTGTCAGCTGACACATTAAGAACTTGATCACGACTAGAGCACATAAGCCTTGTAGATAGGGACTGCTCTTATTTTGGTAAAATGTAAATGTAAATGACTAAGCTTGGAAAGAGGGACTGCACGTAGTCTAGAACTTACAGTAGGAGAAGGTGATGTGAATGGCTTAACAAAGGTGATCGCTTAATAGAGGTCAGGGCTTTTACAACTGACAGCTTAATATAGGGTGAGTACTACAGGATAACCAAGCTTCATACAGGTCTGTTTAATACAGGGAAACCACCTATTACAGGGTCACCACTTATTACAGGGTCACCTCTTATTACAGGGTCACCTCTTGTTACAGGGTCACCACTTTTCCAAGGTTACCACTTATTATAGGGTGACCACTAATTACAGGGTGACCACTTAATACAAGTCTGCTTAATACAGGGTCACCACTTAGGAAAGGGTGATTGCCTTAGGGCCGATTTACATGGTACAACTTTGTTGCATGCGACACGCTTACGGCATGCTTACGACATGACTTGAGCTGATTTACACAGAGTAATTCGTGTTGTAAGCATGTCGTACACAAGTTTTAAGCGTGTCACATGCGACAAAGTTGTACCATGTAAATCGGCCCTAATTACTGTTTAATGCTGTGTTCACATCAGCACCAAAACATGTTTAGAGTAAACATGTTTAGAGTAAACATGTTTAGAGTAAACATTGTTTAGAGTAAACATGTTTAGAGTAAACATGTTTAGAGTAAAATATGTTCAGAGTAAACATGTTTAGAGTAAACATGTTTAGAGTAAACATGTTTAGAGTAAAATATGTTTAGAGTAAACATGTTTACTCTAAACATGTTTAGAGTAAACGTGTTTAGAGTAAACATGTTTAGAGTAAACGTGTTTAGAGTAAACGTGTTTAGAGTAAACATGTTTACTCTAAACATGTTTAGAGTAAACATGTTTAGAGTAAACATGTTTAGAGTAAACATGTTTAGAGTAAACATGTTTAGAGTAAACATGTTTACTCTAAACATGTTTACTCTAAACATGTTTACTCTAAACATGTTTACTCTAAACATGTTTACTCTAAACATGTTTACTCTAAACATGTTTACTCTAAACATGTTTAGAGTAAACATGTTTCAACAAAACACAAAAGTTTCCTGTAATAATTAGACGTATGTCCAGAAATGCACGCTAATGAGATTCATGCTCTTGATGATAGACATCATGAAGTGTCCCCTAGACCTAATTCTCACCTAAACACAAGCAATTCTGTCAAACATGAAGTCATATGGAAATTACAAATAATTGTATGTAATATGAAGTGCCCAAGGTCCGAGTTACCTGCATTTCTGGACATAAGTGCAGAATAATTACACATAAACCAAAAAGAAAATAGAGCTCAAACTTGCTGTTACATGATTTGTGATTTTATTTCACTTGTCAAGCCCTCGGGAACAAAGGGCATCGTAGTGTTCAACAAGGAGAAGGCATTTGTGTTAACATATTTTGTCTGGCTTAGATCGAAACTACCTCGTAAGGTAGTTTCAATCATGCTCAGAATAAACATGTTTCAATCACGATTCGTGCAATGTGCCACTTGATGTGAACAGATTTTATACTAAAACTTGTTTTATTCATGATCAGACAAACACATTTTGCCCTAGTGTGAACACAGCATAATAATTCTTTTAAAATACAAATCCACTTAATACGGGTTTGACTGTTCAGTAACAATTCAAACTGATTACTAAACTACATGTACTCACCTAACACTGTCAGAGTAGCTGAATTGGATCTCCGCCCAATGCTGTTCACGGCTGCACAAGTGTATATTCCAGTATCCATTTCTGTCACCATGGTAATACTAAGGGAGTTGTTTGCAAGGACCCTTATAGCACCAGAGGGCTGAGACAGCAAGGTCAGTATGGTACCACTGGGTGTGGTCCACTCCACATGGGGAGTGGGGTCACCCTCAATAATACAATGGAACTGAATTGACGAGTTCTCTGTGGAAACTTCATTCGATGGTCCTGTTATTATGCGGGGATAGCCTAAGGAAGAGATAAATCATCAGCAAGGTTACTGTATTTTTCACAGCTGGGTGAAGCAAAGTACATACTACATACATACATAATACACACTGATATTTTACCAGTTGCATAGCATTTTTTCTAGCCCTGCAAGGGGGAGAAAAATACAAGCAATGAGTAAAATGTCTGAATGTATTACATGTACATGCTAAACCATCAAATAAGTGATGTGTTATGTCACTTAAATTCCTTTCGTTACAGCGTCTGTGGCTTCAAACTAGGATAGTGAGGTGTAATATGGCAATCTACTGTGTAATAGGCTCGGACATGTGACACCTCCCCCCCCCCCCCCCCCCCCCCAGGATGGAAGTTAGGTATTACTAAGTGCAATAATGGCAGGACATTATTCCTTTAAATACTGAAACCAAACTAAAGAAATTAATTTATCACCTTGAATGCGGAGAAATGCCTGAGCAGTTATATTGCTCAGAAAATTCTGTGCTGTACAGATATAAATGCCATCATCTTCCGGCTGTAGATTAACAATCCTCAGTGATCCCGGGGAGGGTTCTTCACGTCGATCAGCTGGGATCGTTCCACCTAACTTGCTCCATGTGATCGTGGGAGAAGGGCTTCCAGTTGCCGCGCAGTAAAATGTCACTCTTTCCCTTTCCTTGGCAGTTTGATTTACTGGTGTTCTTGTGAATGATGGGAGAGTTGGAGGATCTTGAGGAAATGAAAGATACAAAGAGACTTATTTATTTACGTCTCCTTTCCCAGTTGCAATTATACAAAAAATAAGGATTATATATGCTAAGTCAATTCTTTGGTCAACAGTCGAGCTTGCAGACATGGAGTATGATTTATAATTTTAATTTCTTTATTTGGTACTGCCATTTGTACACAACATTACTTAAAGTGTTAACCTACCATTAAACATATTACTGGATTGTAACAGTATTAAACTGAACAACTATTAAAGTCTAACTCTAGTTCTTCAAATGTACAGTGGACCCAAGTGGTCGAATTGCTTCGATAAAGAAAACCAAACAAGAGTCAAAATTCCATCAGTTGTAATAACTATTGATTAATAAATTTAAAGGAGATATTGAACACGATAGCAGTGACCAAGCCTCAAACCAATGAACTTTAGATTTGAAATCCAACATGCTAGCCACTACATCATCACGCCCCCACAAAAATACGGTATGGCAGTGCTGGAAATAACAGTCGGTCATCGGACATCGTCTGACCAAAATCCGAAAATGTCCAACCAATTTTAAATTATGCTCAGACATGGTGACTGAGCACAAAAATTACTTAGCTTTTGCCTTGAAAATCTTGTTAACTCGTCATGTTTGATTCCAAAAACATTACAATAAGAATCTACGCTGTTTATATGATTTATTTTGCTCTAAATGGCTAACTTGATTCTGAAATTGCCCTACGATGCATTGCAAAACTTCTTTTAGCTCGTCGTGTTTGCTTACCAATTGTGTCTCAGGAAAAATCCAAAATAGCGGATGTCCAACCAATTTTGTAACATAGGCACGCATTGCGTGCATGAGCTATTTTGAAAATTCCCTAAATGATATGAAATGGTGAAAGCAACAAAACAGTGGAAGAAAACTAGCACAAATAACCGCCTGCAGATATACGTTTTTCAAATCCTCCGGCTCGCCCCCTACCCCCAAAAACTACCAAGATCACGAACTGCGTCCCGTTTCTCGAACGTCCCGATAACGTTTCGGGCCCGGAAAGCTATCTTATGTGCGCAATGTATTCATTAAAGATTAAAATTTTGTTGATTTTGAAAGCTAAGCAATAAAATTCTAAATTGACAAAACAAGTCGAGCTGGTTTGAGGGCTAAAAATGCATCACCATTTTATAGATTCTGATTTGAATATGAGTTGCGGGCCCCAAAAGTTGCCGGGACTTTCGAGAAACGGGCCCACTGGGACCAAAACTCTATTTAGGTGGAAAAATGCAAAGTTTGCTTTTGTATTCTAGCCTAAAGGGTTAGGGTATGAAAATAGGTGGGAAGTTTTGGCTAGCTTTTTCACGGGATCTTCGGAGTTATTTTATGACGAAACTACGGCCCCAGTGAAATGAGCAACTGGTTTCTGTAATCAGTGTATTAAATGTCAACCAGAAGAGTCCTGCACAGAAATTTGATGCATCCAAATTGAAGGATTATTATTTTCTGAAAATTCTAGTCTTTTTTTAAAAAGTTGCTTTTATTATTCACAAAAGAAACGTGGAAATGGTTCCCTTTGGCCGCAAACTAATTAAATTAAATAGTTTTTAACTCCAAACCACAAGCTAATTAAATTAGTGACTAAAATTCTTTGAACCACCTGTTTCTGTAATGTCAACCAGAAAAGTCTTTAACAGAAACTAAACGCATGTAAAATGAATATTGGTAGCCTCCTTGTAAATTGCAACTAATAGTATTCAAACAACTGTTTTTATTCTCCACAAAAAATCGTGCAAATAGAAACAGAAACTAATTAGATTAAATTGTTTTCAACTCAAAACCACAACCTTGAGGTTAACATTTGGAACCAAACATCTTTTCCTGTAATGTCGACCAGAAAAGTCTTAAATCAGAAACTTAGCGCATCCAAAATGAATTTTGCAACTAATAGTTTTTTGAACAGGCGTTTTTTAACGCACCATAAGAATTAACGTTTTCTCGAAAACATGTTGAATTCCATCACGTACCAGTTTCTATAAGGACAAAGTTCAACATTTGCACGTGCACACAACGTGACTGCTCATACAAAATACAGTCGCTACTCGCTTGTAGTAATCGCTTGGGGCATACAATTAATAACCTACACATCTGCTCACATTAATTCACAGAAAGATAAACGTTTTAAATACTGTAAATTGTATATTCAGGATTGCATTAAGTTTTCTCTGTTGAACTCCATGCATCCCGGACAAGTTTCTATAAGGACAAAGTTCAACATTTTCACGGGCAGACAACGTGACTGACAAAAAAGATACCATTTCAAATAGTAATCGCTTGAAACCCAGGTTTGAAACATCCAATTCATATTCCACATCACATTATTTGAAATCCGCTTGCCGTTTTTGCAATAAAGCTATACTTTCTTATTTCAGTACAAGCTCACCTATAAACGTAACCGCAGTCCACATTTTTTGGACGTCTCATCCCTCGCAGACCATTAATTGTACTATTCATGCATAGAGCACATTTTAGGCAGTATTTCCGAATATTGCCATGTTAGCAAGCCAGTCGGGATTACTGCACAATTCCCAACCAACAAATCTTCAAAACGTTACACTTTTAGTGTTTGAGGCAACAATCGCGAACATCCAAGATGGCTGATTTTCAATTCATGCCAAGTGCCCTTCTCTGACCTTCAGTAATACCATTTTAGAAGCGAGAATTTGATTGGCTGACATAGTACACGGTGTACATACTAGAGACAATCTGATTGGTGTGACATAACCCAAGACATACATCCATCCATACATACATACATACTAACAAACAAACATCACAAACCAACCTTTGCGCCTGCTAATGAGCTATTTTTTTCAAAATAGCTCAAAAAATGTCCAATCAAAAGGGAGGTTTGAGAGGACACATGTCCTTCTAAGCAAGAACAATTATTTTCAGCACTGTATGGATACATGTACATACAATACAACTTTAATTTTATAGAAATCAGATTAATAGTGGGGGGGGGGGGGGTATTGAAATACTTCCGCAACAGAAAGGGGGGACATGAAAAAAAAAAAAAAGAAAAATTTGTTAATTTCTCACCCATCCCCCCCTCCCATAAATAATGAATGGTCCCTTACAAAACGAAATTTGGTATTTTTCTTGATTTCATTTTTGTCATTATTGGGAGTTAAAAGGTTAAAGGGGTGAAAAAATGCACTTCTTTACAGATATTTTGATACCCACCATTTACACGCAGGGTTGTACTTGCTGATGTTTTTCCATACAAATTCTCAGCTTCACAAGTGAAGAAGCTGCCATCATCGCTCTTTAGTAAATTGCTTATTTTCAAGGAGTTATTGTTGAACACTTCAAGCCTTCCACCTGAGGTAATAATTATGCCATTACTGTTTTTCCAGCGCACAGTGGGTTTGGGGTCACCAACAACAACACAATGAAACATTCCAGACTGACGAACATAGGTGGATAAAACTGATGGAGCTTGCAGAATGGTTGGCTTGCCTAAGGAAACAAAACGCATCATTGCATCACAACTAAAGTTTTAAGTGCCAGTTCGATCAAATTTTTAAATTTCATTTTGTGTATCTTTTGGAAGGAAATAATGTATTTAGTAACCTGGGGTGTCCAAACGGTTTTTCAATCCAATCAAGAGAAAACAGTTTTTTTTTTTGCCATACTGTTCGTATTTGGCATGGCTTCCATTAAATTTTGCCCCTTTGGGGAGCTAAGCTCCACACTATAACCTTAAGGAAACTAGGATTAACTATAATAATATTATTTGTATTTATAAGCAAGTAAACATGGTGGTCATAAATTGCCTTTGTCATAGAAACAAGTCACAAATACAATAGCAATCCTATGCATATCTTAAAGATGAGTGATGTAATCCCAACCATTACATAATCATGTAACCCTATTAAAACATGTGCCGTAAGAATGTGCATATTAAACAATTAGCATGAATTCCTTTGAAAGATTAAATTTTAGTCTTAATTCTTACAGCTTTTCATGTTACCCTGATGGACATGCAAAGACTGCAAAACACGATGTTGCTTGGAATGATTAAGGCTCGTTTACACGGGCGATTTTTTGTGCAATTTTTGTCACACTTGTCAATGCAAATTTTGTCACACAAGTTGCATCTTCAAATTGCATGTGTAAATGGGCGACGATTTCAGTGTGATTTGGGTGCGATTTGTCGTGCGATGTCGAAGAGGTTTCGAACTTGTTCGAAACCTGATGCAACCTGGCAGCAATTTTGGGGAAAATGCAGCAAATATCGCACCTGAGTCGCACTGAAATCACTGCCCGTTTACACATGCGACAAAAATTGCATTGGAGAACATGACAAAAATCGCATGTGTAAACGGGCCTTTAGAAAGATAGTAGTGTTGAGGACTGATTTAGACTAGTTTAGTGGTCAGGACTGGATCAGTGTCTCATTGATGTTCAAAGAAATGTTCACCTAATTTTTAGGACAATCCTCTATCTCTAAATTACATATGTAGATACCAAAGGGACAGTCCTAGATGCCCACATTATATATAGAAGTTTCAGAATTATAGATCTGATCTGAATCAGAGTTACATAATACCTCTAAAATACACACATCTCTACAAATACATGTATAATAAATTTATAGTCTCTGTGCGACCAGATGAACTGACCATTAGAGATGCATTCTAGTTACAAACGGACCGGTCTGGCTGGCCAGTTCTGACAAATGGTAAGCGCCCTTAGTCAAAGGTAAATGTAGTACACTTTTAACGCTTATCAAAGGTAAAGTAAAGGTGCTGTCAAATATTACTTTGACTTGTACAAAGGTATCTTTGATTTGCCTGTGACTTACATCAATGTGTAGTACTTTTGACTTATGTGAAAGGTGTATCAAAAGCAATGTCAAAGTGCAATGATGATCACATTTGATGCCTATGTTGCATGACTTTGTTACACCTTTGATGGAGATCAAAGGCGATTATAGCCTGTGGCTCCCTTTTTTCCTTTTGGACCTCTCAATAAAGTAAGTAGGTAAGTAAGTAAGTAAGTAAGTGTGTATGAATGTATGTATGTATGTATTATGTGCATTCCCTAGCTTGCTCTTATACTGCTGAATGCCATCACAGTCAAATGATGCCTTGATAAAAACATACCCTTGACAGCTAATACTCCTTTCCTTTCCCCTCTCTGTCCTGACTGGTTGTCAATGGCCACACATGAATAGTTCCCAGCATCAGAAAACTCCAGATTATTAACTGATAGTGTCGACACCAATCCCGAGAGGGAGACACTTCCTTTGGTGATATTGTTGCCATCTTTAAACCATTGATAGCTGGGTTGTGAAACATCTATTTGACATTCAAAGATGACCTGACTTCCCTTGAGGACTGACTTGGAAGTGGGTTCCTTAAAAAAATTTGGGACAACACCTGGAAAAATGGTCGTACAATAAAAAGATTTACGACTAGTATATGTTGTGGGTCAAAATTTGCCTTGGTTCAAATTTTATTTTCCTTTGTTTAAAACTAATTATCATACATTATCATGCATTTTCATACCCAAAAACAAAGGAAAATAAACCAAGGTAAATTTTGACCCACAACATATACATTATTCTGACCATTACTATTATTATGAAGTATAGTTTAATAAACAAGCAGGAGTGCTTTATCAAGTTTAAAACACAAGGCGCAGCCGAGTGTTTCAGACTTGATAAAGCATGAAGTGCGAGTTTATTAAATGGCTTCAAAAACTTCTGATGTACAACCGTGGACGAAATAGCTTGGGACACTAAAGAAAATGCTACGCGATGACACTTTCTTTCGTTGAGAGAAACTATTGTTCCATTTCCTGGTCCCCCCTCCCCCCCAATACAAAGTTGAGACATTGTGGCTTCGTTATATGCCTAAAACTCAACATTGTATTGCGGGTGGGGAGGGGGAGGTAACGACAAAGACAATTTGTGGGGAAAAATGTGAAGTGTCCCAAGACTTCTGACCAAGATTGTAGAAATTGAACTTTAGATCGTACAATTCGGGGTAATCATGCTCATAATTTTAAATCATCCTTGCGTGGCCAATTTGAAATTACTTGCCTGATTACTCCCTGAATTATACTTCACTCAGTCCAACTACACTAGTCATTAGATATTTTGCAAAGCTTCAGCTATTATTGCAGGTAAATTATATCTGTACCTCCAGGTCCCTAAGGGAGCTCATAGTTAAACTTCTCTAGACCTTCAGAATGTTTTGCAAACTTTTTACAGTAAAACCTCTACGTTGAACACCTCTATTAAGGGAACACTTCTTCTTTTTTCCCGGCCAGAAAACTTCTCCGGTCACACTTCTCCGGTCCCTGGCCGGCAAAATGCTTGTAAACTTTGTAATTATCACCTCTATTAAGGGGACACTTCTCCTGGTCCCAGCCGGCAAAACCCTCATTAAATCTTTGTAATTATCACCTCTATTAAAAGGGCACCTCCATTATGGGGACACTGTCGGGAAAGAATCACGGCTAGCGTGACTTAGTGATTTCTGCGTAATTAAATATTAATTAGAACTTGTAGGAGTAAGGTTATGATATACCTTTGGACTTGTAACGCAACAGGAGTGGATTTCGTAACATAGGATTTCGCAATTGTAAACAAAGTTCAAAGTTAAATTACTGCATGAGACTGAGGTAACTGCACGCATTTACTTAGCCTTATAAGGAAAAGAAACGTGTAATTGTGTAATAACTACCAAATTTAGGTCCGTACAATTACTGTAGTTTTGTAATTTTACTGTACATGTGATTGCTGGAAAAATACTCTGATGTAAGGACTATTTAGGTCTAAGGAGGTTAAGAAATAAGTTAGTTCTGGAGAGAATTTGTTCCGTTAAGACCGTTTTAAGATAGTCGGTATCAAGAATGTATTAGAATGTATCAGATGGTCCCAACAGTGTGGGAGATAGTTACGAAAAATAAATCGTCTTGAAATAGAAAGATACAGTCCTCAGTGATTGATAACCAGCGCAGCGCGGAGTTAGGAGAATTCCGCGACACTTGGTCCTTCGAGCCGGATGGACAAGACGAAAAAGAAACGAGCAGGCCACCGATTGTTCCTTACGAGAGTGTTCCCGGACGTCGACGACTGCGTAAGTCATTACAATGTAGAGCGTAGAACGGAGCTGAAGAAATGGAAGGGAACGCTAGAAGAGCAGCTGGCAAAGATTTTGCCCCTCGACCTTCAAGTGCTAACGCTAATGGGGGACGACGAGAAAGTCACGGAAGAAGAAATGGCGGAGGAGATTGCACAGAGCAGTGAAATCGTGTCGGACCTTAAAAGCAAGTTGGCCGCCATTGAAGAATTGTTGACCACCACCGTTCCAGCACAGGCGAGTTCCATGTATCATCAGAACACGTTTCCAAACCATGGCCAGATAGCAGAAAGTTCGTCTTCAAAGTCCATCAGAGCGCGTCTACCCAAACTTGAAGTACGAAAGTTCAGCGGGAAGTTACATGAATGGCAGGAGTTCTGGGACTCGTTTGAGAGCGCGATACACAAGAATGAAACTTTGTCAGACGTGGACAAGTTCTCATATCTTCGTGGATTACTAGTAGAGCCAGCTAGATCAGCAATTGCGGGATTTGCCCTCACTTCTGTAAATTACGAGTCGGCTGTAGAACTTCTAAACAAGCGCTATGGAAAGAAGACGGCAATTCAACGAGCGCACGTGAACGAACTGTTGAACATTCAACCGGTTTTTAACGAAAGTGACACTGGGAGATTAAGGAACTTGTACGATTTTGTTGAGACGAAGTACAGAGCCCTACAAGCACTCGCGGTTGACGAGACTACGTACTCCGCAATCATTGTACCTTCTGTTTTGGAAAAGCTGCCAAGCACGCTAAGACTGACCATCACCAGGGAAAAAGATCATCAGGAATGGACCTTGAAAGACCTTCTCGAAGCCCTAGGAGCGGAAATTGAACTTAGAGAAGAATACAACTGTCAACTTACGACTCCGAAATCCACCGCAGGAGACCGCAGGAAACACAATTTCCCATCAACAACGTTGTTCTCGGGGAAAGGAACGAACTGTGCTTTTTGCCTGGGAGGTCACAAGCATGAGGAGTGTCAGAAGGTCACGGACGCCGAAGAACGTAAGAGACTTTTACGTAGATACGGTCGATGTTTTAATTGTTTAAGTAAAGGACACCTCGCTAAAGAGTGTAGAATTAACAAGGTAACTTGTAAACAATGTAGCGGTGACCATCATGTGGCGATTTGCGCCTTTCAAGGGAATTTAGGATCGCTAGAACCCAAAGGGTCCCCGGGTAGTGAAGAACCTACAGGGAATAGTATGCATGTTGGAACTGGGAATAGTGTCGCATTGCAGACAGCTCAAGCTCAGATAGCGGGAAAGGGATTTGCAAGGGTCAGGGTACTATTTGACACAGCTAGTCATAAGTCCTTCATTACCTCGCGCGTAGTAGAGTCATTTGGATTGCCAACCCTTAGAAGGGAATGGTTAACTGTCAATACCTTTGGGCAAAGGGCAACGGGATCGAATTTGCGGGATGTTGTCGGTGTAGATTTGACCCCAGTGGGAGGGGGGAAAGTTTTGCGCATCAAATTTCACGCGTACAGAACGAACATCTGGAAATTGCTCGCAGGGATTATCCGCATTTGGCGCGAATTTGGCTCTCAGACGTTTGCAAAGGCAGCGAACAGTTAGAAATAGACTTGTTGATAGGGGCAGATTATTTGTGGAGCCTTCAGACAGGCAATGTAGTACGGGGGGGAGTACGCGAGCCAGTTGCAGTAGAGACAGAACTAGGCTGGGTTATCTCTGGGCCCTTG
This sequence comes from Cladopsammia gracilis, assembly GCA_022457155.1. Taxonomy (NCBI): domain Eukaryota; kingdom Metazoa; phylum Cnidaria; class Anthozoa; order Scleractinia; family Dendrophylliidae; genus Cladopsammia; species Cladopsammia gracilis. The sequence goes on from JAJGOT010000110.1 coordinate 1,717,900, forward strand.
TCATACAACCAGTCAGCAGATAGAGGGCAGAGTGTTCAGGTTAATTTTGCAGGAAGCAGCAGTGGTGTGGTATCTGATAGTTTAGAAAGGGATGTCCAAAGGCTGTGGGACTTAGAAACCCTGGGAGTTGCAGAGAGTGACGGAGTGTATGAAGAGTTTATAGACAGTATTGCCTTTAACGGCAATAGGTATTCAGTGAGGCTCCCCTGGAAGGAAGGCCACAATAGCTTGCCTAGTAATTATGAGTTAAGTTTGTCGCGCATGAAGAGTCAGATTAGAAAGCTTAGAGAGGAACCGAAAGTTTTGGAAGAATATAACTCGGTCATACAGGACCAGTTAGCTTCAGGGGTGATAGAACAGGTTACAGAGCTAGAAAAGGCAGAACGGGTTCACTTTATTCCCCACTTGGTGGTCGTACGCCGAGAGGCGAGCACGACGAAAGTCCGAGTTGTGTATGACGCTTCTGCAAAGATTGGAAAGGGGGGGACGTCGCTAAACAATTGTTTACAAAAGGGACCATCGCTTAACCCCTTGTTGTTCGACATCTTGCTTAGATTTAGAGAGAAACGGGTTGCATTGATAGGAGACATTGAGAAGGCATTTCTGAATATTGGGGTAGATGAGAGGGACAGGGATAGTCTTAGGTTTCTGTGGTGCGAAGATGTGCATAAACTTAACAGCAAAATTTTAGTGTATCGCTTTTGCCGCGTAGTGTTCGGGTTAAATGCATCGCCATTTTTGCTAAACGCCACGCTGAGATACCACATCTCAAAATACAAGGATGAAGATCCCGAATTCGTGAGAAAGATGCTAGAGGGTTTTTATGTTGACGACTTGGTGACGGGCGAAAAGAACACGAGCGATGCGTTCCAATTGTACGCGAAATCCAAAGAAAGAATGGCCCGTGGGGGGTTCAGATTAAGAAAGTGGATGACAAATGACAAAGCGTTGAGAGATCGCATTGAATGCAACGAAAGTCTGAGTAACGCAACTGACAGAAACGAAGAAGAGACCTACGCAAAACTCACGCTGGGAGCGGAATCAGAACTAAGTAAAAGTTGTCAAAAAGTCCTAGGACTTCCATGGAATGTTGAAAGCGATACTATTCAGTTTAGTTTTCAGAAGCTTGTAAAAAGAGCGCAAGAAATGCAGCCAACAAAGCGCAGTTTACTTAGTTTGCTGGCAGGGTTATTTGACCCCCTGGGTATTATTAGTCCCATGATTGTATGTATGAAAATACTTTTTCAAAGTCTTTGTTGCGAGAAACGGGGATGGGACGATGAGCTGGAGGGGGAATCGAAGAAGAAATTTGACGATTGGGTTGCAGACCTTTCCAAAATCGGGGGGATCTCAATCAGCCGGTGCGTCTATGAGAATCCGCAACAAGAGGTTATAGAATGCCAGCTACATGGGTTTGGGGACGCAAGTACTAAGGCTTACTGTGCTGTAGTGTATCTGGTCTATGTTACAAGGAACGGAATTCATGCGAAATTATTAGCTTCGAAATCTCGAGTAGCGCCTTTAAAGCAATTAACTATTCCCCGTTTAGAGCTCATGTCGGCTAGAATTTTGGTTCAACTTATGGACACCGTAAAGAATGCTTTAGAATCCCAGCTAGAAATATGTCGCGTGAGATACTGGTTAGACAGCAGAACGGCGCTCTGTTGGATCCAAAACAGGGGGGAGTGGAAGCAGTTTGTTCGGCACCGGGTGAACGAGATCTTGAGATTGTCAAACAAGAAACACTGGGGGCATTGCCCTGGAGAAGAAAACCCGGCGGATATTGGTTCTAGGGGGGCCCTAGGATCGAGACTTAGAGACGAGAAACTATGGTGGTGCGGTCCGCAGTGGCTGACTCAAACGGAAGACAAATGGCCACCAGTTGTAGAAGACATGCACACGCCCGAAAGCGAAGAAGAAGTGAAGAAGGCTGTCAACACGATGGTTGTAGAAGTCCAGAGTCCGCCCAGTGTTGCGAACCTCGTGGACATCAATCGCCATGGAAGGTTAGAGAAACTGCTACGAGTGACGGCATGGGTGCTGCGTTTTGTCAAGAATTCTCGAAAGAAGCAAGACGAGAGAGCCAAGAGAAAGGGAAGACTGACTAAAGAAGAATTAGTCGAGGCCGAACGCGAATGGTTGAAGGCAACTCAAGCGGATTTAAAACGACAAGGAAACTTCCAGCAGCTGAAAACCGAGTTGGGCGTAGTGGAAAGCGGTGGTGTTCTCAGATGTGTTGCAAGGCTAGTCAACTCAGACCTGGAATTTGATGCACGCAGGCCAATTATCCTCCCAAGGGATCACGCGTACACTACGATGCTCATACAGGATTGTCACGACAAGATGTTGCACAGTGGCGTAAGAGCGACGCTCGCAGAATTGAGATCGAAGTATTGGATCCCTAAGGGCAGGCAATACGTAAAGAAGGCTCTGAGTAAATGCGTAATTTGTAGAAAACAAGAAGGAAAAGCTTACAGCGCACCGCAGACGGCAGCATTGCCAGAATTTCGTGTAAGACAAGTGCCAGCGTTTTCGAAAGTAGGCGTAGATTTTGCGGGACCGCTTTATGTTAAGGCGACAAACGGCGGCATGAGAAAGGTGTACATTGCGTTGTTTTCTTGCTGCGTAACTAGAGCGATTCATTTAGAGTTAGTCGAAGACTTGTCAGCCGAAGCTTTCAGGCGCGCGTTGAGGAGATTTGCAGCACGACGAGGCACGCCAACGTTAATCGTATCAGATAACGCGAAAACCTTTCAAGCAACCGAGAAAGCGCTAAACAATCTCTTTAAGCACCCAGACGTTGTTAGCGAAATAGACAGGAAGAGAATTGAGTGGAGATTCAATTTAGCGAGAGCACCCTGGTGGGGAGGGTTTTTCGAAAGAATGGTGGGAAGTGTAAAAGCATGCCTTAGAAAGGTGTTAGGTAACGCAAGACTAACATTTGACGAGTTGTTGACAGTGCTAGTGGAGGTAGAAGGAACGCTAAACTCCCGCCCTCTTACGTACGAGTACGATGAGTTAGAACATGAAGTTTTGACACCCTCACATTTAATATTTGGTAGAAGAATTCAGTCTATGCCAGATGAGATAGTTGAGGAACCGGAGGAGAATGAAAGTAGTTGTGCTGAGAGATTCAGGTATTTGACAGTGAAGCTAGGCCATTTTTGGAAGAGGTGGAGAAACGAGTATCTAGTGAGTTTAAGAGAGTTTCACTACGCAAAAGCAGGTCGTGCAGTTAGGCAAATTCAGTTAGGAGATGTAGTTACAGTTTTCGAAAAGAACAAAAAGAGAGGAGAGTGGAAAGTGGCAGTAGTAGAGAGTCTTATCACAGGTAAAGATAACGTTGTTAGAGGAGCAAACGTGAGAGTGATTACCAAGGGCAAACCTGTGAGCATGGCCAGACCAGTTCAAAAACTGTACCCCATAGAAGTCACAAGCGCAATTCAAGGGAGCGACCAAAATGGGTGTGGGTTGCAACGGAATCGTGCTATGCCCCTTAGGCGCAACCCTGGCAGGTCTGCTGCTCTAGACTCTCGTTGGAAAACAAAACAAATGCTTGACTCGTAGGTGAGTCAAGGGGGGGAGAGTGTCGGGAAAGAATCACGGCTAGCGTGACTTAGTGATTTCTGCGTAATTAAATATTAATTAGAACTTGTAGGAGTAAGGTTATGATATACCTTTGGACTTGTAACGCAACAGGAGTGGATTTCGTAACATAGGATTTCGCAATTGTAAACAAAGTTCAAAGTTAAATTACTGCATGAGACTGAGGTAACTGCACGCATTTACTTAGCCTTATAAGGAAAAGAAACGTGTAATTGTGTAATAACTACCAAATTTAGGTCCGTACAATTACTGTAGTTTTGTAATTTTACTGTACATGTGATTGCTGGAAAAATACTCTGATGTAAGGACTATTTAGGTCTAAGGAGGTTAAGAAATAAGTTAGTTCTGGAGAGAATTTGTTCCGTTAAGACCGTTTTAAGATAGTCGGTATCAAGAATGTATTAGAATGTATCAGATGGTCCCAACAGTGTGGGAGATAGTTACGAAAAATAAATCGTCTTGAAATAGAAAGATACAGTCCTCAGTGATTGATAACCAGCGCAGCGCGGAGTTAGGAGAATTCCGCGACAGACACTTCTCCTGGTCCCAGCCAGCAAAATGCTCATATACAGTGTATAGTCTTTGTAATTATCACCTTTATTAAAGGGACACCTCTATTAAGGGGACACTTCTCCTGGTCCCGGCCAGCAAAACCCTCATATAATCTTTGTAATTATCACCTCTATTAATGGGACACTTTTCCTGGTCCCGGCCAGCAAAACGCTCATATAATCTTTATAATTATCACCTCTATTAAAGGGACAACTCCATTAAGGGTACACTTGTCCTAGTCACAATGGTGTCCCATTAATGAAGGTTCCACCATATTATTATTATTATAACTAGAAGTAATCATAGATTATAGTGCGTCTCCTTATCCCGTGGCACCTCGTCTTGACCTAGTACCTCAGTTTTATGAATTAATTCAGCCACTGTTTAAAGGGCTATGTCACGAGATATGTCACGCAGACAAAAACGTCGGACCGACATCAAACAAATTCACGCTATCGCCGTGGGATCGGGCAAAATCCTGCCGTGCTGTATACTCCGAAAGGTCTCAGATTTTTCCGACATATAAATAGTATATTTGTCTTGATTTCATTTCGGTTATTTCTCCGATTCTGAAATCATACTCCTCAGTACATGTACTTATACCGGAACCGGAAATGAGAAATTTCTGAAAAAACCTGAAAAAGTGCTCCAGTGATAGACTTCTTGGACACCGCGTTAATCGAGCATGAAATCGACGATTAAGTCACGCAACATTCAACGTGAATTTTGCAGGATTTTTCGGATAAAATTACAACTACCAGTTGCAAGAAAGACACAAGACTGTTGAATATAATCATAATAGACTGTTGAATATAATCATAGACAAATTAGCTAGACAAATTGTAGTCACAAAACTGCGAAATCTTTAGTCGCCAATGCGCCCGATACAGGCGCAATTTCGAGCACTGTAAAGTTAATCGGCGTTCGCCTGGCGCGGCCAGTCAGTTAGGCTCGATTTCCGCCGCTTTCTCGCGTCGGCTGGTAGTCGAGCCTACCAGTCAGTGAATTATTGCCACAAGACATACAGTGAATTGCAACGTAACGTGGAACATCGCGAAGAACGACGTCGGTATTTAGGTGAAAGCTTCTCAAATCAGGCAGAGAACCACAGCAAAATTAAGATAGAACATTCACAACATACCGGAACGGTAGCGAAGAAAATCTGGTAACTTCTTGCTCAGATTCCAAAAAGACCCAACAACTTTAACACTTGGTCCGGAGAAGAACCTTTGTCCAATTTTTCCACTGTGTACTTTTAGTAGGCATTGAAATATTGAGCCGTACGATTTCAAAATCGGGAAAATATCCGAAACTAAATCAAGACAAATAGATTATTCACATGTGACATTTCGGAACCCCAGCTCAGCCAGGATGATGCCTGATTGTGGAAATGCTGGATACTATTGTGACGTTTCAAGATGGCGCAGATTTGGTACCGACACTTTTCTCGATTGGTTCCGCCTAGACAACGCGCTAAGCATGCTGGATTCTATTGTGACGTTTCAAGATGGCGCAGATTTGGTACCGACACTTTTCTCGATTCGTTCCGCCTAGCCGACAAGATTAGGAAGCGTCTCCTTCGTCGACGCAATCATATCAATAACAAAATTCTTGATTGTGATTGGTCATTCACGCACCTATTTCTTACGTAATTGGCACGCGGTCACGTGGGTGTCCAATTACAACTTTTTGTAACTGGATAGCTGTAATTGGACACCTAGGTTGCGTGCGCATCAATCAGGTGCACTTAAATTGGTTCTTTTTCTTGCTGTTTCCTCTGACTTTGAAACTGATAGAAAATATCCTTATTGTTTTGAGTACAAAAAACTCCACATAGTCTTTTTAATCTCAAATTTTGTTATTGATTGGATCAATTAGTAATTGACCATTGTGTTGTACAATTCAGGGGTAATCGTAATTTCAAATCGTTCTCACACGATTTGAAATTACTCGCCCGAATAGTAATAGTAATTGGACTGAGTGGAATACAATTCAGGGAGTAATTGGGCGAGTAATTTCAAATTGGCCGAGTGCGTAGCGTGAAGACAAGTTGAAATTATGAGCACAATTACCCCTGAATTGTACGACACGAAGTTCAATTACTAATTAATCGAATCAATAACAAAATTTGAGATTAAAAAGTCCATGTGGAGTTTTTTTGTACTCAAAACGTTAAGGATATTTTATATAAACAACAAGAAAAAGAACCCATTTAAGTGCACCTGATTGACGCGCACGCAACGTAGGTGTCCAGATAGCTGGATAGCTGTAATTGGACACCCACGTGACCGCACGCTAATTACGCAAGCTAATTACGTAAGAAATAGGCGCGTGGATGACCAATCACACTCATTCCAATTACTATTACTTATTATTATTATTATTATTATTATTATTATTATTATTCACCTGCATTAAAATGAATGTTTACGAGAAATATGAGGAAAAATATTGCAGCCTGCATTCTGTCATTGGTTACGTTGTCAGCTGTTGACACAAATAAAATCAAATTGGAATGAATTTTTGGGCATAAATAACAGCAGCTGAAAACTAAACAGAAGAACCAAGTAAATGTACACTATCCGTTCATTTGCACCAGTCCCGTTAACGGGTACATAATATTACACTTTAATAAACAAGCAGAATGTATAATTTCCCTGAATTTCCATGTGAACGTTCGCGGACAGGGTCCTCAATGATGTTTACTCTTAATAAGGTCTTTGTGTTGCCTTTATTCTTTGCAGTGGCTCAGATGGTTGCACAAATGGAATTTTGGGGAAACCTAACCTCGTTCGTGAGACAAGCACAGTCGGGATCCTAGTTCATAAGCTATTTAATAGTAAGCTTATACGTAACTTATGCGTAGATCAAAATTAAAATCATCTTCTTCGATTAGGAACGATTTTTAACGAACCAAACAGACCAAACCTTGAAAGTGGAGAAATAACGCAAACAACTTACCTTTCTGAATTCATAATAAACTTGGTCGACAATATTTCGTAAAGGTTATAAACAAAAGGAAACTTCTAAGCAACGACCTGAATTGGACGCCATCCGAAGGAATGTGATGCCTCAGACCGCCATCTTGTTACTATGCTCGTTCCAGTCCTGTGTACCATCTCACGGTCAAACGGTGTGTCACAAAGCGCAAACGACACAGCGTAACGCCGCTTTCTGCATAAATTCTAAATACATTATAATAGGGGATACATGAAGTAACTACGTCGAAACAAAATTCCGGATTTTTTTTTAGAATTTAAGACAACAGAAAGAATTTTAGAAAATATCGGGAATTTTAGATAACAAGTAAAATTTGGTAGAATTTTAAAGAAATATCAGCTTCCAGATGACTTTACACAAGCAAAACGTCGCGAAAGCGTTTATTTTCTGTAACCACTGACCAACTTGGGGGCTCACAATCACAGAAGTGTCTACAGTGCAACAAATCAGCGGTTTCCCACTCACATTAGGCTTTCAATGAATTCCATCTCTGTTGGTACCAAATATGACTGATTCCAGTGATCAGCCATCTGTACCAGTTCACTACCCTGCGAGCAGAGCGAAAGAGGCTCTGCTCGCAGGGTACCAGTTCACAGTCTAGAAACAAGAAATAAACAAGTTGTGCCGTTAAGAATTTTCGAAAATTTTAAAATTTTTTGAAAGCACTCTAGAAATTTTTGAAAGAATTTTAGGGCTTTTGGGGAGAAATTCCAGAAATAGACTGTTCACAGTCCCCTATTTTTCCGTGTGATCCGTAGTCGAGATAGTCAGCCGGCACTAATTTTTTTTTCATGGCGAGTGAAAGCTGGGGAGAGTGCAAAAATCAGGCGGGCACTGTCGCGGGCACTCTCCAGTTTTAATCGCGCCAATGACATTCAAGATGGCCGCTCAGGATGAGTGATTGAACTCGACGAACCTACGGGAAAATAGGAGACTGTGAACAGTCTATTCCAGAAAGAATTTTAGCCCATTTTCGGAATTTTGCATCTATTACATGTAAAGCCTATTTCGGCTTGAAAATAAATTTCACTAGACGCGTGATACGATCGCCTGATGCTTTGTTCGATCACTTTCATAGATTTTCTCTGACAACATCGATTCGCGTGTTAAAAATAGAAGAAACTACAGTCAAATGTGACGCCTCTGCGCCCGGTGAGAGCTTGACCTATTTTAAAAGAACAGACAGTTTTCCGATCAAGGAAATAACAAAGCCATTGGCACTTGGCCAGGGGCGGATCCAGGGGGGTGAAATGGGTGAATTTTCACCCCCCTTTTCTGAGACCCTTTCTTTCTTTTTTCTAAAGTATTTCTCAAATAAATAATATTTTATTAACATTTTTTTAAAATTTCACCCCCGATTTCAAAATCCTGGATCCGCCCCTGCTGGCCCCTTCCCCCTCTCAGGAATCGCACGGCCCCGAACACGTGACGTCTTCACGAAGTAGGGTGCGGCTTCGAGAGCCTACGGGCTGCATTTGCTCGTGGGCTACATAAACTGCAATGGAAACTTTAAAGGAGTATTTGCTTTCAAAGTACTTCAGTAACTTTGGCTATGTTGTAGCGGCCCTGCACATCCCAGCTTTAGTGGTATTTGCAGCAGTTACAGGGCAGCTACGAACAAGCGAACGGCGAATATTTCGCTGCGATGTCCCCGACTGTCGCGACGACTGCCTCAAGAAATACGACGAGCAGTACAACTCTCTTCCACTGTATGCTTTTTCTCTTTTATGTTTTGTTCCCTCGCTGGTTGTGTGCATCGCGTACTCCTGGTGCTGTGTGAAATCGCGAGTCGACGAGATAGAAGCCGCCATGAAACCAGACCCGGAAAACCCTCGTCCCAGACCAAGAGTGAAAACTCGCCGAGTATTCTGTTGTTACTTTCTTCATCTTCTTGTACGATTCGTCCTGGGAATTTCGTTTGCGGTGTTGCAGAACAGCGTGTTCTACACCTCAAATACATTCTCTGCATCTGTTTTTCCTACGGAATTCGCTTGTTACATTTGTGGTTCGACAGCCATATTAAAACCAACTGCAAATTCCACAAATTTGAACGTGACAAACATTGATCCATCCGCGATCAACTGTGACAATTCTGTCGGATCTGACAACGCTACTTGGGCGAAGGGAATCTGGATAGTGAACATTGTTTTTGCATTTCTTGTGTTTGGAGAATTGTGTTATCTTTTAGTGCGAGCATTAAAAAGTAACGCGTTCACTTTCGACCCCGAATTTTGCCTGAAGCACTTTTTCAACAAGCGTAGAACTCCAGTTACGCTGCGTGACTCCATTATCCGCTTGAGGAGGCGAATCCTATCAGACACGGAATATCTGAAACCATTGATTGCTTCAGGCGGTGAAAGCCACGACAACAAAGCTTTAGATGACATTTATGTCGATCTTATGATTTACACAGGAAGAGCGGAACACAGGTTTCATTACTCGTTGAAAAGACACGAAATATATGACATTTATTTGCAGCCGAAACAGGGATCAGTACCTATTGAGAAGCTAGGAGAACTGTTTCTTCCCAACAACGATACTGAAGATCCTCGAAGAATTCTTATTGTTGGTCGCCCGGGGATTGGAAAGTCCTTGCTGTGTCAAAAAATGTCTCGTGACTGGAGCAAAAATGAACTGTTATTTGCCGACAGCACAAAAACCTTTGAACATTTCTTCTTGTTCCAGTTCAGATGGTTTAATTGTGGGTCAGAAGAGGAGAAGAAGATTTCCCTTAAACAGTTACTGAGTCGTGTATGTCCAGACAAACAAATTGATGACGACATGTTTCAGGACATTCTAGATAGCCCTGAAAGAGTTCTTCTTGTATTTGATGGATTGGATGAATTTCAACACCATGACAGCTGTTTGGAGGATGAGCAGGCACAAAGTGGAAATGGTGCAACAGAGGAGATGTTCTTCTCAGCACTGTACATAAAATTAGTGAAAGGCAAACAACTATCTGGAGCCACAGTTGTAACTACTTGCAGACCGAATGTAGTACAAAGTGTTGCAAGCCTGACCTTTGACAGAGTAGTGGAGATAATGGGATTTACCAAAGAGAAAGTTCAGGAGTATGTACGAAAATTTTGTGCCAAAAACACACAGGCAATGGACAGAGTATGGGTGCACCTCAGCAGCAATTTAGAGTTACTGTCATTATGCTACATTCCTGTGAACAGCTTCATTATCTGTTCTCTTTTGGAAAAGTGGATCACACTTGAAGAACAGGACTCGGAAAGTACATTACCAACAACAACAACAGAAGTCTATACAGGAGCTTTGAGATTGTTCATCTACAAGCATCACCCGGAATTTAAAGGAAAAACATTAACTAAAGATTACCTCATGGGTAATGCTACCTTCTCACACTCTATAGAAGAGACTTTAAGTCAACTAGGATCATTGGCAAAAGCAGGAATAGAAGCAAGACAACTGATATTTGGATCAACAGAAGTGAAGGGAATGGAAAACTGTGGCTTGCTTAACCGTTTACCAGACAGTGAAGTTTCACCTTATTGTTTTGCTGCACATTTCTGCTTCATTCATTTGACCATTCAGGAGCTGCTTGCTGCCAGAGAAATTGCAAAGATGTTGCCCAGTGACCTCGGCAATTTTATCTTCTCAAATGCTTCAGATCCAAAATGGCAGTTAGTGATTCAGTTTGTTGCCGGTCTGCTCCGTGGCCAGAAAAATGAAGCAGTAAACAGTTTTGTCAGCCACCTTCACAATGCTTTGACAGCAGTCAAGGGAGAAAACAATCAGACTAAACAGATGGCCTTGCTCATGATAAAGTGTTTGTATGAGTACAATGATGAAACTATTGTAGAGAAGGCAGCTTCTGAACTGCATAGAAACAGTAAGTTTAATAATAAAATGGATTTGTCTCACTGTCTAGTTACATCTGTTGAATGCACAGCAATTGCATATTTTGTAAAACACCTTGTAGAACTCACTCAGTTGGACCTAAGTGCTAACAGTATAACAGGCCAAGGTTTATTACCCCTTTGTGAAACACTTGAAAATGAAAATTGTAAACTCACTCAGTTGGACCTCAGTGATAACAGTATAACAGGCCAAGGTTTATTACTCCTTTGTAAAACACTTGAAAATGAAAATTGTAAACTCACTCAGTTGTACCTTTGTCATAACAGTATAACAGACCAAGGTTTATTAAACCTTTGTAAAACACTTGAAAATGAAAATTGTAAACTCACTCAGTTGGATCTTAGTCATAACATTGTAACAGACCAAGGTTTATTACCCCTTTGTAAAACACTTGAAAATGAAAATTGTAAACTCACTCAGTTGAATCTTAGTGATAACAGACGTATAACACACCAAGGTTTATTACCCCTTTGTATAACACTTGAAAATGAAAATTGTAAACTCACCCAGTTGAACCTTAATGGTAACCATATAACAGACCAAGGTTTATTACCCCTTTGTAAAACACTTGAAAATGAAAATTGTAAACTCACTCAGTTGAATCTTTGTGATAACAGTATAACAGACCAAGGTTTATTACCCCTTTGCAAAACACTTGAAAATAAAAATTGTAAACTCACTCAGTTGTATCTTAGTGATAACAGTATAACAGACCAAGGTGTATTACACCTTGGTAAAACACTTGAAAATGAAAATTGTAAACTCACTCAGTTGGACCTTCATTACAACAGTATAACAGACCAAGGTTTATTACCCCTTTGTGAAACACTTGAAAAAGAAAATTGTAAACTCACTCAGTTGAACCTTAGTTTTAACAGTATAACAGACCAAGGTTTATTACCCCTTTGTAAAACACTTAAAAATGAAAATTGTAAACTCACTCAGTTGGACCTTAATGATAACAGTATAACAGGCCAAGGTTTATTACCCCTTTGTAAAACACTTAAAAAGGAAAATTATAAACTCACTCAGTTGAACCTTAGTTATAACAGTATAACAGACCAAGGTTTATTACTCCTTTGTAAAATACTTGAAGATGAGAATTGTAAACTCACTCAGGTGAACCTTAACGGTAACCATATAACAGACCAAGGTTTATTACCCCTTTGTAAAACACTTGAAAATGAAAATTGTAAACTCACTCAGTTGAACCTTTGTTATAACAGTATAACAGATGAAGGCTTATTTCTCCTTTGTGGAACATTTCAACATAAAAATTGTAAACTTGCTCAGTTGTACCTTTCTGATAACAAAATAACAGCCCAAGGTAAAAGGCGAGTGTTTGAGGCACAAATAAATACTCAATGTGAAGTTATATTGTAATAACACTACATGTTAATATTATTATAATGTTTATATTGGTGATTCCCTAGTATTGCATTGTGCATCACTACTGCGCATAATTAATATTTCGCATCTTTTGTGCATGCACAAGTGCGCGCGCACTCCGAAGCAATAGGGTTTCCTTTGAGGATTCAGTTCCCTCAGTATAAAATAAGCGGTTGTTTACTCCAAAACAAGCTTGGTGACCTATCTTTTTTTGCATAATTTCATTCTTTTAGTCCTCCTCTTTGTGCTGTAAAACTTAAAAAAAAAATCATGTCAGAAAAAAAAGTTATCGCGAAAAAAGCATACGTAGCCATCCTCGTGGACACATTTCTATCCTAGAGATCACGCACCCGATGAATATTTTTAGGATGCCATAAAACAAACATCAAATTGTTCCGTTTGGTGAATACATTACATCTATTTTGTTATTTCAAGAATTACTTTAAAGCTATGCTTCCTGTCCCTGCGAAGCGTAGTATGAGCTGATAGAATAAACGTGCGCTTGATGAGTTTAAAGGGTAACTTGAGACAATTATATCTCCTAAAGGAGCTTGGTGACCTATATTTTTTATTGCAGATTTCGTATCACTATACTGTGGGAAACAATCAGGGAAAGTTTAAAGAAAATCTTATGTCAACTTTTATTTCTAGGGAATCACCTTAAACTCCCAAGAGTGCCAAATATCAAAATTCAAGAAAAATCCCAAATTTCATTTTGTAAAATAAACTTATGTCCAGAAATGCACGTAACTCGGACCTTGGGCACTTCATATTACACACAATTATTTGTAATTTCCATATGACTTCATGTTTGACAGAATTGCTTGTGTTTAGGTCTAGGGGACACTTCATGATGTCTATCATAAAGAGCATGAATCTCATTAGCGTGCATTTCTGGACGTACCCTGTGAAATACTGAAAAACAAATGGTACCATGCAAAAGTATTGCTGAAGAGGTTTCATTTGAATGGTCACACCATAGGATTTCATCAACAGACTCAAAAGTTAGAACAAATGGTACCATGCAAAAATACTGCTAAAGAGGTTTCATTTGAATGGTCACACCATAGGATTTCATCAACACACTCAAAAGTTAGAACAATGGTACCACGCAAAAGTACTGCTGAAGAGGTTTCATTTGAATGGTCACACCATAGGATTTCGTCCACAGACTCAAACGTTAGAACAAATGGTACCATGCAAAAGTACTGCTGAAGAGGTTTCATTTGAATGGTCACACGATAGGATTTCGTCCACAGGCTCAAAAGTTAGAACTACACTACATGTCTCCATAATTGACTCTGGGAGTGAAATGGTTAAATGGTCACACCATAGGATTTCGTCCACAGGCTCAAAAGTTAGAACTAAAACTACATGTCTCCATAATTGACTCTGGTAGAGGAAGGGTTAAATGGTCACACCACAGGATTTCATCATAGACTCAAAAGTTAGAACTGCACTGCATGTCTCCATATTGGCTCTCAGGGAGTGAAAGGGTTTTCTAATATAATAATAATAATTTATTCACTTAATATAGCGCCTTTTAACATTAAAATGATCAAAATAGCTTTACACAAGTTTTATACTAATTATAATTTAATCCTAATTAATACTAATTTAATACTAATTTTACACAAGTTTTATACTAATAATAATTTAATCATGATTAATACTAGTTTAATACTAAAAATGCACAATTGACCACCCCTAAAAAATTACTCATTGTAGGCTAAATTAAAAAAATATGTCTTAAGTTTTTTCTTAAAAATGCTAAGTGATGTCGTTGTTCGAATATTTGCTGGAAGGCTGTTCCACAGTGTGGGGGCAGCAGCATAAAATGAACGAGCTCCTAATGTAGATAACATACGCCCCTTGGGACGGTCCAAAAATAATGAAGAGTTCGATCTAAGGGAATAAACAAGACACAACTTAATAGACACTAAGCTAATATCTTTGCATGACATAGGCCATTTAGGGTTAAAAAAATGTTTTGAATTAGTAAAGAATGGCTTCATAGAACCTGTAAAATAGAAATTGGAGACAAATTTCATTGTTTTCTTTTCTTTACTTTTAACTATTCAGCAGTAACGGTTGATTTTTGTAACAGGTTTTGTGAAATCACTCTCTTTACATTCTTTTTTACATTCACATTTTGTCCAGTTAACTTTATGATATGAACATATAAATATCTGTTACTCGGGTAGTGCTAACCTATCCTTTAGCTAACGTCATTGTTTTGTTTTAGTATTTTGCAAAGAGAGATTTGTTGTTTCTCAAGATTTGAACTCAAATCAAGAATATGTTTGATAGCACTAGAATTCTTTGTTATCGTTCATCAGACTTAAGGGCATGTGGGTTTTTTGTGACATATATTCTGGCCATTCCAAAAACAGAATTCCTCTAAATATCGCATATGGCAAGAAGTCGCTACTGTGTACCTGGAGAAAAAAAAATTGTGCAAGTGTAAACAACATAGCTTTAGTAGTGTATTATGATTTCAGAATTACCAGAATATGTCTAAAAAATGCACCCCAAATCTTGGTCATGTAAAGTGCCATGACAAGAGTTTTGAGGGAGTACCACAGTCCCCACTTCATATAAGGCAAACTTATTGTTTACATTATTGTTAATTAAGTATACACTATCACCAACATTTTCAGTGAATAGTGTTCCAGAAAAAAAATTTAGTATAAAATAGTAGTTCATTTTCTGCAAGTTCAGTGAACTTGTTTAGTAAATTTGCAGCTCTAAAATGTTAAAGATTTTTTACTATAATAAAACAACTATTATTTTACTATGTTGTTTGGTTCAATGAAAAAACTAAAAATATCTCGCTCTGATTATTCCTGGGTTTTTAAGTCCCTAGTCTTTGTTGCAATTGAACTCGACTACCGGTTAAGTATGGCAGTTGAATTCATTTGCCAGGGAGGCTGATTAATGACCGGTCAAATTGAAATATATTTTTTTAGGAAACAGGCCTGCCCGCCATTGACACGGCGTTGCTTCTGATAGTAATGTTTTTCCCAGAAACTTTTCCATTTCCCTGCAGCTACATGTACTTTGAAACTTAGCGACAGCCCTGGATAAAATGAGCGACAGATCTGTATGGGTATTTCCGTGTACCAGTAGGAAGGGGTGTACTTCCCAAAAAGTTCTGCGATGGTGTGTTGCTGGGCCATAAAAACCCCTAGTTGACAAAACACACCATACTAGTTTGCGGACTTAAAAAACTACATAGTGCCAGTTGATACAAACTGAATTTAAAACACATCTTTTGGACCCAAAATGTCTCCAGAAACTTAAACCCTTTCACTCCCAGAGTCAATTATTGAGACTATAGTGTAGTTCTAAAACTCTTGAGTTTGTCGACAAAATCCCATGGTGTGACCATTCAAATGAAACCTCTTCAGCGGTACTTTTGCATGGTATCATTTGTTTTTCAATATCTTATAAAATGAGATTTAAGATTTTTCTTAAATTTTAAACTTTGGCCCCCTTGAGAGTTATAAAAGGGTTAAGAAATGCATGCATCTAGCTGTATGCCTTTTACATTAAGTTTTGGCTCCAGACAAACAACTGAAGTTTGGACGTGACCAGCCAAGCACTGATGTCCACCTTGTAGAGGTGTATGACTAACAGGGGTGTCCATTGAGAGAGTTGACTGTATTTTGACAGTCTTGTCCAGGCAAGTTTCTCCACGCCACCATAAAAATCCTCATAATAATAGTCATCAAGAAAAAGAGTTTGATTGTTTCCTTTGGTGTTTAGGTTTAAAGCAACTAAAAAAATGACAAGGAAAAACAGCACTAAATTCCACAGTCGAGCAAGCATTTATAGAGTTTATAGCTTCAAGACATCCATTATATTTCAACTGTGACAATGCCTCTAAGATCCGAATTTACCATAAATCCTCTATTAAGCCCCCCCCCCGGGCTTATTGATTTCAAGTGCTTTTGAAGGGGGGGGAGGTGGGTTAATAGAGAGGGGAGTTTATTAGAGATTGGGGGGGGGGGCATATTACAATTTAGCGAAACAGTTCACCACTCATTGATCACCGTAATCAAGATCATTTTTAGTACAACTACCGGTTATATTTTCCCCAAAGCTCGCGAGTACTCAGTGCATTTGAATTCGTGCCGGGATTGGAACGGTACAAATGTACCGGTTAGACAGTCAGCCGTTATATTTTGAATTGTCTGGGTTGTGAAGGAAAAGGTGGGGGGGGGGGCTTAATGAATTTCTTGCTCCAAAAAAGGGGGCTTATAGGAGAGGTGGGCTTATTTGAGAGCGGGGCGGGGGGGGGGGGGTGTAATAGAGGATTTACGGTATTCGTAAGATAGGACACATTACTCAGCTTGATGTGTCCTCCTTACCGTCATTTTCATGACCATGCTTGTTTCCGCCGGCATTGTGACGTTAATCAACTTGATAGTTCTTTCGCTATCGTGCAGTCTGAAATATAGATGGGTAACGAGAAGGACGAACCAGCAAAGAAATATTAAATAATGTTTTATAATTTCAAATAATAATTATTATTATATTACCTTTGGCAACAATGCTATTGGGAAAGACCTTTTCTTTTCCAGAGAAACTCTCTTATAAAAAATGTATCCAAACGAGGGCCGCGAGCCTACGAATAAAGCCTGGGGTTGAATTCACGAAACCCTCCTATAAAGTTAGGACATTTCCTAAGTATTGTTTCTTAACAATAGTCTATTGTCATTCCAACAATAGGCTATTGTTTTGAAACAATACTTAGGATATGTCCTAACTTAGGAGGGCTTCGTGAATCCGGCCTTCTGGGAAAATCCCAGAAGATCGGGGATTTTGCTGTTTCCCGACCGTCTCATTTTTGCTGACTTATGAAAACACGAAATCTTAGACATCCCCGATCATTTCGGATTATCGGGGATGAAACGGGACATTCGGGATCGATTCTATTTTCCCGACGCGTCCCAGATTTCTGCAATGATCGGCGATTTTTCCGACATCGGGAAACTGCAAAATCCCCGATCGTCTGGGTTTTTCCCGACGTATGAAAACCAGGCGACAATTTTTCATATCCTAAAAAGAACTGAGCGCAGGCTAAAAACTAACTCTAAAAGCTAAAAAGTCTAAAAAACTGATTCTGTTGTGGTAACGATTATCGTACTTATTACTCATGCGCATAGCGGCATGAGTCAAGGTTTCGGTAAGGTCTCTTTTCGTCCCGCCTTTTGTAGTCACAAATTGCCTTGTTTTTTTTTAAAGTTTCCCGTATCCCGCGGGACGACTTTCACTGGTCTGATTGGTTGACACGCGACCTCTTGATTTCGGCGTGTCCGTAATCACGTTCTTGTTTTCAAATAGCCGAGTCAAGCCACTAGCATTTGGACTTCACCAGAAAAGAAATTACATTTTTCGATGGGAATTTATGTTGATATTAGATATTTCTTTGTGTTGTCGCTAGTTTTGAAGAAATGCTTATAAAACGTGTTTAAATTCAGTCGTAATAAATGATATCTGATATTATGTAAACAAAACAAGACTTACATGTCACGCAAAATTCGTGAGAGTGAAGGGTGCGTGACCCAGTTAAAATAAACCATGAAACGTTCGTATGCAAGCGCATGAGTACAGGCTACCAGCTAGCCTCTTGTTAATTCTACGCAGATGACTGATATTAGTCAGCTCAAGTACGTAGGGCAGCTGTGGTACAACAATTTGAAGGCGTGCCGTAAGAGAGGATTATCTGCAAACCATTCAGTTTTTTTTTGTACCGTTCTAGTACCGTTAAATTTGTTTGATTTCCAAATTGTCTTTGATTTTCTACCCGCGCTAATTTCCTACACGCTAACGCGTATTTTACGACGTTTCATTGCGTAAGGTAATGTGTCCTTAGAGACATGGTCACACCAGCTTAAATACAATGGAGCTACAAACACTATAAATCCTTGCTTAGGCATTCAGTGTCGTTTTCCTTGTCATGTTTATAGCGTTTTAAACCTAAACGCCAAAAGAAACAATCGAACCCTTTTTCTTGATTACTATTATTGCGAACTGCGGGTGCACAGACACAAACCGTAAACTATATAACTTCAGGGGGAGGTTTCTTCTTTAAGATGTTTGATATGATCGACTGGGGGTAGCCATTCGATTTCAGAGCATTTGTGACGTCAAACAATTCTTTCGATTTTCCTTCAGAGGCGCTCGGTAGGTCGTTGAAGCGCGGTTCAGAAGAGTGGAGGCAGTACTAATGTTATGTTTCTTCTGGTGGTTTGAAGGAGAAACCTCCCCTTGAACTGATTATACCATCCCCAGAAGAGTTAGTCGAGATGGGATGATCCCTCAGACTCATACCAATCTCCAATGAAGAAAGCGAAAATTAAGAAGGCCCTTTAACTTTCGAGGAATGTAAGGCGATTCTAGCCTCTTTTAAAAATGACAAGTCTCCTGGTGAAGATGGCTTAGCGCCGGAATTCTATTCACTCTTTTTTGACCTCATTGGAAATGATTTAGTTAACTGCCTTCATGCTGGATATGAAAAATGGAAACTCTCAATTTCACAACGCCGAGGAATCATAAGCTTAATACCCAAAGATGATTCTGACCTAAAGTACCTTCAAAACTGGAGACCAATAACGCTGTTAAATATAGATTATAAAATTACTTCCAAAGCTATTGGTAGACACATTGATCTGGTATTGTCGAGCATTATCCTTCCAGATCAAACAGGGTTTGTAAAAGATAGATATAGGGGAGAAAATATCAGACTCAGTGATATAATGGAACAAACGCACAGAAACAATACCCCAGGAATTCTCTTGTCGCTAGATTTTCACAAAGCTCTTGATACCCTGGACTGGTCTTGTATACAACATGCTCTACGGTTATATAACTTTGGAGATAGTCTTTGAAGACGGATCACCGTTTTTTATAGTGACATTGAAAGTGCATTGGTAAACAATGGCTTTGCAACTAATTGGATTAAACCTTCTACTGGAGTTAGACAAGGCTGTCCGCTCTCCCCATATGCTCTCACAGCGGAACTAATGTCCAATAAAATTCGGCAAAGCAGTGAAGTGAGAGGTATATTTCTTTTCAATAATGAAATCAAATTGAGTCAGTTTGCTGATGATACTTATCTCTTTTGTGCAGATTTAACAACAGTGAAAAGGGGATTAGATATCATAGCATCTTTTGGGGATATCTCAGGACTAAAACTTAGCATTAAAAAAAACAAAGGCTATGTGGCTTGGAAAATTAGTCAATCAGTGCGGCAATCCGTTAGGACTGAAATGGATTAAAGACCCAGTGAAAATTTTAGGAATCTTTTTTTCATATGATAGTAACGGTAACACAACTTTAATCTTAAAATTCAAAAGCTTCAGGCGAAATTAGACTTTTAGCATCATGGCGAGACTTAACTTTATTTGGAAGAGTATTGTTTATCATAGCTATAGGTGTATCGTCTCTCATTTACTCTGCTTCGAACATCGACGTACCAAATGAGATTACTGGTATAGTGCAAGGTCTGTACTGGGTCCTCAGTCCCAGTACTGGGGACGAATCAGGGGTGCAAGGTCGTCTCTTTAAATTTTTATGGAAAAACAAAAGAGACAAGATAAAAAGAACAAGTCTAAAATGGAGGAATGCGCATGATTGATATAGGGATTTTGATTAAGGTTTTAAGACAAGCATGGATCCCCAGACTTCTCAAAAATGGCAACCTAAATTGGAAAACTGTGCCTGGTCACCATTTTAGGAAATACCGCGGATCGGATGGAGGACTTTAAAGACAGACCACGTTTTTACAGAGATCAAAACAATCATGACACAATCCTGTTTAATAATAAGGAAATACTAATAGGAGGGAAACCTTTGTTATTTCAAGAATGGCTAAATAAAGGAATTAAGACAGACATGGATCTTTTAAATAGTGAGGGACATGTTCTATCTTTCGCTGATTTTAAATCCAAATTTCACCTAAAAAGACATCTTTTCTTCACTTCTAACAAGTTACAAGTGCAATTCCAAGCCATTTACTCAATAGTGCAAGGGAGCTGATAACTTCCTCAGATAATGGAATAATTTGTGATAATAATATGTCCTTTCAGGTAAACAAAAATAGTTACTTAAATTTGACGAAAGCCAAAGATTTTAATAGGCCATTTGCACGATGACGTCGTATGACTACAACTACCAGAATCCTTCAGTTTTTTGTTTTGTAGTGCAAATTAGGGCTATTGTTATTTAAACCGCACTGGGATTACAAAATTTAAATAAGAAAGGAAAAACGAAATGAATTGTGGTAGTTGTAGTCAAATGACGCCATCGTGCAAATGGCCTATTGGCTTCAGGGACCGCGGAGGGGGAGGAGCTGGTAGGGCCGCGGCCCCACCACTTTTTTGGGTCCCCGCCCCCACTTTTTTTCGATTTTCAATATGAAAAAATTATTTCCAATTGTCAGCCCTCCCACTTTTCACCTTGCTCCGCGGTCCCTGGGCTTTTAGTTAATAAAACTCATACAAACTGCCATACTGGACCGAAACGTTGGGCTAAATTACTCACTTCCGAAAACATCAACTGGAAGCATGATATTTCAATCGTTCCGCAAAACCTTTAAAGAGAATAAACTGCGAGAATTTCATTTTAAAGTAATTCATAGCGAGATCTTTATAACTAAAAAAAGAGCTTTTTAGATTCAAGATCAAGGAAGATGGAAATTGTATATACTGCGGAGAAACGGATTCTAGAGATCATACGTTAATAACGTTATTATTAACTGTCATTTCACAAAGTCTTTTATTCAGAAGGTGTTGCAGTGGTTCAATTCAACCAACAACTCTTCCTTTATACTCACGACTGAAGACGTTTTATTTGGCCTATTCAGGCATCTGATGACTTAAAGAGAAAACTAAATTACACCCTCCTCATTGTGTGTTACTATATTTATAAAAGAAAACTCCAGAACGATTCATTATCGATTTCGGACATTATAAATATAAAATCATTTATAAATATAAAATAGAACACAAATATCAAACAGCTGTCTTACAGTTCTTCTCTTTCTTTTTGTCTATTTTTAGTTTTGTTAATGGTTTAGGGAAATAGATTCTTTCGCTTTTACATTAATTTATTCCCGTGGAAGCCCGTTGCCACTGTGTTAGTGTATTGTATGTATTATCTTGTAAATAGTATTAAGTTTTACGTCAGTGATTAGTACCAAGATTGTA
The DNA here is from genome assembly GCA_022457155.1 of Cladopsammia gracilis. Taxonomy (NCBI): domain Eukaryota; kingdom Metazoa; phylum Cnidaria; class Anthozoa; order Scleractinia; family Dendrophylliidae; genus Cladopsammia; species Cladopsammia gracilis. Next base: position 1,739,547 of record JAJGOT010000110.1, read on the forward strand.
AATAGTGAACTGTTAATAGTATATTCTTCGTATTGTTGATGAATGTGACGATAAGTTTTCACCAATGGGATGATGAGTTTTTCGTTCTCAAGCGGGAAATGGAAACTGGAACTTGAACAATGCTTTTCTGAAACAACGACTTTTACGCGGAGAAACTAAGCTCAGAGTGAACCACGCTTGCAGCGGAGATAAGTCTTATTAAACCTTTGGGAAACAAGGAATAATTGAATCCCACGAGCTCCTAGCTTCTATTGCGAAATACGTGTGCCTGGTATATAAATAAACAGCTGAACCAATGGCTTTCGACTTTGATAAATACGCGGCCGGTAACCTGCGCTAGACGTCTGACTAGACTGTGTCAGGTCTTGCCAAAACTGATGAAAGGAATTGCTTCATGAGTTTTAACAGCCTGGTTTCGGTTACGTTCAAACGGTTTTCTGACATACAGCTGTTTCGAGAAAGGTTGTCGGAAAAAAGCGCAAAAGTGCACGCGACAATCCCGAAAAATAATGTGGGATATGATCAATGAATTCTAATAAGTCAAATAAATACATTGAAACCCGCGATGCCTCGTCCGTACAGGAACGATCTTAGATGGCGGGCCATTGGGATAAATGAGTTTTTAGAGTATAGCGTGGATGACTACCCACAATACCTTTCTGGATTGTCGCGTGCACTTTTACGCTTTTTTCCGACAACCTTTCTCGAAACAGCTGTATTGAAAACGTGACCAAACCAGGCCCGAGTAAGAGATGTTTCCCAAACACATTTATTCTCACTGAGGAGAAAACCGAACTGTCGGGATCTCCCTTTACTATTCTCGCTGCATAATTAATTAGCTCGTAGCGGAAGTTTAAGTAATCTCTTCGCATTCCCACGTGATTGCGCACGCTTGTAGTGGTAGTAATGCTTTGCGCTCCTTGGGTATAAAGTTGGTCGCTCCGCCTAAAACGTGGACCTTTCATCGGTACTCCGGGACGGCAGTCGGGTTTTGCTTAGTGTCTGTTCGTCAACCGCCACCAGCGCTATGGCCGACTGTGTTCTTCCTTGTCCACCCGTTTCTGACGCTGACCCGGCCGTTCGAGGTGTTTTGATAACCCAGAACCTGGAGTTAATCCACCTCCGACGCCAGCATTGTAACCAGAGCCAACTCCAGCCCTTGGAGCCGCGGATGAGGTGACATTTGGGAAATTCGGTTAGTCTTTCAGCGCTACATGTAGCGTTTATTCCGTTTGTATACCTTGGTTAGGTGCTATTTTCCTTTTTTCGCTTTCCGGTGTAGTTCGGGTTTGTTCCTTCTTGAAGCCTGTTTTTACTCTTAAGTTGATATTTTCCTTGTTGCCGCCACGTGGATTTGCATAGCTTTATCGTGTTTACCGGTAACCTTTTGTTACTTCAGTGTTTGTTACACATTCCGTGCGCTTTCTTTGGCATAGTTTTCAGGTTCGTTCCATTTAAGTTTATTACGGCTTTGTTATTACTTTTATAGCGGCTTTTGTCATTGTCATTATCATCGTCCTTTGCATGTCATTTTTTTCGGCGTTTGTTTAGTATCGTTAGTTTATTTTCGTTCGGGTAACTTTGCATTTCGGGGTGCTTCGCTGTGGAATTCTATTAAGGGTTTGCCGCCAGGGTACGGTATATTTGCGCGTTATTTAGGAACATTGTACCCATATTGGGGGCGTGGTGCGGGATTGCAGAAAATTGGCTCAGTCTATTCTTTTGTTTTTTGGCGTTTACCATCGGCGCATTTTATGCATTTTAGTATATGTCTAATTTCCTGCAATCTCGCGCCTCACAGCAAATTAAGTCCGGTTAAGACTGTTTAGGGCAAAGAGTAATTAAAATGCATGAGTATCCCACCGGTGAAGACTGTTGGTGCAGTGAGTTATTATGAGTATCCCACTGGTCCCACTGGTATCCCACTGATTAGTGTAATGAGTTATTGAAATGCATGAGTATCCGGCCACCGGTGAAGACTACCCAGTGCAGTGAGTTATTATGAGTATCTCTCCGGTGAAGACTGATCAGTGTAATGAGTTATTGAAAATCAAATGCATGAGTATCCCACCGGTGAAGACTTTTGGTACAGTGAGTTATTATGAGTATCCCACCGGTGAAGACTGATCAATGTAATGAGTTATTAAAATGCATGAGTATGCCCAAAATTTGGGGGGGCTGCAGCCCCCCCGGCCCGTACGCCTATGAAAGTAAACAAAACTTTCAAGGTTTACAAACATAACATCAAGCTACTTTTTGACATTATCATCAAATAATTTCACAAAACCAGTGTTAATCTCTCGATAAATTTAATGTGAATATTAATCCTATTAAGGTGGCTCCATATTGTTCAGCCCTCTCGTTGTTTGCATTCCATTACAGCTAGCCCGATGGCGTGGCTAAAAATCTTTTACTTAAAACCAATAAATCTTTTATCAGTCAGCAAAGTGGTATCCAAATGACGTCATAATTCGTTGACATGGCAACGCGAAAAGAGGTCAAAAATACACTATTTTGGACCATTTGAGGCAAATAAAAAACTACACAGTGAAAGTTTTTGCTTTTGATATATTTTTGTTTAATTGGCAAGAGAAACATTTTAACAATTTTTTAAAAATTCTGTACATAGAGTTCAGAGCTACCTTAAATTTATGTAAAAATGACATATCTCTGAAATTTAAGTACAGATTTTTTCAAAATTGGCACAAATGTTTGTTATGTTTATAAGACTAAAATATATAAAGATCAAAAAACTTCACAGAGCAATTTTGAAGTTATGAGCCTCGAAAGGTTGAAAATGGGGTCTTTTTGGCCTCTTTTGACATTGCTATGGTAACAAATTTTGATGTCATTGCCACCTAAATTTGTTCATTGGTGAAGTGTTTACAAACCTGTACTAAACATTTTCTCTTAACTTTACTGGTGAAGCTGTGATTCAATATCATAGATGCATCATGATGGGAATTTTTAAACTATTAGGAGCCACCTTAAATGAATCTAGACTTTGAACTGACCGGTCACATTAGGAGCAGGCAAACCGCATCCTTCCATGTGGCGGGAAGAAACTGCCTGAATCCAACCTAACTGTGTTACAGAGTCTGTTTCTGGGTTTAGACCAGTACACAAATAGTAAGGTTTGAAATGTTATTGCGATTTATTTGAATTCAAACACACAGAATTTTTTATTCTTGCAAAATATATATGCCATATACCATATTTTAATATGTCTATGTGGGATTTTCAATGCGAAATCTTAAACGCGCTAAATTTCACTTTTACTGGTTTCTAAGTTTCTTGTTTATCGTCGTCATGGTAATATCGATTTTACCAAAAAATACATCTTGCCAAACTTGAATTCAAAACCAGTTAATGGTGAAAATTTCACGTTGATCTGACTAGGAGAAGACCGCTTAAAAGCCGATTGAAAAATGTTGGTATGGTCTCCAGAAAACTGTATCGAACCACCTTAAAGGAGCAGACAGTTCACCAATCGCGGCTCAATCGCGGAAGTAACAAACCCATGGGCACCTGGCGTGCGTTTCTCGAAAGTCCCGAAAACGTTTCGGACCCGAAAGGCTGTGTTACGTGCAGAATGTTTACCAATAAAGATTCGGTTTTTGTTGAATTTGAAAGCGAAGCAATAAAATCTTACGTTTATTACACAACTTTAGCTGATTTGTGGGCTAAAAAGTTCAACGCCTTTCGTTAGAAACTACATTTAAGACCCATTAAAAAAAATTGCCTCGGGATTCGCACGGCCCCGAACACGTGACGTCTTCAAACGCCGCACCCTGTTTCCCCCTTCGTAGCCTACGAGCTACGTTTGCTCGTAGGCTACATAAGCTGCAATGGAAAGTTTAAAGGAGTATTTGCTTTCAAAGTACTTCAGTAACTTTGGCTATGTTGTAGCGGCCCTGCACGTCCCAGCTTTAGTAGTATTTGCGGCAGTTACAGGTCAGCTAAGAACAAGCGAACGGCGATCATTTCGCTGCGATGTCCCCAACTGTCGCGACGACTGCCTCAAGAAATACGACGAGCAGTACAACTCTCTTCCACTGTATGCTTTTTCTCTTTTATGTTTTGTTCCCTCACTGGTTGTGTGCATCGCGTACTCCTGGTGCTGTGCGAAATCGCGAGTCGACGAAATAGAAGCCGCCATGAAACCAGACCCGGAAAACCCTCGTCCTAGACCAAGAGTGAAAACTCGCCGAGTATTCTGTTGTTACTTTCTTCATCTTCTTGTACGATTCGTTCTGGGAATTGCGTTCGCGGTGTTGCAGAACAGCGTCTTCTACGCCTCAAATACATTCTATGCATCTGTTTTTCCTTCAGAATTCGCTTGTTACATTTGTGGTTCGACAGCCATATCAAAACCAACTGCAAATTACACAAACTTTAACGTGACAAATCCATCCGCGATCAACTGTGACAATTCTGTAGGATCTGACAACGCTACTTGGGCGAAAGGAATCTGGGTAGTGAACATTATTTTTGCATTTCTTGTGTTTGGAGAATTGTGTTATCTTTTAGTGCGAGCATTAAAAAGTAACGCGTTCACTTTCGACTCCGAATTTTGCCTGCAGCACTTTTTCAACAAGCGTAGAACTCCAGTTACGCTGCGTGACTCCATTATCCGCTTGAGGAGGCGAATCCTATCAGACACTGAATATCTGAAACCATTGATTGCTTCAGGCGGTGAAAGCCACGACAACAAAGCTTTAGATGACATTTATGTCGATCTTATGATTTACACAGGAAGAGCGGAACACAGGTTTCATTACTCGTTGAAAAGACACGAAATATATGACATTTATTTGCAGCCGAAACAGGGATCAGTACCTATTGAGAAGCTAGGAGAACTATTTCTTCCCAACAACGATACTGAAGATCCTCGAAGAATTCTTATTGTTGGTCGCCCGGGGATTGGAAAGTCCTTGCTGTGTCAAAAAATGTCTCGTGACTGGAGCAAAAATGAACTGTTATTTGCCGACAGCACAAAAACCTTTGAACATTTCTTCTTGTTCCAGTTCAGATGGTTTAATTGTGGGTCAGAAGAGGAGAAGAAGATTTCCCTTAAACAGTTACTGAGTCGTGTATGTCCAGACAAACAAATTGATGACGACATGTTTCAGGACATTCTAGATAGCCCTAAGAGAGTTCTTCTTGTATTTGATGGATTGGATGAATTTCAACACCATGACAGCTGTTTGGAGGATGAGCAGGCACAAAGTGGAAATGGTGCAACAGAGGAGATGTTCTTCTCAGCACTGTACATAAAATTAGTGAAAGGCAAACAACTATCTGGAGCCACAGTTGTAACTACTTGCAGACCAAATGTAGTACAAAGTGTTGCAAGCCTGACCTTTGACAGAGTAGTGGAGATAATGGGATTTACCAAAGAGAAAGTTCAGGAGTATGTACGAAAATTTTGTGCCAAAAACACACAGGCAATGGACAGAGTATGGGTGCACCTCAGCAGCAATTTAGAGTTACTGTCATTATGCTACATTCCTGTGAACAGCTTCATTATCTGTTCTCTTTTGGAAAAGTGGATCACACTTGAAGAACAGGACTCGGAAAGTACATTACCAACAACAACAACAGAAGTCTATACAGGAGCTTTGAGATTGTTCATTTACAAGCATCACCCAGAATTTAAAGGAAAAACATTAACTAAAGATTACCTCATGGGTAATGCTACCTTCTCAGACTCTATAGAAGAGACTTTAAGTCAACTAGCATCATTGGCAAAAGCAGGAATAGAAGCGAGACAACTGATATTTGGATCAACAGAAGTGAAGGGAATGGAAAACTGTGGCTTGCTTAACCGTTTACCAGACAGTGAAGTTTCACCTTATTGTTTTGCTGCACATTTCTGCTTCATTCATTTGACCATTCAGGAGCTGCTTGCTGCCAGAGAAATTGCAAAGATGTTGCCAAGTGACCTCGGCAATTTTATCTTCTCAAATGCTTCAGATCCAAAATGGCAGTTAGTGATTCAGTTTGTTGCCGGTCTGCTCCGTGGCCAGAAAAATAAAGCAGTAAACAGTTTTGTCAGCCACCTTCACGATGCTTTGACAGCAGTCAAGAGAAAAAAACAGGCTAAACAGATGGCCTTGCTCATGCTAAAGTGTTTGTATGAGTACAATGATGAAACTATTGTAGAGAAGGCAGCTTCTGAACTGCATAGAAACAGTAAATTTTATAATACAATGAATTTGTCTCATTGTCTAGTCACATCTGTTGAATGCACAGCAATTGCATATTTTGTAAAACACCTTGTAGAACTCACTCAGTTGAACCTTAGCAGTAACAGTATAACAAGTCAAGGTTTATTACCCCTTTGTAAAACACTTGAAAATGAAAATTGCAAACTCACTCAGTTGGACCTTAGTTATAACAGTATAACAGACCAAGGTTTATTACACCTTTGTAAAACACTTGAAAATGAAAATTGTAAACTCACTCAGTTGAAGCTTAATGGTAACAGTATAACAGACCAAGGTTTATTACCCCTTTGTAAAACACTTGAAAATGAAAATTGTAAACTCACTCAGTTGAACCTTAGTCATAACAGTATAACAGACCAAGGTTTATTACCCCTTTGTAAAACACTTGAAAATGAAAATTGTAAACTCACTCAGTTGAATCTTAGTCATAACAGTATAACAGACCAAGGTTTATTACCCCTTTGTAAAACACTTGAAAATGAAAATTGTAAACTCACTCAGTTGAACCTTTATTTTAACAATATAACAGACCAAGGTTTATTACCCCTTTGTAAAACACTGGAAAATGAAAATTGTAAACTCACTCAGTTGGACCTTAGTTCTAACAGTATAACAGACCAAGGTTTATTACCCCTTTGTAAAACACTTGAAAATGAAAATTGTAAAGTCACTCAGTTGAACCTTTTTGGTAACAAAATAACAGACCAAGGTAAAAGGCAGGTGGCACAAATAAATACTCAATGTGAAGTTATATTGTAATAACACTACATGTTAATATTATTATAATGTTTATATTAACCCTTAAACTCCCAAGAGTGCCAAATATCGAAATTCAAGAAAAATCCCAAATTTCATTTTGTAAAATATTGAAAAACAAATGGTACCATGCAAAAGAACTGCTGAAGAGGTTTCATTTCAACAGACTCAAAAGTTAGAACTACACTGCATGTCTCCATAATTGCATGGCTCTGGGAGTGAAAGGTTAAATGATTAATTTTATCATATTTTTTCTAATATCTGTGCATGACACAGGTCATTTAGGGTTAAAAAAATGTTTTTTATTAGTCAAGAGAGGTTTCATACAACCTGTGAAGTAGAATTTAGAGACGAATTCCATTGTTTTATTTTCTTTACTTTTAACTATTCATCAGTAACTGTTGATTTTTGTAAGAGATTTTGTGAAATCTCTCTCTTTACATTCTTTTTTGCATTCACATTTTGTCCAGTTAACTTTATGATATGAACATTTAAATATTCGTTACTGGGGTAGTGCTAACCTATCCTTTAGCTTACATTGTTTTGTTTTAGTATTTTCCAAAGTGAGATTTGTTGTTTCTCAAGATTTGAACTCAAACCAAGGATATGTATGATAGCACTAGAATTCTTTGTTATCGTTCATCAGACTTCAGTAGTTTTTTTTTGCGACATACAGTCGTTTGATTAAACGTTGTCACTGATCGGTCTTACCCCTACGCGACCAGACCGAAAGGGAGTATGGGTGAATTAAAATGCTTGATTAATTGTTCTCTATCGCGTTTACAATGGAGAACAAAATTTACGTTTGTCTTCGCGTGCTACGCAAAGACAAGAGTCGCTTCGATACATATTCCGTTAAGGACGTTCCGTATTTTGATAATGTGCAGCTATTGAATGTGAATTGATTTCTCTCCATAATCCTTTTCGGTCTGGTCACGTAGGGATGAGACCGATTTCAATGACAACGTTTAATCAAAAGACTGTATATTCTGGCCATTCCAAAACAGAATTCCTCTAAATATTGCACCTATTCCTCTCGTAAAATATGGCAAGAAGTTGCTACCTTGACTGTGTACCTGGAAAAAAAATTTGTGCGAGTGTAAACAACATAGTTTTATTAGTGTATTCTGATTTCAGAATTACCGGAATATGTCTAAAAAAAAAACATCCCAAATCTTGGTCACGTAAAGTGCCATGACGAGTTTTGAGGGGGTACCGTAGTCGGAGTCCCCACTTCATATAAGGCAGACTTATTGTTTGCATTATTACCTCATGCGCGAAGCGCCATGAGGTCATAAAATGGGCTTCGTTTTTCTTGTTTTTATTTTTATTATTTTTATTTTTTGTGTCACGATTTTGCATGCAAATTTATGCACGAATATTTTAGTGTACGCGAACTCACCCCTGCCTCCCCTAGAAAGTTATTTTTGCCTCCTATTGTTATAAAAGGCTTCGGGAAGGTTGAACCAATCAGAATTCGTCTACTGAGCACATGTCTAGGTTTTAGGGGGGACTAGAAAGAATCGGTTTGTCACTCAGAGAAGACTATCAGATTCAAACAAATATGGCCTCTTCTGTACTCTACACTTCAAGTTTTCAGAAGTTCATTTTCCATTACCAAAATGTAAACATGCCTTTGAAGACTTCGAAATGGAAAGAAAGAGTCCTTAAGACGATTTGTATGCCTTTAAAGTGGCGGTTAGAGAGCTGAAAGCGATGGAATCGTCCTGTGAGGATCACAAAGCGAGACACAAAGCGAGACATGTCTTCCTACAGATCTAGAATTCATACTCGAAGCACGAAGCGGCAGACTTTACTAAGAATTTTCAGGCATTCCTGGAAAACTACGGTAAAGAAAATAACATTTTTGAATGTCCATTTACTTTGTAAGAAACATTTCATAGACTGTTGTCACTGTTTGTTTTTCGACATGTGCTAAAATTTGCTTGCGTTGCTGACACGGCTTCCTCGATGCGATAATTTAACGCATTTTGCTCTTGAGACTAAACTAATAGATATTTGAATAAAACGTTCAACTGAGAGAATTCGTTGTCCTTTTTCCTGTGTAAAGGCAAATTGCGATTAAACTTGTTTGAATGTTTTCTTCGTGAAGCCAATAATCACGCTAGTAAATATAATTAAGTTAGATGGCCTATGGCGCTTTCTAAAATAAAGTTTGCTTTCAAGATTTTTTGATTCGCGAAAACATTAAGCAAATCATCTTTACGGATAAGAATGGCATTCTATATACACAGGAAAAGTCGGAAATGTTAGCAAACACTAGATATAAATAAAGCAGATTGCTGAATTTAAATATTATTTTGTGATGAATTCGCCCGCGCTGCAGTTAGGATAAATAAATCGCCAAGCCTTCCGGAAGCAGAAAATCTCTGAATTCTGATAAGCGTTTAACTCTTTTATTCAAGGGAAAGACATTTTCATTCAAGGAAATAAACGTTTTGACCTTTAGAACAAATATTTTGGATTCACGATCATGAATCGAATTACATTTCACACGAAATTTGCATATATGAAATTAAACCGGTGGGGGGGGGGGGGGGTCATGATGCGTCACGCAATATTTATTTGTATTAAAATGTTTCACAGTTTTGACATTATAAAAGCAGAATCTCCTGAATCCGATTACATGTATTTTTTTCATTATCTCAGATAAATTCAGAACTTCCAAAAATTTATTGGAAATCTGGGCAGGAGGAGGGGTCTCTGGGGCTTGGAAATACAGGCGGGAGGGAGGGGGGGGGGAGTCTAGGGGCCAGGAAATCCGGGCGGAGGGGGAGGGGTCAAACAGTCTTGCCGTCCGTCGGTTGGGAGGGGGGGGGGGGGAGGGGTGGATTCTTTCTGGAATAACCCAATGAAATAGAAATAATTCACTGTTTGGGAAGTATTAGACTAGTGTGGGTTTGATCAGGAATCAACAAATTAAATATTCAAAGCGAGTACAGAAAAATTGGTAGCTTCAATCAACATGTCTTGTGTGATGGTGCAATGTGTGTCATGCAAAATTCGTTGACGGGGGAGGGGTGCGTGACCCGTTTAAAATAAACCGTAAAACTTTCTTACGCAAGCGCATGAGTGTAGGCTACAATAGTAGCCTCTTGTTGTTAATTAAGTATACACTATCACCAGCATTTTCAGAGAACAATGTTCAGGAAAAAAGATTTTGTAGCAGGATGCATATAAAATTAAGTAGCTTATTCTTTGCAAGTTAGTGAACTTGTTTAGTAAATTTAAGCAGCTCTAAAATGTTATAAAGATTTTTTACTATAATAAAACAATTAACAAATTTACACCGGTTTTCCGTGGTGTGGACTCTTATTTACCACGATTTACGTCATCACATGGTCAAAATGTTGTGGACTCACGAGGCGCAGCCGAGTGAGTCAGCAACAAATTTTGACCATGTGATGACGTAAATCGTGGTAAATAAGAGTCCACACCACGGAAAACCGGTGTAAATTTGTTTTTTACAACAGTATTTAGAAAAAATACAAGGAAAAATCGAAGTCTTGTTACAAAACGTGACAGCAAAGAAAGAGCAAGCGTTGTCTATAACTTTCTCGCAATCTGATTGGTTGTTTTCAAGCGCGCGTGATGTTAGCGTCACCACCGTTGTCTGGACTCTCATTTACCACTCACGTCGACCAATCAGATTGCGAGTTTAGCGGCAATTGTGGTAAAAATTATATTTTACTACGTTGTTTAGTTCAATGAGAAAACTAAAAATATCTTGCTCAGATTATTTCTGGGTTTTAAGTGACTAGTCTTTGTTGCAAACGAATCAACTACTGGTTAAGGGTGGCAGTTGAATTGATTTGCCAGGGAGGCTGATTAATGTCTGGTCAAATTTGAAATGATATTTTTTTTTTGGAAACAGGCTAACTGATCAGTTTCGCGGAAAATGATACCCTTTTCTAGACCAGAAACTTTCTGGTCTAGAAAAGAGATGATCTCTGATTACTATACCCTATCCCAGACTAAACTGCCTGAAAACCATACACTTCACAGCGGCGCATACTTACTGTATATAGCTCACATATGGGAGTACCTCCCCCGGGGTCCTCCCTACCGTCATTTTCATGACTATGCTTGTTTCCGCCTCATTGTGACGTTAATCGCGATCGTGCAGTCTTAGTCTGTCTACAGACCTATTTATTTTTAGCCTAGCGTGAGCGAAGCGAACGCGTGCGAGTGCGACGCTCCGCGCTCGTACTCGCGCGCTCGCGCCCTCCGCTCAAAAGGAAAAGTCTGTGAATAGACTAGTGCAGTCTGAAATACAGATGGATAATGAGAAGGACAAACCAGCGATAAAATAACAATAAATAATGTTTTATACTTTAAAAAGAATTATTATTATTATATTATCTTTGGCTGCAATGCTATTGGTAAAGACCTTTTCTTTTCCAGACAAGCTCTGTTAAAAACAGTGTAACGAGGGCCGCGAGCCTACAAATAACAGGGTCGTAACGAGGTATATTTTTTCATCGCTGATCCCGTATTTTTACGCAAATTTTTAATCCCTGATCCCAAAAGTGATGAAAATTTTGATCCCTGATCCCACAAAATTTTGTTTGCCTGATCCTTGAGTCAATGGAAAACACGCTGATCCTGATCCCGAGGGCTGTGATCCCGGATCCGAGGCTGTGATCCCTGATCCCACCCTTTTTAAGGCCTTTGATCCCTGATCCCATATACCTCGTTACGACCCTGAAATAAAGCCTGGTTTTTATATGTCTGGAAAATCCAAGAAGATCGGGGATTCCGCTGTTTCCTGACCGTCTCATTTTTTGCCGACTTATGAAACACGAAATCTTAGACATCCCCGGGAGACATCCCCGATCATTTCGGATTATCGGGGATGAAACGTGACATTCGGACATTGTTGTTGTAATTTTTAGGCTTAGATCTGTGAACTAAAACACTGTTAAATTTCTGAGCTTCCAATGAAACCGTTTTAAACGATTTTTGCATTGATTTGATCACCTGTTAATCGTGACAATTTTTCAGATCCTAAAAAGAACTGAGCGCAGTGATGTGAAGTCTGAAAGCCTCAGCTAAAAAACTGACTCTGTTGTGGTAACGATTATCGTACTTATTAATTCTACTTTGACTGATATTAGTCAGCTCAAGTACGTAGGGCAGCTGTGGTACAACAGTTTGAAACGTGCCGTAAGAGAGGATTATCTCCGCACCTTTTTTTTTCTACCTTTTACCGTTAGATTTGTTTGATTTCCATTGTCTTTGATTTTCTACCCGCGCTAATTTCCCACACGCTAACGCGTATTTTAGGATAGCCTGTTCCAGGCGTTCAGATAGTGGGGAAAGCGCGCTTTTCCCACTATCTAAACGTCTGGAATAGGCTAATTTTAGGACGTTTCATTGCGTAATGTGTCCTTAGAGACATGGTCACACCAGCTTAAATACAATGGGGCTACAAACACTATAAATCCTTGCTTAACTGTTGAATTTAGGCATTCAGTGTCGCTTTCCTTGTCATGTTTATAGCGTTTTAAACCTAAACGCCAAAAGAAACAATCGAACCCTTTTTCTTGATGACTATTATTGCCAACTGCGGGTGCACAGACACAAACCGTAAACTATATAACTTCAGGGGGAGGTTTCTTCTTTAAGATGTTTGATATGATCGACTGGGGGTAGCCATTCGATTTCGGAGCATTTGTGACGTCAAACAATTCTTTCCATTTTCCTTCAGAGGCGCTCGGTAGGTCGTTGAAGCGCGGTTCAGAAGGGTGGAGGCAGTACTAATGTTATGTTTCCTTTGGTGGTTTGAAGGAGAAACCTCCCCTTGAACTGATTATACCATCCCCAGAAGAGTTAGTCGAGATGGGATGATGCATCAGACTCATACCAATCTCCAATGAAGAAAGCGAAAATTTAGAAGGCCCTTTAACTTTCGAGGAATGTAAGGCAATTCTGGCCTCTTTTAAAAATGACAAGTCTCCTGGTAAAGATGGCTTCAGCGCCGGAATTCTATTCACTCTTTTTTGACCTCATTGGGAATGATTTAGTTAACTGCCTTAATGCTGGTTATCAAAAATGGAAACTCTCAATTTCACAACGCCGAGGAATCATAAGCTTAATACCCGAAGACGATTCTGACCTAAAGTACCTTCAAAAATGGAGACCAATCACGTTGTTAAATATAGATTATAAAGTTGCTTCCAAAGCTATTGGTAGACACATTGATGATCAGCTGTTGATCCGGTATTGTCGAGCATTATCCATCCGGATCAAACAGGGTTTGTAAAAGATAGATATATAGGAGAAAATATCAGACTCATTAGTGATATAATGGAACAAACGCATAGAGACAATGCCGGCCAGGAATTCTCTTGTCGCTAGATTTTCACAAAGCTTTTGATACCCTGGACTGGTCTTGTATACAACATGCTCTACGGTTATATAACTTTGGAGATAGTCTTTGAAGATGGATCACCGTTTTTTATAGTGACATTGAAAGTGCAGTGGTAAACAATGGCTTTGCAACTAATTGGATTAAACCTTCTACTGGAGTTAGACAAGGCTGTCCGCTCTCCCCATATCTGTTTATCCTCACAGCGGAACTAATGTCCAATAAAATTTCGGCAAAGCAGTGAAGTGAAAGGTATATCTCTTTTCAATAATGAAATCAAATTGAGTCAGTTTGCTGATGATACTAATCTCTTTTGTGTATCTAATCCCCTTTTCACTGATGTTAAATCTATCATAGCATCTTTTGGGGATATCTCAGGACTAAAACTTAACATTACAAATACAAAGGCTATGTGGCTTGGAAAATTAGTCAATCAGTGCGGCAAACCGTTAGGACTGAAATGGATTAAAGACCCAGTGAAAATTTTAGGAATCTTTTTTTATATGATAGTAACGGTAACAACCATCACAACTTTAATCTAAAACTTCAAAAGCTTCAGGCAAAATTAGAAATTTGGCGATACTTAACTTTATTTGGAAGAGTATTGATTGTCAAGGCTACTTGGTGTATTCGTCTCTCGTTTACTCTGCTTCGAACATCGACGTACCAAATGAGATTACTGGTATAGTGCAAAGTCTGATTCGTCCCCAGTACTGGGGACGAATCGGGTGCAAGGTCGTCTCTTTAAATTTTTATGGAAAAACAAAAGAGACAAGATAAAAAGAACAAGTCTGAAATGGAGGACTGCGCATGATTGATATAGGGATTTTGATTAAGGTTTTAAGGCTAGCATGGATCCCCAGACTTCTCAAAAATGGCAACCGAAATTGGAAAACTGTGCCTGGTCACCATTTTAGAAAATACGGCGGATCGGATGGAGGACTTTAAAGACATACCACGTTTTTACAGAGATCAAAACAATCATGACACAATCCTGTTTAATAATAAGGAAATACTAATACGAGGGAAACTTTTGTTATTTCAAGAATGGCTAAATAAAGGAATTAAGACAGTCGTGGATCTTTTAAATAGTGAGGGACATTTCGCTGATTTTAAATCCAAATTTCATCTAAAGACATCTTTTCTTCACTTCTAACAAGTTATAAGTGTAATTCCAAGCCATTTACTCAAAACAGCAAGGGAGCTGATAACTTCCTCAGATAATGGTATAATTTGTGGCGATAATATGTCTTTTCAGGTCATAGTTAATAAAACTCATACAAACTGCCATACTGGGCCGAAACGTTGGGATAAATCACTCACTTCCCAAAACATTAACTGGAAGCAAATATTTCAATCGGTCCGCAAAACTTCTAAAGAGAATAAACTGCGAGAATTTCATTTTAAAGTCATTCATAGCGGGATCTTTATAACTAAAACAGAGCTTTTTACATTCAAGATCAAGGAAGATGGAAATTGTATATACTGCGGAGAAACGGATTCTAGAGATCATACGTTAATGTAACGTTATTATTAACTGTCATTTCACAAACTTAAAGGGGCATTGTCACGCAGATTTTGCTGTGTTTTGGTCAAAATACACTAAATATATGACAAAGTACCTTTGCTCAAACATAAATTGCTTTTAGAACACCAAGGCGATAAGATCAAGTGATTTATTCAAAGAAGAACAAACCATAATAAGTTTTTCTGTGATTTTTCCACGACTCTTGGGAGGAACTTGAACAAATTGGCCAATTTTTTCAAGTTGCAATCCATTTCCATCCTGGCCATCCGTAGCCAAAGATAACGAATACCAGTTTCTGTGCACTGGTAGAGTATTTGTTAACAAAACTGGACCATTATTTTAAGGTTTCCATTGAAACAAATATGTTTTTTGGCTTTTCAAAGTGATACTAAAAATAGGTGACAGTGTCCCTTTAAGTCTTTTATTCAGAAGGTGTTTCAATGGTTCAATTCAACCAACAACTCTTCCTTTACACTCACGACTGAAGAAGTTTTATTTGGCCTATTCAGGCATCTGATGACTTATTATAAAGAGAAAACTAAATTACACCCTCCACTTTATGTGTTACTATATTTATAAAAGAAAACTCCAGAACGATTCATTATCGATTTCGGATATTATAAATAAAATCATTTATAAATATAAAATAGAACACAAATATCAAACAGCTGTCTTACAGTTCTTCTCTTTCTTTTTGTCTATTTATAGTTTTGTTAATGGTTTAGGGAAATAGATTCTTTCGCTTTTACATTAATTTATTCCGTATTAGTGTATTGTATGTATTATCTTGTAAATAGTATTAAGTTTTACGTCAGTGATTAGTGCCAAGATTGTAAGTAGTGAACTGTTAATAGTATATTTATGGTATTGTTGATGAATGTTAAGATAAGTTTTCACCAATGGGATGATGAGTTTTTCCTTCTCAAGCGGGAAATGGAAACTGGAACTTGTACAATGCTTTTCTGAAACAACGACTTTTACGCGGGGAAACTTAGCTCAGAGCGAACCACGCTTACAGCGGAGATAAGGTTCGTCACAACCTCAGTACACGGGACCTACTAGCAAGAACTTCTCAGGACAACAGAAAATCAGTCAGAACTTCAGCCAACGCAGGTTTATTCTGTCTCAGGATCTAACCCTAGTCGAAACCTTGCCTGTAACCTTGATATTAACCTCGATGTTGACCCTGATAGTAACCTACTAATGTATACAAAATGACTTACTAATATAGTGCAGAGGGCACAAAGGCACAAGTTTCTCTATTGTTAAAGTATCTCAACGTGTACACGATGTGCACACGATGCGACATCGAAATGGGGGTCATTTTGTCCCGGCCCCGCTTCATGACGCACGAATTCAAACCAGCTGAATTTCGTGCAACATGTTGCGGGGACAAACTTGTGTCCCCGCAACAGAACGTTTTCGCAAAAACAGGGATGTCACACGAGGAAAACTGACGCTGCAACATGTCCCCGCTTCATGTCCCCGCAACATGTCCACTAGTGTGTGCCGGCCTTAAAGCTAAACGCTGGAAAGTCTGTCGTGACAGTAGTATATTGTATTGTAAGTAGTAAAAAACAAATGGTTAAACTGAATCACTTACAAAACTACTCAGAAATACACTTTTTAAGGTTATGAAAACCACTGCAAGAACCGTGTACGATCAAACGTGCGCTACGTTGGATCACAGTAGATCGTGACCAGTCAAAATATAAGAAAATATAAGAAAATACTGCAAGGACTGGTCAAACAACGTGTAAAGGCGTGATTTCGATATTTCGGCTGGCCAACACCAGCCTTCTTCGGGTTTATTGCGGAAAACGCGAGTTTACATGGTACTCAGAAATATTAAACGGAATTCGAGCCGCACAAGTAGACCCCTCAAGACCTTACAACAGGAATTTCTTTGTCCCAAGTTAAGACCACCAATTGATCTACAAACAAATGTTGTTTATAAGATTCCTTGTGCCGATTGTCCGTGGAGCTATAAATGAGAAACTGGAAGATGTTTACAAACCAGGAAGAGAGAACATATTAGAAACACAAAAACCTATAGAAAAGGTTCAAACATTGCCACTCATGCATGGCTGAACGACCGGCATTCTATTGACTTTAATAACGCCCATGTTATCGACAAGGGAAATTTTCGGTTAAGGAAAACACTGGAATCTTGGCATGCCGCAATTACAAGCGAAGCAGACAATAACTCGAAACAATTTCCTAGGCAATATTCAATTAGTTTATGAACTTCGTATTAGCATTTTATTCCCCCAAAAGTATTATTGTTTTTATTGTATTTTTCTTCTTCACACTTTTTACTTTTATATTTCCATATTCGCGCTTTTTATCGTAACATGACCATCCCGGTTACTCGTCCATTTTTAAACGTAAGCTATATGTTAAAAATTAAACATGGAAAAGTAGTTGCGTTTCTTCAAGTTATATTAGTCAAAGGTTACACTGAATGATATTAAAATTAAGGAACGTAGAAATGTTGATTTTATTTGAATTTCTTGTCCCATCAAAAAAAAACTAATTAAATTAATAACTTTTTTCTTAAATCACTACAGCGGATAATGATTTCCCTTTGCCCCTTTATGTTGTCTTAATTGAAATTAAAAGTTATATTGAAACATTAAGAATAACTTAATATACCGATCCATGTTTTAATGCCTTTGACTATAACGCTAGTGGAAAAGACCTATTCTTTACCAGAGAAACTCTTTTATAAAACAGACGCTGTTTGAAAAAAGGGATGATTGAAAAGGACCTCGTTAAATATTCTTGTTTTCACCATAACTTTAAAATTTCCCGTTCGCTCATTGGCCCTATAACTATTGTTTTTAGAGCACAAACAATGATATGACGTTTTCCTTTAAACCCAATACCCCCTGACAGCAGGCTATTCACAAGCTACATTGTCATGTGTGTCTATATTCTGGCAATTCCTCCCTTTCTAATCACAGATTAGTGCAAGCTCAAGCTTTTGGAGCAAAAATTGTGACGGTTGTAGTGGGCTGCGTTGTTCAAAGCGCGATAAAGCCAACCCAAGGTTAGCGTTAATTTTTGATTCCAGATAAATAATTAATCACTGGAGATTTCAACAAAGTACTTTTACCCTTTAGTTTTGACTTTGAGTTTGTCTTCACGTGTAGCCTAAAATTAGCATTTGAAAACACTTCTAACAAGAGAAATTAAATCACCGGTTAAGTTTTAATTCTGGTTCTGGATTAGCGTTAATCGGCTTTCGAACAACCGGACCCAGAATTGGGTTACCTTATAACCATTACAAACTTGTTCACGTCAAAAGTGGACGCGAAACCGGCTAAAAGTTCATTCCGGAAACTTTCATCACCGCCCACAGAGGGACATTTTTTATAAAATAAACCCAGGTAAAAGTTGAAAGAAATGTAAATAAAAGAACGATTTAAAAGTTTACTTCATATTATTGTCTTCGAAATCCAAAATCAACGATCTTCGGTAAAACGCTCGATGCTTCTTTTTCAAGATCATCTGTTTCTCTGAGGCCAAAGGAATGACGAGCGCTCATTCTGTTTTGACCATGCTATGACGCTATGACGTCAAACCGTTGTTTATCTGAGGAGATATAATGGCAAACCAAAATCTATTTGTTAACAGACCCTAAGAAAATAGTGGAACACTCTTCTAAAACACAGTATGGTTTCAGTGTTTTGAATATTTAATGAGCGCTTTTTTAATCACTAGCCAACAGGAAAGCTCTCGAACGCCGAACCCCATTTACGCTTTGGTAGCCTACGAGCTACATTTGCTCGTAAACTACATAAGATACAATGGAAAATTTAAAGGAGTATTTGCTTTCAAAGTATTTTAGTAACTTTGGCTATGTTGTAGCGGCCCTGCACGTCCCAGCTTTAGTGGTATTTGCGGCAGTTACAAGACAGCTAAGAACAAGCGAACGGCGAACATTTCGCTGCGATGTCCCCGACTGTCGCGACGACTGCCTCAAGAAATACGACGAGCAATACAACTCTCCTCTTCAACTGTATGCTTTTTCTCTTTTATGTTTTGTTCCTTCGCTGGTTGTGTGCATCGCGTACTCCTGGTGCTGTGTGAAATCGCGAGTCGACGAGATAGAAGCCGCCATGAAACCAGACCCGGAAAACCCTCGTCCTAGACCAAGAGTGGAAATTCGCCGAGTATTCTGTTGTTACTTTCTTCATCTTCTTGTACGATTCGTCCTGGGAATTTCGTTTGCGGTGTTGCAGAACAGCGTCTTCTACGCCTCAAATACATTCTATGCATCTGTTTTTCCTACAGAATTCGCTTGTTACATTTGTGGCTCGACAGCCATATCAAAACCAACTGCAAATTCCACAAATTTGAACGTGTCAAACATTGATCCACCCGCGATCAACTGTGACAATTCTGTCGGATCTGACAACGCTACTTGGGCGAAGGGAATCTGGATAGTGAACATTGTTTTTGCATTTCTTGTGTTTGGAGAATTGTGTTATCTTTTAGTGCGAGCATTAAAAAGAAACGCGTTCACTTTCGACTCCGAATTTTGCCTGAAGCACTTTTTCAACAAGCGTCGAACTCCAGTTACGCTGCGTGACTCCATTATCCGCTTGAGGAGACGTATTCGAGAAGACACGGAATATCTGGAACCATTGATTGCTTCAGGGGGTGAAAGCAAAGACAAAAAAGCTTTAGATGACATTTATGTCGATCTTAGGATTTACACAGGAAGAGCGGAACACAGGTTACATTACTCGTTGAAAAGACACGAAATATATGACATTTATTTGAAGCCGAAACAGGGATCAGTACCTATTGAGAAGCTAGGAGAACTGTTTCTTCCCAACAACGATACTGAAGATCCTCGAAGAATTCTTATTGTTGGTCGCCCAGGGATCGGAAAGTCCTTGCTGTGTCAAAAAATGTCGCGTGATTGGAGCAAAAATGAACTGTTATTTGCCGACAGCACAAAATCTTTTGAACATTTCTTCTTGTTCCAGTTCAGATGGTTTAATTGTGGGTCAGAAGAGGAGAAGAAGATTTCCCTTAAACAATTACTGAGTCGTGTATGTCCAGACAAACAAATTGATGACGATATGTTTCAGGACATTCTAGATAGCCCTGAGAGAGTTCTTCTTGTATTTGATGGATTGGATGAATTTCAACACCATGGCAGCTGTTTGGAGGATGAGCAGGCACAAAGTGGAAATGGTCCAACAGAAGAGATGCACTTTTCAGCACTGTACATAAAATTAGTGAAAGGCAAACAACTTTCTGGAGCCACAGTTGTAACTACTTGCAGACCGAATGTAGTACAAAGTGTTGCAAGCCTGACCTTTGACAGGGTAGTGGAGATAATGGGATTTACCAAAAAGAAAGTTCAGGAGTATGTACGCAAATTTTGTGCCAAAAACACACAGGCAATGAACAGAATATGGGTGCACCTCAGCAGCAATTTAGAGTTACTGTCTTTATGCTACATTCCTGTGAACAGCTTCATTATCTGTTGTCTTTTGGAAAAGTGGATCACACTTGAAGAACAGGACTCAGAAAGTACATTACCAAAAACAACAACAGAAGTCTATATAGGAGCTTTGAGATTGTTCATTTTCAAGCATCACCCAGAATTTAAAGGAAAAACATTAACTAAAGATTATCTCATGGGTAATGCTACCTTCTCAGACTCTATAGAAGAGACTTTACGTCAACTAGGATCATTAGCAAAAGCAGGAATAGAAGCAAGACAACTGATATTTGGATCAACAGAAGTGAAGGGAATGGAAAATTGTGGCTTGCTTAACCGTTTACCAGACAGTGAAGTTTCACCTTATCGTTTTGCAGCACATTTCTGCTTCATTCATTTGACTATCCAGGAGCTGCTTGCTGCCAGGGAAATTGCAAAGATGTTGCCAAGTGACCTCAACAACTTTATCTTCTCAAATGCTTCAGATCCAAAGTGGCAGTTAGTGATTCAGTTTGTTGCCGGTCTGCTCCGAGGCCAGAAAAATGAAGCAGTAAACAGTTTTGTCAGCCATCTTCACGAGGCTCTGACAGCAGTCGAGGGAAAAAACAATCAGACTAAACAGATGGCCTTGCTCATGCTAAAGTGTTTGTATGAGTACAATGATGAAACTATTGTAAAGAAGGCAGCTTCTGAATTGCATAGAAACAGTAAGTTTAATAATAAAATGGATTTGTCTCAATGTCTAGTCACATCTGTTGAATGCACAGCAATTGCATATTTTGTAAAACACCTTGTAGAACTAACTGTGTTGAACCTTAGTAGTAACAATATAACACACTTAGGTTTATTACCCCTTTGTGGAACACTTTATCATGAAAGTTGTAAACTCACTCAGTTTAACCTTAGTGATAACAGTATAACAGACCAAGGTTTATTACACCTTAGTGAAACACTTCAACATGAAAATTGTAAACTCACTCAGTTGAATCTTAGATTGAACATAATAACAGACCAAGGTTTATTACCCCTTTGTGTAACACTTCGCCATAAAAATTGTAAACTCGCTCGGTTGAACCTTAGTTTTAACAGTATAACAGACCAAGGTTTATTACACCTTTGTGTAACACTTCAACATAAAAATTGTAAACTCACTCAGTTGAACCTTAGTTTTAACAGTATAACAGACCATGGCTTGTTACCCCTTTGTGGATCACTTCAACATGAAAATTGTAAACTCACTCAGTTGAACCTTAGTTTAAACAGTATAACAGACCATGGTTTATTACCCCTTTGTGGATCACTTCAACATGAAAATTGTAAAGTCACTCAGTTGGACCTTAGGGGTAACAGTATAACGGACCAAGGTTTATTACATTTTTGTGAGACACTTAAACATAAAAATTGTAAACTCACTCAGTTGATACTTTGTGATAACGGTATAACAGACGAAGGTTTATTACCCCTTTGTGAAACACTTGAACATAAAAATTGTAAACTCACTCAGTTGGACCTTCGTGGTAACGAGAAATTAACAGCCCAAGGTAAAAGGCAAGTGCTTGAGGCACAAATAAATACTCAGTGTGAAGTTATATTGTAATAACACTACATGTTAATAGTTAATTTTAATGTTTATATATTTTTTTCGTTTTATTAAGACTCATTCCACTACACTGCATACAAGCAATAAATAACGGCATTGAAAATTACAAATTACATACAATGTTTATTGAAAAAAAAAAATAATATATATATATATATATATATATATATATACTAGTAATAACCAAAGGTTAGGCAGTGCGGGCGAGATGGATGCAAGGTGTTGTTGGATTAATAAAAGTTTAACAGACGTGTTCTGTGATATAATTCGGCCTCGCGTGGTGATTTATGATTTAGTCTGCTCAGGAGCTCAGGGAGGATCCTGTTTCGTGTATTCTTTCGGTCATATATCTATCTATTTTTATGTAATGTTTAGTACACGAGCGGGAGTGTTGTATCGGCCTATACAATCACGAGGCGCAGCCGAGTGAATGTATAGTGCCGATACAACACGGACGCGAATGTAGTAAACAACTTGTAAAATTTACATTCCAGATACAACTCAGTATCTGAGTTGTATCTGATTTACAGGGTAACCATGCGATTGGACTGGCTCATTTCTATTTGATAATACCCTTATGATTTATTAACGAATTTTACAAATATATATATGTTAACACAATAAAGGAAAAAAACTAGTTTGATTCAATTACACCTATATTTCAACCACATTAAGTGGTCTTCATCAGGGTGCATGACTGGAGTATATATATATATATATATATATATATATATATATATATATATATATATATATATATATATATATATATATATATATATATATATATATATATATATATATAGAATGAGTTGTAATTATCAAGCTTCCAACTCCATGTCTTGACTTGATTTTGCTTTATTGACCCTACGTTTCGGCCATCACGGCCTTCTTCAGGGGAGTTACAAGTGTGTTAATTACAACTCATTCTACATTAACCTTTTCAAGCTACAAGATCGCACTTTACTAGAGTGATCCTCTGTCTTCGACAAGGCATACAGCATTGTTTGAGAGACCTGTCACAACACTATACGTATATATATATATATATATATATATATATATATATATATATATATATATATATATATATATATTTACAAGCAACATGGATTTCGCCCACACCACTCAACAGTATCTGCGTTGTCTAACTTTGCTGACGAGATTCTGTGTAATATGGAGAAAGGCATGTTGTATGGGGCGGTGTTTCTGAACTTATCGAAGGCGTTCGATACGGTTAACCATAGGATACTATTGAGCAAATTATCTGCTGTTGGAGTGTGCAATGAAGATCTTGCTTGGTTTAAATCGTATTTATCCTCTCGTCTTTTGCGCACATCCTGTGGACCTGAGTTATCTGATCCTTTAGAATGCAACCTAGGTGTCCCACAAGGAAGTATTCTAGGATTGCAGTGCATCCTCCCCCGAGCTTCGCGAGGTTCTGCGAGAAACGTATTTCTAGTATTAATGATTTACCTAATGTTGTTGAGCATGTTCGAGTTTCCTTATATGCAGATGATACGGTGTTATACTATTTTTCACCTACTGTCAATGATCTAGAAGTAAATCTGAACGCTGATCTCCAGAAGATAGGTGACTGGCTCATTAGTAACCAATTAACGCTTAATACCTCTAAAACAAAAGTTATGTTAATTGGTAGTAGTAGGAAACGTTGTAAGGTTAATACTATCTCAGTTCAAGTTCATAACAGCCCTGTGGAAACGGTTGAGAACTTTAAGTATCTTGGTATTACGTTCTCTTCTGACATGACCTGGTTGGATCATATCGATCACCTTTCCGCTAAAATCAATAAGCGCCTCGGTCTCTTGAAAAGGATTAAGCGTCTCTTACCTCGTTTTGCCAGGCTGCTTTACTATAATAGCTTAGTGCTGCCTTTGTTCGATTACGGAGACATAATTTGGGGCGACAAGAACAACTCCACGTTAATGCAAAGCTTGCAAATACTGCAAAACAAAGCTGCTAAAATTATTCTTGACCGTCCAGTTCACTCGTCTGCTACTGATGCCGTCCATTCACTTAATTGGCTTAACCCAAGTAAGCGCAGACTATATCATAGGTGTCTTTACGTCTTTAACTGTAAAAACGATTTATTAGCGTCACACCTTAGATTAGTTACGTTACACGATGTACACCGTTACAACACCAGAAATGCACAGGATTTCCGTTTGCCTGCCGTCAAATCCAACTGGGGCAAGCAACGGCTATCTTATCATGCCATTAAAGACTGGAACTCTCAAGCCTTATATGTAAGAAACAGTACTACTAGCGCTTCTTTTAAAACTAACTTTTACAACAACTGTTTTATCCCGTAACACGTTTGGCCTCGACTTTAAATTTATATTTATTAATTTATGTGTTTAGTTAATTGATTATATTTTGTAGGACCTCTTTGAAAATCATGTAATGAAAGGGCATCCTATTAAATATTAGTTAATATAATATATACACGTGTTTAATAATGAAGAATGACTTTTTCTATAGCCTGAACCGGAGAAGTCGAAAACGCCAATTAGACATTCTTGAGTGTTTAGGGCGCGCGCGTTGCTATTTTAATGTTACACTTGTTAGCGCGCACGCACATAGTTTTCGTTATTACCTCACTTTTCGAATTTAAACAAAGTGTGACGCTTGTAACGGCCATTCTCCCTGATGAAGGCTATTATATGTAGCCGGAATATAGGAGTTTCGTTGAAAATATTGTCTTTTTTGTGAACTCCTTATTAACCACCATTTACGTCATCACATGGTCAAAATGTTGTGGACTCACGAAGCGCAGCCGGGTGAGTCAGCAACAAATTTTGACCATGTGATGACGTAAATCGTGGTAAATAAGAGTTCACACCACGGAAAACCGGTGGAAATCTGTTTTTTACTACAATATTTAGAAATTGCGCGATGTTGGCGTCAGCACCGTTGTCTGAACTCTCATTTACCACCCGCATCGACCAATCAGATTGCGAGATTACCGGCAATTGTGGTAAAAATATAATTTTACCACAATTGCCGCTTAACTCGCAATCCGATTGGTCGATGCGGGTGGTAAATGAGAGATGAAAAAAATGTGTAAAATTTGACGCTGTTTGTAGAATGATTTTTCCCAATATATATTTGGTAAATGAGAGTACAGACAACGGTGCTGACGCTAACATCACGCAATGCCTATAAAAGCGCGCGCTTGAAAAAAATAAACCAATCAGATTGCGAGGAAGTTATAGACAACGCTCGCGCTTTCTTAGCAGTCACGTTTTGTAACGAAACTTCGATTTTTCCCCGTATTATTTCTTCAAATATTGTGGTAAAAGACAGATTTCCACCGGTTTTCCGTGGTGTGGACTCTTATTTACCACGATTTACGTCATCACATGGTCAAAATTTGTTGCTGACTCACTCGGCTGCGCCTCGTGAGTCCACAACATTTTGACCATGTGATGACGTAAATCGTGGTAAATAAGAGTCCACACCACGGAAAACCGGTGTAAATTTGTTAATTTTACCACAATTGCCGCTTAACTCGCAATCTGATTGGTCGATGATTTACGTCATCACATGGTCAAAATTTGTTGCTGACTCACTCGGCTGCGCCTCGTGAGTCCACAACATTTTGACCATGTGATGACGTAAATCGTAGTAAATAAGAGTCCACACCACGGAAAACCGGTGTAAATTTGTTAAGTTTACTCTATTCCTTACCGTATCAATAAACACAAATAATTCACACAACTTGTAACTGTTAAATAGGGAACTGACTGCTGCACTGGGTAGGAAGAACTGACTGCTACACTCAGACCCCATTTATTGATGCAAAAGTACGATACATGTTGCTTGAAAACAGTCAAAAGTCCAGATTAAAACCACGTGCCTGCTGCCCGTCAGGAAAAAACGCCTTTTTCTGGAGGAAGCCTTATCCCTCCCGAATGCAGAGCCAGGCACTGAACAAGAACCGCGAGGGAGAAAGGTTGCAAAACTGAAAATTGTAAGATACCAATAGATTACATTGACAACGATAAGAATGAAGAAATCTTTGACACGTATTGTTACGTAGGCTTAAAGTTGAACCTCCTAAATTCTGGCTAGGAATAAAAGAACAAAAACGATAAAAAAAACACAAAAGCACGAAAACGTCGTGGCAATGATGTCAGCCTGCGCCTAGAATGGAGCAACCCAGTAAAATGCCGCCCTTTTACTGTCATTTCATCACCATGGCAACTGTCAACGTAGGTGAACCGTGAAAACAACAATTTGCTGCTATTCTTCGAACCGCAACAAATAACAAGTTTACCCTATTTCCTACCGTATCAATAAACAAAATAATTCACATAACTTGTAACTGTTAAATAGGGAACTGACTGCTGCACTGGGTAGAATACAAAGAACGGGAATGCAAATATAGCTGAAATTAAATCCCGAGAGCTCTAGTGACAAGCAAACGATTATCTAGGGAGTCTTCGACGTAACCGTTCATTTATGTTGATTTATTTTATTTGATCTTAGCAGTAACCTGTATTTTAAATTATTGTAAAGCGCTATTGAGCCTCTGGAAAATAGCGCTATATATATATATTATTATTATTATTATTATTATTATTATTATTGTTATTATTATTATTATTATTATTATTATTATTATTATTATTATTATCATCATCATCTGCCATGACGTTTCCAGCATCTACCTGGAACTTGCGCGTTGGCCGCTGTAGTAGGGCCTCCTGCTCTAGACAAATGTAAACTAATAATACCCGTGTCTGGTACAAACTACAGATTCTCTAGCTCGGGTATAGCTAAGCGGTTTTACTTTGTCAATGACTTTATATCCCGACTTGACTTTAACCAAAGGCTAAACAAATAATCGGTAATTTTTCGACCGGTTCGTACGTCGTCTTCATCTTTAAATTTAAAGGCGTTCCATTGAATCAATGTCAATGAAACTTTCAGATAACATTTTGCACATCGGTAAGCATGCACAGTGAATGTTTTAAAAAAAATCCATCGAGCCGTTTCCCAGATTTTTGCTAAAGCCATTAAAATCGAAAATTACCCAAAAATTGCACATGAAGCGATGCTAGGAAAAAAGGTAGTTCTCAAGATCGCAAAAGAGAAAGTAAACAAAACTTTCAAGGTTAACAAACATAACATCAAGCTACGTTTTGACATTATCATAATGTGAATATTAATCCTATTAATATGAATCTAGACTTTGAACTGACCGGTCACATTGGGAGCAGGCAAACCGCATCCTTCCATGTGGCGGGACGGGCGTAGCTTACCGCAAAGACAGCCGCCAAGGAATATAAGCCACATAAATTAGATTTTGTTCACATTATCTTATACTCACTTATGTCCAGAAATGCACGTAACTCGGACCTTGGGCACTTCATATTACACACAATTATTTGTAATTTCCATATGACTTCATGTTTGACAGAATTGCTTGTGTTTAGGTGAGAATTAGGTCTAGGGGACACTTCATGATGTCTATCATAAAGAGCATGAATCTCATTAGCGTGCATTTCTGGACATATCATAGCGACAACCAAGCAGCTGTACAAATTATCAACAAAGAGACAACGTCCAATGAACTTATCATGGACGAGCTGCGAAACCTGTTTTGGCTATCTGCCGCCTTCAATTTCCATATTAGTGCCTTAGGCTATGTCTACACTATACCGGATAGCTCTTGCGCCGGCACGAAAACCATATCGGATACGCCTGAAACGCTAGTTTCGGAACGATTTTTGTTCCGGAGCGCCGCTGCGACGCGGCGCTCGTGAAAGTGGATCGTCACATATCGGATAGATTCTCGTGTCACTCTCTGGGGCAGTGTGTACAGGCAATCGAACCGAACCGTAGCGGAAGTCAACAACTAGGAGCGAGGATTGAAACCCACTGAAAAAGAAGTAAATATCCAGTTCTGGGTCGTTTCTGTTCACACCAGGCCGGAGTGTTTTTCATGTCGACATGATAAGCTATCCGGTATAGTGTAGACATAGCCTTGTACATTGAAGGCACTCGCAATACCATCGCCGACGCGGTCTCACGACTACACGAGCCTCGGCATCTTCATGCCTTTTATGTTATTTTGCAAAATCGTCTGCCGCACATATCTGTTGATCACATCGCTCTAAATGATCACATGTCAGTTCACAGTCGCTGTTTTGTTTTTTCCAGGTGCAAGGGATCCCCAGTTGGCTGCACAGCTCCGCCAGGAGATTCATAAATATCGCGCGCAATTTTTCGCAGAGTCAACCAAAACCACTTACAAAACTCATCGCGACACTTACTTACGTTTCTGTCTATACATGGGATATAGCCCTGTTCCAGTTCAACCCGATTATTTATTGCAGTACGCCGCCTTTCTCGCCCGAACGTTAAAAGCCTCGTCTGTCCGAAGCTATCTTAATATTATTGGCATTTTGCACAAAGAACTGGGCCTACCCAACCCCTTACTTAATAATTGGCCGCTTAAGTCCCTATTAACAGGAGTTAATAGATCGAAAGGACTCACGCTTAATCGAAAACAACCCATTACGCCCGCAATTTTACGACAGCTGCATTCGAAGCTTGACCTTACCACCAGTCTAGATGCTTCATTCTGGGCTATTTGTCTCGTAGCCTTCTATGGTATGTTTCGTAAGTCGCATCTACTTCCTACGGCGCCTCATCTGTTTCAACCTCAAAAAGGGTGATTTCAAGATCTACCCTTGGGGGACACTAATAACCATCCGATGGAGCAAGACCATTCAATTCCGCGAAAGGTCCGAAAGGGTTGTCGAGATACCCCTTCCACTTATCCCGGGCTCATCCCTTTGCCCAACATCATCTCTCTGCAATGCTTTTCGTTTTACAGCCCCTTTCTCATCTGGGGTCCTTCAAGCGTTCAATTGGGTCGATAGCTCCCATGCTCTCCATGCATTTACCTATAGCGCCTTTGTCACTAATTGCGTTACCATTTATTAACTTTGGGCCTTGATCCCAAGCTCTACGCGGGGTATTCCTTTCGTAGGGGGGGGGGGGGGGGGAGCGTCCTTTGCTTACCAATCGGTTGCCCCTATTGAATTAATTAAAGCTCTGGGTGATTGGCGTTCCGACACCATACTAATCTACCTCACCATGCCTTTAACGGTACGTTTACATTCTGCTAACATGCTGTGTAAAGCAATCCTACAGCATACGTCTACACCTCCGCCGTAATTTACACACACCTTTCACCTTCCCACACCTTTCACTGGGTTTGGGCCTTTGTTCACCGTTTGTTATATTGTTATCTATAATCAGTGTGTATCTGTATGTGTAGAATTATTATTTAATAAACTGCCTGAACCCAACTGTGTTGCAGAGTCTGTTTCTGGGTTTACGCCAGTACACAAATAGTAAGGTTTGAAATGTTATTGCGATTTATTTGAATTAAAACACACAGAATTTTTTTATTCTTGCAAAATATATATGCCATATACCATATTTTAATGTCTACGTGGGATTTTCAATGCGAAATCTTAAACGCGCTAAATTTCACTTTTACTGATTTCTAAGTTTCTTGTTTATCGTCGTCATGGTAATATCGATTTTACCAGAAAATATATCTTGCCAAACTTGAATTCAAAACCAGTTAGTGGTGAAAATTTCACGTTTATCTGACTAGGAGAAGACCGCTTAAAAGCCGATTGAAAAATGTTGGTATGGTCTCCAGAAAACTGTATCGAACCACCTGAAAGGAGCAGACAGTTCACCAATCGCGGCTCAATCGCGGAAGTAACAAACCCATGGGCACCTGGCGTGCGTTTCTCGAAAGTCCCGAAAGC
The DNA here is from genome assembly GCA_022457155.1 of Cladopsammia gracilis. Lineage (NCBI taxonomy): Eukaryota > Metazoa > Cnidaria > Anthozoa > Scleractinia > Dendrophylliidae > Cladopsammia > Cladopsammia gracilis. The sequence goes on from JAJGOT010000110.1 coordinate 1,769,336, forward strand.
TTTTCGGACCCGAAAAGCTGTGTTACGTGCACAATTTTTACCTATAAAGATTCGGTTTTTGTTGAATTTGAAAGTGAAGCAATAAAATATTACGTTTACTACACAACTTTAGCTGATTTGTGGGCTAAAAAGTTCAACGCCTTTCGTTAGAAACTACATTTTAAGACCCATTTAAAAAATTGCTTTCGGGCGCGAAAAGTCTTCGGGAGCTTCGAGAAACGCACGCCTGGCCCTTTCCCCCTCACCCTCGGGATTCGCACGGCCCCGAACACGTGACGTCTTCACGAAAACGAAAGCTCTCGAACGTCGCACCCTGTTTCCCCACAGGGAGCCCATACAATCTGTTTGTGTAACACAATGACCATTTGTAATTTTATAGGAAATGTATGGGATTTACCTAAATTTCATATTATAGCGACGTATCGCCAAATGTATGTACTGATCAACGCTAAATAAGCGTTAAATTACCTTATTTGTTGTGTGTTGTCGTCCTTTTGCCGTAAAAGTGATATTTTGAGCGATTTTGAAGGATTCTGAGTTCGCCGTTGACTGTCTTTCTCTTAGACGTACAGTCAACGGCGAACTCAGAAATCCTTCAAAATCGCTCAAAATATCACTTTTACGGCAAAAGGACGACAACACACAACAAATAAGGTAATTTAACGCTTATTTAGCGTTGATCAGGACATACATTTGGCGATACGTCGCTATAATATGAAATTTAGGTAAATCCCATACATTTCCTATAAAATTACAAATGGTCATTGTGTTACACAAACAGATTGTATGGGCTCCCTGTGGTTTCCCCCCTTCGTAGCCTGCGAGCTACGTTTGCTCGTAGGCTACATAAGCTGCAATGGAAAGTTTAAAGGAGTATTTGCTTTCAAAGTACTTTAGTAACTTTGGCTATGTTGTAGCGGCCCTGCACGTCCCAGCTTTAGTAGTATTTGCAGGAGTTACAGGTCAGCTAAGAACAAGCGAACGGCGATCATTTCGCTGCAATGTCCCCGACTGTCGCGACGACTGCCTCACGAAATACGACGAGCAGTACAACTCTCTTCCACTGTATGCTTTTTCTCTTTTATGTTTTGTTCCCTCGCTTGTTGTGTGCATCGCGTACTCCTGGTGCTGTGCGAAATCGCGAGTCGACGAAATAGAAGCTGCCATGAAACCAGACCCGGAAAACCCTCGTCCTAGACCAAGAGTGAAAACTCGCCGAGTATTCTGTTGTTACTTTCTTCATCTTCTTGTACGATTCGTCCTGGGAATTGCGTTCGCGGTGTTGCAGAACAGCGTCTTCTACGCCTCAAATACATTCTATGCATCTGTTTTTCCTTCAGAATTCGCTTGTTACATTTGTGGTTCGACAGCCATATCAAAACCAACTGCAAATTACACAAACTTTAACGTGACAAACATTGATCCATCCGCGATCAACTGTGACAATTCTGTAGGATCTGACAACGCTACTTGGGCGAAAGGAATCTGGGTAGTGAACATTATTTTTGCATTTCTTGTGTTTGGAGAACTGTGTTATCTTTTAGTGGGAGCATTAAAAAGTAACACGTTCACTTTCGACTCCGAATTTTGCCTGAAGCACTTTTTCAACAAGCGTAGAACTCCAGTTACGCTGCGTGACTCCATTATCCGCTTGAGGAGGCGAATTCTATCAGACACGGAATATCTGGAACCATTGATTGCTTCAGGCGGTGAAACCAACGACAGCAAAGCTTTAGATGATTTTTTTGTCGATCTTGTGATTTTCACTGGAAGAGCAGAACACACTTTTGATTACTCGTTCGAAAGACACGAAATATATGACATTTATTTGCAGCCGAAACAAGGATCAGTACCTATAAAGAAGCTTGCAGAACTGTTTTTTCCCAACAAGGATACTAAAGATCCTCGAAAAATTCTTATTGTTGGTCGCCCAGGAATAGGAAAGTCTTCGCTATGTAAGAAATTGTCGCGTGACTGGTGCAAAGATGAACTGTCATTTGCCGACAGCACGAAAACCTTTGAACATTTGTTTTTGTTCCAGTTCAGATGGTTTAATTCTGGGACAGAAGAACAGAAGAAGATTTCCCTTAAACAATTACTGAGTCGTGTATGTCCAGACAATCAAATTGATGATGACATGTTTCAGGACATTCTAGATAGGCCTGAAAGAGTTCTTCTTATATTTGATGGATTGGATGAATTTCAACACCATGACAGCTGTTTGGAGGATGAGCAGGCACAAAGTGGAAATGGTCCAACAGAAGAGATGCACTTTTCAGCACTCTACATAAAATTATTGAAAGGCAAACAACTTTCTGGCGCCACAGTTGTAACTACTTGCAGACCGAATGTAGTACAAAGTGTTGCAAGCCTGACCTTTGACAGGAGAGTCGAAATAATGGGATTTACTCCAGAGAAAGTTCAGGAGTATGTACGCAAATTTTGTGCCAAAAACACACAGGCAATGAACAGAATATGGGTGCACCTCAGCAGCAATTTAGAGTTACTGTCATTATGCTACATTCCTGTGAACAGCTTCATTATCTGTTCTCTTTTGGAAAAGTGGATCACACTTGATGAACAGGAGTCAGAAAGTACATTACCAACAACAACAACAGAAGTCTACACAGGAGCTTTGAGATTGTTCATTTTCAAGCATCACCCAAAATTTAAAGGGAAAACATTGACTAAAGATTACCTCATGGGTAATGCTACCTACTCAGACTCTGTAGAACAGACTTTAAGTCAACTAGGATCATTAGCAAAAGCAGGAATAGAAGCAAGACAACTGATATTTGGATCAACAGAAGTGAAGGGAATGGAAAACTGTGGTTTGCTTAACCGTTTACCAGACAGTGAAGTTTCACCTTATTGTTTTGCAGCACATTTCTGCTTCATTCATTTGACTATCCAGGAGCTGCTTGCTGCCAGAGAAATTGCGAAGATGTCGCCAAGTGACCTCAGCAATTTTATCTTCTTAAATGCTTCAAATCCAAAGTGGCAGTTAGTGATTCAGTTTGTTGCCGGTCTGCTCCGTGGCCAGAAAAATGAAGCAGTAAACAGCTTTGTCAGCCACCTTCACAATGCTTTGACAGCAGTCTGGGGAAAAAACAATCAGACTAAACAGATGGCCTTGCTCATGCTAAAGTGTTTGTATGAGTACAATGATGAAACTATTGTAGAGAAGGCAGCTTCTGAACTGCATAGAAACAGTAAGTTTAATAATAAAATGGATTTGTCTCATTATCTAGTCACATCTGTTGAATGCACAGCAATTGCATATTTTGTAAAACACCTTGTAGAACTCACCCAGTTGGACCTAAGTGGTAACAGTATAACAGACCAAGGTTTATTACCCCTTTGTAAAACACTTGAAAATGAAAATTGTAAACTCACTCAGTTGAACCTTAATGATAACCATATAACAGACCAAGGTTTATTACCCCTTTGTAAAACACTTGAAAATGAAAATTGTAAACTCACTCAGTTGCACCTTCGTTTTAACTGGATAACAGACCAAGGTTTATTACCCCTTTGTAAAACACTTGAAAATGAAAATTGTAAACTCACTCGGTTGGACCTTGGTGGTGGCAGAATAACAGACCAAGGTTTATCACCCCTTTGTAAAACACTTGAAAATGAAAATTGTAAACTCACTCAGTTGGACCTTAGTGCTAACAGTATAACAGACCAAGGTTTATTACCCCTTTGTAAAACACTTAAAAGTGAAAATTGTAAACTCACTCAGTTGAACCTTAGTATGAACAGTATAACAGAACAAGGTTTATTACCCCTTTGTAAAACACTTGAAAATGAAAATTGTAAACTCACTCAGTTGGACCTTCATTCCAACAGTATAACAGACCAAGGTTTATTACCCCTTTGTAAAACACTCGAAAATGAAAATTGTAAACTCACTCAGTTGGACCTTTTTGGTAACAAAATAACAGGCCAAGGTAAAAGGCAAGTGGCACAAATAAATACTCAATATAAAGTTAAATTGCAATTTTAGTAATATTATTATAATGTTTATATTAACCCTTAAAACTCCCAAGAGTGCCAAATATCAAAATTCAAGAAAAATCCCAAATTTCATTTTGTAAAATGTTGAAAAACAAATGGTACCATGCAAAAGTACTGCTGAAGAGGTTTCATTTGAATGGTCACACCATAGGATTTCATCCACAGACTCAAAAGTTAGAACAAATGGTACTATGCAAAAGTACTGCTGAAGAGATTTCATTTGAATGGTCACACCATAGGATTTCATCCACAGACTCAAAAGTTAGAACAAATGGTACCATGCAAACGTACTGATGAAGATATGTTTCATTTGAATGGTCACACCATAGGATTTCATTGGCAGACTCAAAAGTTAGAACAACACTACATGTCTCCATAATTGGCTCTGGGAGTGAAAGGGTTAAATGATTTATTTTATCATGTTTTTTCTAATAGCTGTGCATGACACAGGCCATTTGCGGTTAAAAAAATGTTTTATGTTAGTCAAGAGTGGTTTCATATAACCTGTGAAATAGAAATTAGATGCAAATTCCATTTTTTTATTTTCTTTACTTTTAACTATTCACCAGTAACTGTTGATTTTTGTAACAGATTTTGTGAAATCAGTCTGTGCATTCTTTTTTGAATTGACATTTTGTCCAGTTAACTTTATGATATGAACATGTAAATATTTGTTACTGGGGTAGTGTTAACCTATCCTTTAGCTAACATCATTGTTCTTTTTTAGTATTTGGCAAAGAGAGATTTGTTGTTTTCCAACATTTGAACTCGACAAATCAAGGATATGAATGATAGCACTAGAATTCTTTGTTCTCACTCATCAGACTTCATTGTTCTTTTTTAGTATTTGGCAAAGAGAGATTTGTTGTTTCTCAAGATGTGAACTCAAATCAAGGATGTGTATGATAGCACTAGAATTCTTTGTTATCGTTCATCAGACTTAAAGGGCATGTGGTTTTTTTTGCGACATATATTCTGTCCATTCCAAAACAGAACTCCTCTAAATATTGCACCTATTCCTCTCGTAAAATATGGCAAGAAGTCGCTACCTTGACTATGTGTACCTGGAAAAAAATTTTGTGCGAGTGTTAACAAAATAGTTTTAGTAGTGTATTCTGATTTTAGAATTACCATAATATGTCTAAAAAACACCCCAAATCTTGGTCACGTAATTTCGAGAGGTACCACAGTCCCCACTTCATATAAGGCAGACTTATTGTTTGCGTTATTGTCAATTAAGTATTCATTAGAGCAGTTTTCAATTGAGTGTCTAAAGTAATTACATAATTGCTTTGGTTTTGCATTGCTACGCTTTGTGATTGGCTAAAAAATGTCGCGTCACTTTCTCGGCCAATCAGAACTAAAACCAAAACCAATCGTGGCTCGCACGCGTTTTCCCCGATTGGCGCCGCCAACATGTAATTGCTTCGAGCTCTGATTGGTTCATTGGTTTGTTTACGACTGCTGTGATTGGTCAGAGTAATTACTTTGGTTTTGGTTTTACGACACTCAATTGAAAACTGCTCTATCACCAGCATTTTCAGTGAACAATGTTCAGGAAAAAATATTTTGTAGCAGGATGCATATAAAATAGTAACTCAGTTTTTGCAAGTTCAGTGAACTTGTTTAGTAAATTTGTAGCTCTAAAATGTTATTAAGATTTTTTACTACAATAAAACAACTATTATTTTACTATGTTGTTTAGTTTAATGAGAAAACTTAAAATATCTTGCTCTGATTATTCCTGGGTTTTAAGTGACTGGTCTTTGTTGCAAACGAATCAACCACTGGTTAAAGGTGGCAGATGAATTGATTTGCCAGTGAGGCTGATTAATGTCTGGTCAAATTTGAAATGATATTTTTTTGGAAACAGGCCTGCCCTGCTGCATTGAATGGCAAACATGGCATTGCTTCTGATAGTAATATTTTTCTTGGAAACTTTTCCATTTCCCTGAAGCTACATGTACTTTGAAACTTATATAGCGACAGCCCTGGATAAAATATGAGTGACAGATCTGTATGGATATTTGTTTGTACCAGTGGGAATAAGGGGGTACTTCCCAAAAAGGTGTTTGGGGGTGTGTTACTGGGCCATAAAACCCCCTAGTTGACAAAACACCCATACGTAGTTTGTGGGCTAAAAACTATATAGCACCAGTTGATACAAGCTATAGCTTCCAAAATATGTCTCTGGAAGCTTTAAGAATGCATGCCTCTAGCTGTCTGCCTTTTACATTAAGTAACAATGCGTATAAGAACTAGGCAATCCTCTATTGTTCTGCGGCATTTCGCTTTCCCCGCATACGATTGTTTAGATTTTCTTTCTGAGAATGCATCAACCTTTATATGGATAACACGTTTTTGAAATAAAATGTACTGAAACTTTATTTAAAAGCGTTATTTCTTTTGTTACAAGATTTGATCCAATCATGAGACTCCAAAACAATGGCCAAGAAAGGCTTCTAATTTTACATGTTTCCCAAATAAAAATTTTGCTGCAATAAAACTCAGAATAGTTTTCACTAAAAGGGAATCAATAAGTAAATTAGAGGGTCTTAGAGAGAAATAAATGCGCTACCTGATGAAGTGATAGTAGATTTTCATGTTTTAGCCAATGAGGTGGACCGTTTCAACAATATTAATTACCATTAACACCTTTCTGCATTTCTTGCCGTTGGGTTGCGTAGTTCTTACTAGGACCATTACTTAAGTTTTAGCTCCAGACAAACAACTGAAGTATGGGTGTGACCAGGCGAGAACTTATGTCCTCCTTGTAGAGGTGTATGCTTAAAAGGGGTGTCCATTGAGTGAGTTGGCTGTATTTTGACAGCCTTGTCCAGGCGAGTTTCTCCAGACCACCATAAATAATTATAAACACGGAAGGTCTTGGGTAGGCCTTGGCCCATTGTGCTCCTGAAAGTGGCATATTATGCTGCTTGCACTGCTCCAATTTTGTCGAATTATGCCACAAATTATGCCAAAGTTCACAAATCATGCTCCTAGATTCCAAAATTACGCTCATAAAATGACACCGTTTCTGTGTATATAATACCACGCAGCTCTTAACAACCTCTAATTTCATTGGACCTGGGTATCACACAGCTCTTTTGTTTTCAGGGCTAGGGTCCATTGTTGTGTTGTTTGTTCTATTGTTTTCTCAGCAAATCAGAGAAGACCTTGTAAGAGCCGCGTACTTATATAACAGCGAAAAGATAATTCAGAAATAAATAATTACAATGTTTAGCACGATAGTCTGTCCGCGCGCGGAAAGAGAAAGAGGTCTAGTAACTAGGCAAGTCAAACTTCCCAGATCTACTGAATAAGTAAACAAACAGAACTTGCAACTATTCTAATTTCGTGTAGCAAAGGCACTAAAAATGTAAGAATGAAATTTTTAGCTTTAATGCTTCAAAAAGTGCGAAAATCGTATAATTATGTTAGAGCTGTACTGTTTTTAAAAATTAAGCTCGGGCGCTCAAATTATACCACAGGTGAACCAAGCACAATATGCGAGTAGGGATACTGGGTACTAGAATTGAGCTTTGTTTAGCTTTGTTTTGCTTTGCAACATTTGCGAAAATTTCTGCATGAAATTTATAACTTTTCTCTCAAAAAGTACAAATGAAGTTTGAAATAAAGTGTTAACATGTAACCTGGTGTATTTGTTTGTTCATTGGGTCCCTCCATGGCCTGTATTTGAGTATTTCTTCCATGCGCTACATCATGTATAAATATTTATACATGATGTAGCGCATGGAAGAAAATACTCAAATACAGGCCATGGAGGGACCCAATGAACAAACAAATACACCAGGTTACATGTTAACACTTTATTTCAAACTTCATTTGTACTTTTTGAGAGAAAAGTTATAAATTTCATGCAGAAATTTTCGCAAATGTTGCAAAACAAAGCTAAACAAAGCTCAATTCTAGTACCCAGTTTCCCTACTCGCATATTGTGCTTGGTTCACCTGTGATTATACCACAAATTCTGCTAGCACAATGGGCCAAGGCCTATAGTCTTGGGAACAAGGTTGCAAGAGCGAGAGACTGTTGAAGAGGAAACAGTATATATTTTTGTATATTGATGACGATTACGTTTATTATTACTGTTATAGTTTCTGACTCATAAGTTACAATTTTTAATTTAGTAAAATTCACATCAAAATCCGTATAATTTTGGTTAGTATGACGCTCATGGCAACAAGGTCAGCGAGCTTGGGGTTCCTGTGCTCCACACACAGCTTGCGTGCAGATGTCAGACGTCGGAGAACAGAGAGTTCTCTTGAGCCAAGAAAACAATTCATTCATTCCTCCTTTTATATAACAGTGATTGGCCTGATTGCCATACCTTCTAGTGGTTAAAATTCTTTTTTTTTTTCGGAGGGAAGGTCGACTTTCGCGCGTTCGCGCTCTCCCGCTCCGAAAAAAAGAGCGCCTTAGGTAAACATTAATATGCTCCATACGGACAAAATGACAAAATAGACTGGTACCGCGCGTATTAGGGGTTCCTTTCAAAATTTCCGACAATCACCGCAGTCATGTAGAGTAGTCAATTCCCCCCCCCCCCCCCCCCCACACACAACCCCACAACGCCGTCCGGGGGTTGCGATGACCACGGTCCAAAAAAAACAGTGTGGGCCTGAGAACGAAATTAGCAAGAATTGTCAAAACATGGCGGTGTTTCACAAAGATCCTTGTGGAGTTATCTGCCTTTTAATGACTTATGCTGCGGTCTTGTATGCTGATTATTGCCTTGTTCAACACGTCATTATTCCCACGCTCACAGAAAGGTGAGTTATTCTGAATTGACTGCTTCGAGAAGAGTATAATTCGATGATCTTTTGTCAAACTTCGGTCTAGCATCTTGATCATTAATTAAGTTTGTCATTTCTTAAATACGCAGTGTATATCTTTTGCAGAAATACCCTAGGTACATTTATCCATCTTGAACTTACTGTTTTTGTGAATGTTGATACATTGCTTTGAACAGAAAATCTACAAACACGATTAAATTTTTATTCCTGTTTTAGCTTTTTAAAATTAAAGTTTTAGTTAATCTTTCAGCTTAATTGTTTTGCAACTAATTTGTAGTTCACATGCCAAAAATGGACAAATCTGCGCGAGAAAAATAAAAAACGACCTCAAAAGCAACATAGGCTGGATATGCCCTGAGCCCTTCAATTAATACACTATTGTTAGCTATAAAATAATAATGTGATTTATCAAAAATAATGTAATGTTTTGTTAACAGCCTTTTGGCTGAAAATGTGGGCCATTATTGTGATCAAATTTCCTACCATATGTAGGGTGATAACCACAAGTCAATGAAAGCATGATCTTTCATACAATGCATTAATTTGGTATTAATGTTGTATATGAGTGATCAAATGTAGATGTTGTGGTTCAAAATTTTCTTTGGTTTGAAACATTTCGGACCAGTTTTTTTTCCTTTGTCTTGGATTCATTACCATAATCTGTGAGACATAAGGAAACAAAAATCAATGAAACTAGTTTGAAAATTTTTAAGGTAAAGTTGCGCTCAAGCCACAATGGCCCATACGGCCGGAGCTTAACCCGGTTTCTGTAGCATGAAGCAACTAGGAATATTGCTACTCCCCCCTGAATGGGATGCTAGTCCATCGCAGGGTTACCCCCCAGCATTTTATCGCCGGTACCCATTTGTACACCTGGGTGGAGAGAGACAGTGTGGAGTAAAGTTTCTTGTCTAAGGAAACAACACGACGGCAGAGACCAGGCTTCGAACCACCGACCTTCAGGTTGAAAGTCTGACGCGCTAACCACTAGATCACCGTGCCGCCCACGAAACAACGAAACCAAATTAAAATTTAAACCACAACATGGACATATCCTCTCAAAACAAACATTTTAGACTAGTATCAAGTGTTCATTTTATTATGAGAATAATAATGATAAAATCTGCTGATTCTTCTGGTTTCTTGAACCATAATTTATCATTAAATTTGTTCTGTGGTGGTCTTCAGTTGGTAGATCATAACCAGGGGTGTTTGGCAAGAAAAGTCTTAGCAGGCTCCTTAACAAGCCCAACCGGTTTTTCTGGCTTGTGCACCTTCAAAATTACCCCAAGTCTTTGTTTTCTAGTGAAATTTCAGCTGGTGATAAGTTTTCTTTCAGCTGGTGAAATAAGCCGGCAGCCAGCTCTTAGCTACATCCCTGCATAACAGTATTCTTTTTTGTGTTCTATCTACTTGCAGTATCTGGGGTAGCCTACATGTTTGCATATTTAATGTGATCATACTTCTTCTCGCAATTTCTCATGCAAGAGCATCGTTTTCTGATCCAGGTGAGCTCCAGTAGTTGAATTGTGATCCTGTTGTTTTAGAAAATATCCAATCCTCCCAGAGTGGATATTTTGGTTCAGCTATATGTGCATACCTTCCTTTAAAAACTTTGGTTTTTTGAGATTCCCGATCCCCCCCCCCCCACCCCACTCCCACCTCTCTGTAAAATTCAATTAAGCTACATGTGCATACCTTCCTTTTAGGCTTTAAAATCTTTGGCTTTTGAGTCCCCCCCCCCCCCCCCCCCAAATCAGGATTTCCAATAACCCTTCACATGTGCGGGGGTGGTATGGATTTTTTCTGGAACCACACAATTCACTTAGAAATGAATGTACTTTCACTTTAACTCCTTCACTGCCAGAGTCAATAGGGAGCTTAAGCAAAGGATGACAGCTGGATTGTCCAGGAGCTGAATTTGTAGGGATGGCTTTTGAGTTCAAATAGAGAAAGAAAAAAATTAATGGTCATGTGTTCACATTCTCCACAAACCTATAATCTGATCATTTGATGTTGTTGTTATTTTTGCAGGGAAAGAAGAGAAATGTACCAAAATGTAAAATGCATGTGCAGAAGCTGCCATTGTTTTTGCTCATTGAACCAATTGTTTGGTTCAATTGTTTGGTACCATTCTTGCTGTCATCACTTTAATGTTTGCTTAAGGATGTTTGCTCTAATTGTTTATGCGCATCCTTACTGCGCACGCAATTCATGTCGCAACGCCATGCTACATCATGCACGAGCGCGCGTGCAAGAGAAGAAGTCTAAGCACATAAAGGGCTGATAGCCGTTGTGTTAACTTTGCTTAGATTTAACTCGCTTGGATGGTCGGTGACCCCCAATTTTTTTTTCATAGATAATTTTCTTTGTCAATTTTCGACAGATTGTGAAAAAGAGAGCAAAAAATCAATGTAGGAAGTTTAAATTTTTTCCATTTTTTTACCCGCGCGCTATCAAATCCTGCCAACTTGCGGCTGTCAGAGTTTGCAAATGCTGTCGTTTAAAGATGAAATTTACTTCAAGGAACGTCACCAGTTGAATGAATTTGCTGAACAGACCTACTCGCATAAAATTTGGGAAAGAAAGTTGCATTTTAGGGATTCATTTGCAATAATTTTAGACTAACATACAGTGGGGTCACATCCCGTAAGGAAGACCAATTTTTTAAAATAAGGGTCGCCTTTCAGATAGCTTATTTCAGAGACGAAGTCGGTGACCCCCTCATTTTTTTGCATTTCTGACACGAGTACATGTAACTCATAACCTAGCTGTAGCAAAAGTTTTATAAAAAAATCAATGTTAGAAGATTTTCGCGCGAACGTCCTTAAGTTCCCTTGTAATATATGGAGACGTGTAATGTAGTTCTAACTTTTGAGTCTGTCAAAGAAATCCTGTGGTGTGACCATTCAAATGAAACCTCTTCAGCAGTACTTTTGCATGGTACCATTTGTTCTAACTTTTGAGTCTGTTGATGAAATCCTATGGTGTGACAATTTAAATGAAACCTCTTCAGCAGTACTTTTGCATGGTACTATTTATTTTGTTTTTCAATATTTTACAAAATGAACTTTGGGATTTTTCTTGAATTTCAATTTTTGGCACTGGTGGGAGTTAAAGAATTAAGTAACTAGGGCTAAACAATTCACTCCAGCCTTTTGTTTCTTACTTAGGTGTTGTAGCTCGTCCCTCCACAAGTCTGGACTTCTCTGAAATAAATAAAGCAAAAAATATACAAACCCAGGTATGGTAAGTGTGTGATCACAGGAAATACTCACACTCCCCCTTGGAATGTCATTGAAAATTTCAAGGAGGAGGAGGTCTGTAAACCCAGTCTTTTTATAGTGCAGTGCTACATTGATCATAATTTTGCCTTCCCCTTTCTCTTAAGTTTTGGAAAGTAGAAGTGTGCAATACTTCCCATGCCAAAACAAACATACAGCTTCAGCTTGCTGCCATTTTTTGATTCAAATGGCCAAAACAATAGACCAATATCACGCTAGCATGGCCCAAAAAATTTGTGACCCTCCACAGGAAAACAGTGAATAAGGTGAACGCACGCACACGGCACGGTACTAACACGTTCGCACGCTTCTGACACAACACGCTTATCGTGCGATATGCAAACTGAAACAATTGATTTCAAGTAACGTGCTTGTGGCCTTTGTCTGCAGTTTATTAACACGGTTCGACACACTAGAGCTTTGTATTTTAACACGGTAGATTGACACGGTTATTTCTTTGTTTCTTAACACGCTAGTCGTGACACGGTAGATTTATTTTTCATGTTACTTACCAGACTACATCACCGGTTTGGCAGATAAATGAATAACTTAAAAAAGTGAGTCTTGTTTCTCTAACAGAGGTGCAAGAGCGCCTCCGATCGAAGAATACTTGAAATGAAACTTGTTCTTGAATACGCATCTAGCACATATTAAACGCACGAACGTGAGCGTTGTGGTCATAAACTGTAAAATTGAACCTCAAATTGTCAAAATACCTGTGTTAAAAAGTGCTGGCTATGTTTGTCGGACATTTCGAAGCTTTTCGCAATGAAGGAACACCAAAGACGAACGAAAGAAGCCAAAAAAATAGAGTTTGTAGTGAAAACAAGCGACCGTCTTGGTTAACCTTAGTAACCAGGCTAATAAAACATATGAGCTTAAGAAATTTCCACGTGACACGCGCCACGGTAAACAAAATGGCGTCTGTCGAAATTCGCTAAATGCGATGGCTAAATAATACAATCACAGTATTCGTTCTAACAAATTCCAAACAATAACAGCATTTGGTAAAGTTTTAGTTTACGAGGAAAAATCGACTGTAAAATAGCTTTATTTTGAACAAATGAAACGATCTGTTTCCTTTGCGGTACGCATCCCGCATACAAACTCGAATACTAACTTCGAACTCTAACTGAAATTCGAATTTCGCAGTGTTTATGACAGATAGATACAATATTCTTAGCCTCAGAAGAACTGTTTAAGTCGAACACTTTTGCGCCCTTTTCCAAACTTACTGTTATCAGCTGAGTACTTCGCGGGAGTAAGAAATACTAGGGCCAGATGCACGGACATGGCACATTATGGAAACCAGGCTAAAACTCTATCTCCCTTCTTGAACCGAGTGCAATCGAAGTTGACACGGTCATCGTGTTAATACGTGCAAAATTGCACGCAAAGATCTTAACACGCTCCTTTGTCTTTAGCGTGCAACGGAAAACAATGAGTTTGACGCTAATGAGGAAAGTGACTTACACGCAGCTATCGTGTTAAGGCACGCTTCTTTTGTTTTAACGTGCGAGCGTGCCGTGTGCGTGCGTTCACCTTATTCACTGTTTTCCCGTGGAGGGTCACAATATATTTAGTTTATTGGGTAAAAGCGCCCAGCATCAAATTCAGCATATCGATATTGGTAAAACCACAAAGTTTTGTAAAGATTGCTAGCAAACTGACGAAGATATGAAATTTTGAAACTGAGCATTTTTACAAAGAAATGTATGGTGGACGGGCATAGATTGCCCGTCCAGCCTCATTTTCATGTTTTTCCCATACATTTCTTTGTAAAAATTAGGCCAGAGTACTAAGTTTCAAAAGTTCATATTTCCGTCAGTGTACGAGCAATCTTTACGAAACTTTACAGTTTTACTAATAATTATTATTGATGTGCTGAATTTGATACTGGACTCTTTTTCCCATTAAATTAAATATATTTTCATGCCATGCTAATAGCATGATATTGGTCTATAACACCATCTAATCAACACAAAAAGGGCTGCTGTATGGGAGCTGCTTTATTGCATGGAAAGGCTGTATGATCTATCGCACATAGGCAAGGCCTTTTTTTAGTGGTTCTAAGGCCTGCTTTACAGCGAATATGTTTACTATTTTAATTTTGTTCTTCCAGTGGAGCCTCAATAACAATAGTCCCAATGAACTTGCAAAATAAGAAACTGAACATTTTTGGTAGTTGTAGTAAATGACACCCTCATCAAAATGGCTTATTTAGAACAAATTCCTGATTTTATTTGAAAGCTTTAAATCATGAATTTTTCAGGATTTTTTTAGTGAAATTTTTTTTATTTTATTCCTTTAAATGAACTTTTTAGGATGAAAATGAGTGGACAATCTGTGCTAAATGTGAAGCTTATCGCCCTCCAAGGGCCCATCACTGTCGGTATGTCAAATTTTCCAATGCAAGTACATGTACATGTACATGTACATTTTTAACTCCACTTGAAATGTGCCAATCAAACTGGACCTTTGACATCCCCACCCGGCACCCCTGTTCATTCCTCCTCCCCCCCCCCCCCCCAGGGCAACCCCAGGCATTTGATCGATTTTAATGAAGAGGTAGGCGGGAATTTGACATTAGAGAAGAGGGTCTCCAGGGGGATTTGAACAAGTCACTTTAATTTCATGTTTTGTGTTGAGTGGTTTTCCTGATTGAAATAAGACAAGACAAGACAAGACAAGACAAGACAAGACATTTATTGTTGTAATTGAAGGGCTCCCTGCAAGAATGTCCTAAGTGCGTTTTTGGTAACTTTCACTAAAATTGTATGTTTTAGGCCTTTAAAAGCACAGTTTTGTCAAATTAATGATTTATTATTGTTAAGGTACTTAAAACAGCTCCAAAATGGGGAAGAAAATCCACATCTTTGAGAAAATGTTTTGGGCCCCTATGAGACCCTATGGCCCCCAGGACACCGTATGTATATTTTCAAAAATAAAAATTATTCTGTTCGAAGATAGAAGATTTGTTGACCTGGTTTAAATCCTTTCAGTCATAGCGGAGCACTTGCCAGGCCGAAGGCCTGGCTGCGCAGCTCCATACTCATAGAACCTACGCCGTGATTTTTCATGGTCATGGCTAGCGGAATGTTTCGCGGGCGCGTGTCCGTCCGTCGCCCGCCCGCCGTGTTGGAACAACATCCGGGATCTTGAAAGCAAGGCTTTGTTTTTCGCGCGGCCACACAGCCGTGAGCTCGGTAAACACTTTAGTTGTTTTCTTGTGCCTAGCGGAGAATTAAACTCGTTATTTTCCTGCATTTTTTCGCGGTTTGCTACTCAAGACAGGGATACTAATTAAGGTATACTCAGAAGCCGCTTTAGTGGAAAAAGACGAGCTTTCAGGGATAAAATCTTGCTTCGGGGAACTTCATGTATTACATTTTTATCAATGCGGGAGATGATTTCAGAACCAGAAGCGGAGATTTGAATTTCCAAGCAAGCGAGGAACTTAAAGGTAAAACAGATTACAGTTTTCGATGAGAATTTATGTTGATATCAATCTGTGAGTGACTTGTTATTAGTGTTATTGTTAGCTTTGGCGAATTGATTTTAAAACGTGCCTATCTCTTGAATTTCATCGAAGAAAGCTTGAACTCGATGAGCTATAATTACATGGTACGCGTTTTGCTTTTAAACGTAAACTAATGGAGATTTGAATAAATTTTTTCGAAAGAAGATTGTGTTGTCCATTTTTATGTTTTTTTTTCATTCATTAGATAGATTGAAAAGCGATTTTATGTAAACAAAACAAGACTTGATTTTATAGTACAGTTCTATCTTCACTCGCATCGCCTTATGCAAATATGTTTGTGTATTTTTGCAATTTTTGATTTTCAAATCAGTTTCTCGGGCAATTTTTGACAAACATAAACTGTATTTTATTCGGAAACTAGTGGTACTATTTATTCTAGACAGAGAAAAGTTGTTTTTGTGAACTTTTGTACGGTCTATAAAAATGAAGATTGTGTTGTCCATTTTTATGTGTTTGTTCATTCATTAGATAGATTGAAAAGCGATTTTATGTAAACAAAACAAGACTTGATTTTATAGTACAGTTCTATCTTCACTCGCATCGCCTTATGCAAATATGTTTGTGTATTTTTGCAATTTTTGATTTTCAAATCAGTTTCTCGGGCAATTTTTGACAAACATAAACTGTATTTTATTCGGAAACTAGTGGTACTATTTATTCTAGACAGAGAAAAGTTGTTTTTGTGAACTTTTGTACGGTCTATAAAAATGTACTGTGCAGACGGTCGCGTAATACTGTTTTTGAGAATTGCTAAAATTGAAAATAGCCCCTTCGTCAATCTTAATTCTTGTGCTTCCAACCTTTCACCTTAGTTAAGTTTCACCTTAGTTAAGCTTGTTCGAAGTGCGACGCTGTTAGGCTTGGGCTATCTATATATATTATTTACATGATCCAGTCATAATTTTGGCAAGTGAGTCCCTTTTGAGGCCAAAAATCCAAGATTTCATTGAAAATTTTCCAAAACCGCACTTAGGACGTTATTGCAGAGAGCCCTTCATTTGTTTTGCATTATTTTACAAATTTAAATTCAATGGATTTTTCTTGATTTTTTGTTTTTGGCATTGTTGGGTGTTAAAGGGTTAAGTGAAAGTGTGTGGCTCGTGTCTTGCATTTGAAGACCATGAAATGCTTGGAGTGACAAATGGTGGGGCTCATCAATAACATTTCGGTCCTGGAGCTATATTTTAAAATCAATATTTATAGAATGATGGTGATATTGTTGGTTGAAATAAAAATTCAGGTTAAAATGATTTCAACCTAGCTTGATTTTGAATTACCTTTGTTTCTGATTTATGATAATGAATCAAAGACAAAAGAAATTCAAAATCAAACTGAGTTGAAATCATTTTAACATGAATTTCATTTAAACCCACAACAGTGACATTTATTTTTTGCCTGCAAACCAGCCCAAATTGTTTTGTCATCTTAGAATTTTATTACTTAACTTTCAAGACTAACAAGATTTGAATGTATATTTACTTTATATTTTGGCTAAATGATGCAAGGAAACTGTATTTTAGTGGAGCAGTTTTGTCTAGATCAACTGTGATGCTGCCTCTTTAGCACAAGTTTTTAATGCATATTTTTGCAATTTCAGGACATGCGGAAGATGTGTAAGAAAAATGGATCACCACTGCCCTTGGTTTGTACTGCATTGTATAAATTTGTAATAGTAATTGGACTGAGTGGAGTACAATTCAGGGAGTAATCGGGCGAGTAATTTCAAATCGGCCGAGCGCGTAGGACGATTTGAAATTACGAGTACGATTACCCCTGAATTGTACGACACGAAGTTCAATTACTAATTAATCAAATCAATAACAAAATTCGAGATTAAAAAGTCCATGTGGAGATTTTTGTACTCAAAACGTCAAGGTTATTTTCTATCAGTTTGAAAGCAGGAAGAAACAGCGAGGAAAAAAAACATTTAAGTGCACCTGATTGACGCGCGCGCAACATAGGTGTCCAATTACAGCTATCCAATTACATAAAGTTGTAATTGGATAGGTGTAATTGGACACCCACGTGGCCGCATGCCAATTACGTAAGAAATAGGCATGCGGATGACCAACCACAATCGAGAATTTTGTTATTGATACGATTAACTTTGTTATATAGCTGGAATTTTTCTCAATACAGCGCATGCATTCATTGGTTGATTCATGGTCACATGACTCAATACAGCACACGCATTCATTGGTTGATTCATGGTCACATGACATCTAACATACAAATTCCCATCAAACGTCCATGAGTGGGCAACATTTGTGAAAGCAGGCAACATTTTTTATGCCAGAGGGTAACAGTGCACTGTTGTGTGCTTGCACATGTGATCAGGACAATGACAAAAGGTGGCATGATTATAATGTGATTGATGTTTACCTCGAGTGCTCCGCCTGTTTTCAAACTGTCTTGTGTTGTTATATAACAAATTACCTATTGACTGATCCCTTGGGAAACAGTGAATATTGTTTCTCGTGAATCTCGATGTTTCTCGAGATTCACATTAAACAAAATTGACTGTTTCCCAAGGGACCAGTCATTAAGTGTTATAATCCTACAGAAAACAGAATTGCAAGGTGATGTGAGCGGGGCCGGAATGGGTTGACATGAGGCGGTCGGGAAAAAGCCATCCGGCCCCGCCCAAGTCCAAGCGATCTTGCACTGCATGACTATTCTTGTACTTTCTTGTCATATTATAAAATACTTATTGACTGAGTTAGGTCTGGCCGGATGGGAAAATATTTGGCTCTCGGTCATGGCACACGGACCTCCCTGCGCTTAGTGCATATGCCATAATCTCAAGCCAAAACATTTCTGTCTGGCCCTCCTACTCAGTCAATAAGTGCATATTACTCCAGCCAGGTTAACTCTTTAAGCCCCAAATTGATCTGCATCAAATGTCTCCTTGTAATATCAATGCTTAGTGTATCAGAGAGGTAAATGATCACCCAAGACAAATTCTCTTGATATTTTACCAACTTCTCTGCACTACTTCAATAAGAAATATATGGAGACAAGAAAGGAGAATCTTTACTTTGATATTGGCTTTAAAGGGTTAAAAGGCATCCTGGAAATAATTGAAAATGCTGGAATTTTGTTCTTGCACTTTCTAACAGTGGGTAGTCCGTGAGAGTAGGGAGTACCATATTTCCTTGATTAATAGCCGTCCCTTGATTAATTACCCTATGGAATACCTTATTACATGAAATTTTCATGACACGTTAATTTCGCGATTTAAAAAAAAATCGCGAAATTTAAGTGATGCGAAAATTAAATGTCGCGAACATAACATGACGCGAAAATTAAGTGACACATTATGTCAATAATTAAAAAAACGACTTTAATACCATTACACACGTTTATAACAATTATTTTGAACTATTCTGTGGTAATGTTCTGGACTTCCTTCAAGCATGAACTACAAACCGTGCCTTGTATACACTGTGAGAACATCTTTCTTGTTACTGTTTACATAATCAGTTGCGTTTCTGTTTATTTGGACATTGTTGATTAAGTTGTTTGATCAAATTCAGGGACATGTTAAATAACATTGACAAAGAAATAGTGTATCTCACTCAAAAACGCGAAATTAAAGTGAGTCAAAATGCAAAATTCTCGCAAAATCGCAAAATTAAGGTGTCGCGAAATATGCAAACCTCAAAATCGCGAAATTGATGTGTCACGAAAATTTCATGTAATAACTAGGTAATTGCCTCCCATTGGTGGAAATATTTGAAATAATAACCCAATTTCGATATATTAAAATTCATCTTCAAACAAAAGACATCACTACGAGGCTTAGGGGAATGAACCATATACAGCTGTTTCGAGAAAGGTTGTCGGAAAAAAGCGTAAAAGTGCACGCGACAATCCCGAAAGGTATTGTGGGTAGTTTTACGTGACTTCGGCATTTCAGGGAAATCTGAGAAAATGGCACAAGACGCCATGGACGTATGTTTGCGAGTGTTAAGAGAAAGCAACAAAAGTAGATTCGACAGCTACAGTGTCAGGAACGTGCCTTGCTTTGAAACCGTTATTCAATTGAAGCAATACTTTTTGCAAAATTGTAAAGTGGAAATTTTTCCAGCAACCGACACAACTTTCCAGATCGGCTACTACGTCGAAGAAAAAAAAGAAATTCTCTATATCGTCCCGAAATCCAGCTCGCAGAGTTGTTTTCTTTGGTTAAAAACGGGAAGATAACAATGTGGGTAGATCCACATAAAGATGTTCTAAGGAGTTCTTTGGATAAAAAGAGAAAAAAAAAGAGAAAAGGTAAGGAACACTATAAGCCATGTTTTGCACGTTTTGTTGCACCTGAAATTCGATATTTTTCAAATGTTTAACTACAATGATTATGATTATTACTACTCTCAATATGGTAATCCCAATGCATGTTACGAGGACGGAGAGGGAGAAGACAGCTACGAGTCTTGCTTAGCACGGCTAAAAGGGAAGCATGACTTTCCTGAGTTTAAATTACGCTGCTGGGCGCAGATGGTGGTAAGGAAATTTTAAATGACGGGAGTAATTTTCACCTTTATTGGTTAGATTTCATATCCACCATCGAGCTATATTTTCTATAAGATTGTTTACTTCTTATTTTCTAAACTGAATTTTCAATCAAGTGTTGTTTGACAAATGTTTACAAAAATTAGCATAAAACGCATGCTTTGCACGTTCTTGAGACTGAAATAGACTGGACTGCCTGAAGCAGCTTCCATAATCACGAACTCCAGTTGTGGATGCATGGCAAAACTGTTTAACGATTTTACTTCGCCAGTATTCAGGCATTTGAAATATAGCGCTCCACAGTTCTTGGCGATATGCATAAAGTAGCCGCTACTTCATCTACGCTATATCCTAAAAACTCATTTATCCATATGGGCCGCCATATAAGATCATCACTGCACGGACGAGGCATCCCGGGTCTGATATACTTATTTGACTCATTAAAATTCATTGATAATATCCCAGATTACCTTTCAGGATTGTCGCGTGCACTTTTTCGCTTTTTTCCGACAACCTTTCTCGAAACAGCTGTAAATCCCTTCTAATATTCCCCTAAGCCTCGTAGTGATGTCTTTTGTTTCAAGTTGAATTTTAATATATCAAAATTGGGCTATTTGGCTCCCTCAATTAATCACCCCCATCAGTACGTACAGTTACATGAATTTCTCATTGTCTGTCTGTTTGTTCAGTGAAGGTTTGTTTTTGTTTCTTCCAGGATCAACAACTGTGTAGGCGAAGCCAATCAGAAGTATTTTGTTTTGTTTCTATTTTATACAGGTCAGTTTGCTTTAATTTACTAATCTGTATTGGTATTCACAGCTGAGTAAACACAGTTATGGCAGCCCTCTGAGACAAAGTCTCCCCACCGCAACCCCCCTGGGTACTCCCATATAGTATATGTAGCTACTTGGGTATATGTATGTGTGGTCTAAAGAATATTTCTGGTTGTAGAGCCATTCTGGTCAAGTATACGGATATTTTACGGTTAAAATTTGAGAAGTTGCTTTATACTTTGAATGGAAAATTAGCAGAAGAACTCAAACTAAACCCCTTTGGGAACTCAAGCTAATAAGATGAGGGGTGGGGGCAAGGGGGGTCTTGTCACAAATGCATGAAGCATAAAGTTCGAAAAATAATGACCCCCCCCCCCCCGAAAGTAGAGACCCTCCAATTAAGTAGCTATAAAATTTGACAGTTGTTAGTAATTTCCAAAAGAACAGTGCAGCGACCCCTCAAGTAAAGAAAGTAAAGAAACAAAAGCAGAAACCTGCGGAAAGATTGCAGGAGAACTCCCAATAGTTCTCATATGAAGATCCCTTTAGAGATGTCTTTTGTACATGTAGCTAAGGCTCCAAAGCGCAGACTTATCTGTTCCAAGATTCCTAATAATTAGCTGTAAAGAAATAACATTAATGTTTTCACGTCTCGATTCTGCAAAGGTGAATCAATCCATATAAATTACACTTTTTGCTACCTTAAATTAGAGACCGTGTGAAAGCAATGACTCCCTGTAAGTACAAACTGTAGTGTTAGTAAAAGACTGCTTAATCCAAAGGTAACAAGGATGGTTACTTACAGAACTTTACAGTAATTTTTGCATTTCAAGAATCACAATATATAATCTTGCCAAAATTATTTTTTTATTAACCTATGATCATAACTTGCAGGATTTTCTTCAATAAGTCATGATTCATGGGGTGCAAAAATAGCAAATCACAAATCACGAAAATAACCCTTGCCCACACTTGTAGATTCCACAGGTAGATGTTTTGCTGCCAAAAACACAATTTAATGCTGATTCGGCAGGGGTAATTTGCCGAATGTCGCATGCTGAACGCCGAACGCCGAACGCCGATTGTCTGTCAGTGGTTTATCTTGTGAAACATGTGCTTTACCATGGCGGAGAAAATTGTTGTTTCGAGCAGGTATAAAGTCTTGTACTACCCATAAAACAACATTTAACCTGTTATTCTAGTAACCTCGCATATATGATCGAACTGGTAAAAAATGTAAAAAACAGTACATAGGGGAAACCAAACACACGATTCATGAACGGTTCACGAACACAGAACACAGACAAGACAAGGGACAAACAACCCACATCACGCCAACTCCACAGCAGCGGTACCTACACATTTCAACTTACCAGGTCACTCTTCAGCGGACACGAGACTCATCCCACCTGAACTGCAGCCTACCATCAATGCTTCCCGTCGAAAAGTACACGAGGCTTTTTGAATTTATAGAGGGAACACTTTATCACCAGAAGGCATTAACCGAAGGAATGAACGCTGAACTCATACACTATATATTATTTTTATCTTATGTTTACAAGTGCGCTATCTACATGTCATGTATTAGCCAATCATTTATAACCATGTATTTTTCAAATTTTAGGAGCCATTACAATATTTTCTTTCAGTATAGCCCTGGCGCTGAGGAAGACTAGTTCTATTAGTTGAAATATTGGCCATCTTAATAATAAATCTGCCCTTTGCCGTAGTGCCAGCCTTGCATTCAGCTTTATATTTTTACTACCCAATTGTTTTAGGACACTTCGCATTACATTAGTCTTTTGTGGAGTCTGCTCTATCTAGTTAATAACATTTGCCATTCTGTCTTTCTTTTAGCGATGAATCGGGAGGTGAAGGTGAATACATTGCATACATCAGCGAGTGTTAATTCACTGTAATATAAAGCTGAATGTAAAGCTGGCACCAGGGCAAAGGGCAGATTTATTAAATGGCCAATATTTCGACTAATAGAATTAGTCCTCCTCAGGGCCAGGGCTATACTGAAAGAAAACATTGTAACGGCTGCTAAAATTTGAAAAATACATGGCTAATACATGATATGTAGACGGCGCACTTGTAAACATAAGATAAAAAGAATATAAAGTGTATGATACAAAACTCAGTTCAGCGTTCGTTTCTTCGGTTAATGCCTTCTGGTGATAAAGCGGTCCCTCTATGAATTAAAAAGACCGCGCATGTTTTTTGAAGGGAAGCATTGATGGTAGGCTGCATTTCAAGCGGGATGAGTCTCATGTCCGCGGAAGAGTGGCCTGGTAAGTTGAAATGTGTAGGGACTGCTGCTGTGGAGTTGGAGTGATGTGGGTTGTTTGTCCCTTGTCTGTGTTCTGTGAAGCATTCATGAATCGTGCGTTTGGTTTCCCCTATATACTGTTTTTTACATTTTTTTTACATTCGATCATATATGTTAGGTTACTAGAATTAAATGTTGTTTTATTCGGTAGTACAAGACTTCTTCCTGCTCAAAATAACAATTCACTCTGCCATGGTGAAGCACATGTTTCACAAGATAAACTGCTGACGGACTTTCGATGTTCTGCGTTCGACGTTCTGCATTCAGCGTTCAGCGCTCTGCAAATTACCCCTGCCGATGCTGATTTACAAAAACTTGTGACAAGCATTCTAACTACCTTTTATTAGGGCCTAGATAGAGGGTTGTCTACAAAATGAAGACCTAAGACCAAAGACCTAAAAATGAAGACCTAACAACGAAGACCTGAGACTTATTAATTTATTGTAGGTCTGTGAAAGTACCCTTTGTTCAACACCAAGAGAAATGAAATCAACAGGGTCTTTGTTTTGTACAAAAAGCTGCGTCAAACTACAAAACAAAGTCCCTTGCTACTGGTAGGCTACAAGCTGTCTTGTTTATGTGTTGTCATTTTGTCCATATGATATCGTGGCGAGCAAGACCTTCACAAATATTGCTTAGTCAGATGCCAAGAGAAACAAAATCTGAAAAAATAACATTGACTTCTGCTCAGTTGTGTTAAACAGCAATTGGCTTGTATACTACAAGAATGACTTAACGAACTTAGTTGGCATGCTTTTGAGATGATCACCTGTCACTCTGGTCAACAACAGGAGTTTTCTGTGGGAACGTGACTAGCCTGAAGTTCAAAAGTCTTACTCACACTCAAATCTGAAGATCCCTACTGTATAACAGGAAAATATTTTGTACAAAAGGCTGCTACAAAACAAGGACCCTGACTTATGATTTTTTTTTAGGTGCTACGAAGTTTGACAAAGAAAGTCACTTAGCATTTGATTTCTGGCTTTGGTTTTTATTTATCATTAGTAAAAACATACAAACCAGAAAGCTCCCCTGATTCCCATTTTAATTTATATTATAAATATGATATCATAATTACCAGTTGGGCTAATATCCAGTCCTGTGATGTAATGCCCACTTTATTTGCATTGCAAAACCATCACACAATGCACCTTGAATGTCTTGTATTAAAAACGTTCTCAATGATATTTGTTATTTATCATGTGAAGCAACCAAAATCGAGGCAAACATTGAGTATCCTGCCTCTCAGACCACGAGTCTCTTCCTCAAAGATTTTGTTTGCCCTGATTTGGTATGGACAAAATGACAACACATAAACAACCAGCGATTTCAATAAAATTAAGAGTAAGTGGCAATATTTATAAAATAGACGGCACATAGGTACTCGGAAATGGCATTTCCAGCATTCTGGGCATCAACTTCAGTGAAATTTATCCAAAAGTAGGCGGCAATAATTTAGGAAGTAGCTGGCGGAATTCGCCGGTTGCCGGCTTCTAATGAAACCTCTGCATAAACAACACAGCTTGTAGTCTGCTGGAAGCCAGGGTCTTCATTTTGTTGTTTGACCCGCCTTTTCTACAAAATTTAGACCCCGCTGATTTAGTTTCTCTTGGCATCGAACAAAGTGTACTTGACAAACCTAAAATTAATTAATAAGTCTCACGTCCTTGTAGCCTGCTAGAAGCAAGGGCCTTTATTATGTTGTTTGACCCAGCCTTTTCTACAAAATGAAGTCTCAGGTCCTTGTTCTTTGGTCTTCTTGTTTTAAGGTCTTCATTTTTAACTCGGAAAATGGCAAAGCCATTTCTGAGTGGTAGGTTGTCACACTACTTTCACTCCTTCCCTCCTACCCTCCTTTGCTTCTTTGCTCCTTTGCTCCTTCACTCCTTCGCTTCCTTTTAAACATTTTGTAAATCTGCCGACAAGCAATAACGCTTGCGCATAGTCTGTGAAAAGCCGTGTTGCATTTCATTTATTATTTCCTCCTTCAATAAACATACACCTTACATTATAAAAGCCCTGCTCTGATGTTTTGCATTTGGAGTCTTTTGATGGAACAATAAAACCAATACACTGAATGGATTTTTCAACAGAGAAAAAATGCATTTAAATTTAATGCATATATCTATGTTGAAATAATAACATTTTATCTTCATTAGGTACTTATTCCTATTTGGTGTTGTGGTTAAAATGTTGCACTCCTAAACCAATGAAGCCAGGTTCAAATTTTGTCAGGGATCTTTTTTTGTCTTTTTGTTTCTTTTCTTCCCTTTTTCCAAACTGGACATTGTGAAGTGCTGTATTTTTTTCTTTGCATTCGAAGTCGTTCACTTTTCAAAAACTATCTTCATGTATAAACTGTAAAAAAATTTCTTCTGTTAAATG
Source organism: Cladopsammia gracilis (assembly GCA_022457155.1). Taxonomy (NCBI): domain Eukaryota; kingdom Metazoa; phylum Cnidaria; class Anthozoa; order Scleractinia; family Dendrophylliidae; genus Cladopsammia; species Cladopsammia gracilis. The sequence continues at coordinate 1,795,006 of JAJGOT010000110.1, forward strand.
AATAGAAAAGGGGGAAAGGACATTGCACCTATTGACCCGGCAGTACTAGTAGACCCAATGACCAACAGATAACTAAAACTCACTTCAGTAGCCTCTATATTCTGACCCTTTCATAATTCATTTACCAATTTTAGTGGCTCGCAGCCACTTTGATTAGGTCTTAGGTCTTAGGTCTTCATTTTGTATACATCCCTAGATAGGGAGAGTCTGCATTACAGCCAACATTAAAATTAATTTTTAGAGAATTTTCCTCATTTCACATAATTTTCACATTCATATTTCCTTTCAGGTCTTGCATCATTGTATTGTATAATCCTCACAGCTGTGTCTTGGACAATGGACTGCAATGGCTGTTCAAGACTATATGAAAAGAAAACAAGATTGTAAGTTTATTCCAAATGTCAGCTGTTTTTGACAAACATTGACAGAAACAGTAGTAAAATTAAAGGTAAAATACTGTTGAACCAGTTACCTGAAAAGGTTTTTTACCTGGGAACTGGAGGAGCTGATCATTCAACCTTTAACTCCCAAGATTGCCAAAAATCAATATTCAAGAAAATCCTATGGTTTTACAAAATGAAATTATTTTTATAATGACACTGGAAGTGTTGTGAATAACTTCAGAATAGCTTTGATTAGTGGCTAGCCTGACGTATACGTTTCATCCCTACCAAGGGACTCTTCAGAGACCCCTGGCCTCTTGCTTTGCAAACTCGTTGAGCATCATGCTCAAAGTCCCATTCACAACCAGAAACCTCATGCTGGTTGCGAATGGGACTTTGAGTGTGATGCTCAACGAGTTTGCAAAGCAAGACAGGTCTCTGAAGAGTCCCTTGGCAGGGACGAAATATATACGTCGGGCTAGCTGCTAATCAAAGTTATTGTAAAGAAATTAATTTGGGGATTTTTCTCAAATAATTTTGATTTTTGGCACTCTAGGGATTTAAAGGGTTCATGCATTGTCTCAATATTCATAATAAGATACAAGTGCCAAAAGCAAATGAATTAATTGACAAAGAATGGAACATTTTGATTGTAAACTCTGATTCATATTGTGCAGTTCCAGAAAATATCCATACTCCCCCCACGGAAGGTCTTTTATTTAGCACCCCCCATCCCCCCAGGAAATTCCAGTTTAGCTTCATACTTTGCTTCTAAAATATTGGCTTTTAAGACCCCCCTCCCCCTAGGAATTTCCAATGACCTTCCATGGGGTGGGTATGGATTTTTTCTGGAACTACACATTACTTATTCATATTATTTATTCATATTGATTCATTAACAACTATTCAACGAAGCGGCGATGACTGGTGGAGGATATTCACCAAGCCGGCTCAGTAAATATTCACCGCAAGTCAGCTCCACTTTGGTGAATAGTTGTATTATAATTAGTACATACTAAAACAGTGAAATGATAATTAACACGAAAATGATTGTTGATTCATTTATTCCTGTCAACTATTATAATTTTCACTCACAAATTGCTTGGAGGTGAATAGCACTTGCTATCTCAAGTTTCAGTAGCCAATCAGAGCACTCCAACACTTTATCCACTGTTTTAGTATATACTAATATTTATTCGCTTATTGTTTACAGGGCCCACATTGATAGCAGTTAAAATAAATAACTGAAATGGTTACCCTGTCTATAAATATTTTCAATTATTATTTTAATTTATTGTTACCAGGCAATTAATTAGCATCTTGTCATATGCTTGATTGGTGTGGTTCAATAGACCAATATCACGCTAGCATGGCACAAAAATATATTTAGTTTATTGGGGAAAAGAGCCCAGCATCAAATTCAGCATATCGATATTGGTAAAACTACAAAATTTTGTAAAGATTGCTAGCAAACTGACGAAGATATGAAATTTTGAAACTGAGCATTTTTACAAAGAAATGTATGGTGGACAGGCAATCTATGCCCGTCCAGCCTCGTTTTCGTGTTTTTCCCATACATTTCTTTGTAAAAATTTGGCAAGAGTACTAAGTTTCAAAAGTTTATATCTCCGTCAGTGTACGAGCAATCTTTATGAAACTTTACAGTTTTACTAATATTGATGTGCTGAATTTGATACTGGACTCTTTTCCCCATTAAATTAAATATATTTTCATGCCATGCTAGCGTGATATTGGTCTATTAACATTGTTTTGCAGCAAGTTTATGTACATGCAAAAACAACATCATTGACAGCATCATCAGTGCTCGACCTTTACCTTTTAGCGTACTGGTCCTTGGGCTTAAGTGGGGTTTGAAATTCACTAGCCAACAGGCATCATCTGGTAGCCAAGAGTAAAAATGTTTTTTGGCCCTTACAGCGAACTGATAATTATCAGTGATTAGTACAATAGCAATGTTCTTTTATACTCTGTTCGATTTAGTGATAAAATTGTTAGAATCATGCAGACCTTTCCACTCGGGATGAAAATGTTGAGGCTGAACTCTTGCTTAAGCGGTTTTTGAGTGTTTGAGTTTGACTCTTGTCCTTTATGCACTGAAAGGAATTTTTGGTTCCCAATTGCTTGGTTGTCCTTCATCTTCTTTCTCAGTATTATCACACTACTTTTTCTTAGGACATCACCTGTAGTGGTCTAATATTCAATGAAGTTCCATTATAAGGCTTCAATAACTTGGTTGAATCTAAACCTGAACCTGAATGCGAATCTGATCCTGAACCTGAGTAAATACTAAATCAATACTGTTTGATGTTTTAGAATTTATACTGTGATTCTGATGATTGAAGGATGTCTGTTTGGTTTATTTGTTTTAGCGATGTTGTGTGACCAGGTAAGTTTGAAACAACTGTACAGTTGATAAATCCTGGTACCCACTAGCGACATACATAGTAATGATCATGACTTAATACGTGTTGTTTTTTGTGTCGCTTGATCTCAGTGTAGGAATGCTTAAAAACGTAATCATAAGAGCACTTATTATGAGCATAATCATAGTCACAAGAAAGTGTGTGATTATCTTTTTCTCCATGCAGTCCCCACCCCATGCCAGGCTGTATGGGTGATTATGCTCTTACACTGGTGTACTCTCACATTTCAAACATGATTCACCCACTAATTTAATTCAGGGTGTGCGGAGCATATTTTGAGTGGGGGGCTAAATCAATCACAAAAGCTTGTGTTAACACTTTTCAAATTTTGCACCGCAGTTCTCAGCCATAATGGAGGACATGACAGCTGTGGAACATGTACAAAGACAAATCAGAGCGAATCGTAAACCAAGAACTGCTCTTCTGGCTGAAGTGTTTGGTAGAGGTGGGTATCTTTTGTTCATCATTCACAGCAGGCACTGCGCTGAGCAGGTGCAATGTGCACCAAGATAGAAATGACTTTCAGTTTGTTCTGTTTTTGGCACTCACCGTAAAAACTGGCATTTAAATTGCACCTTTCACTCAAAATCAGGGGTGCTGGTTATCTGCAAGAACAAGAACTTCATCTGCAAAGGATCTCAGGCACATTGGAAAACCCCCTTTTCCTGCGCAAACTTTGGGATATTGAGCTTGTTATGGGAGTGCTTCTCTTTATCTAAATAACATTATAGTTATTGTTATAAATGATCAACAGTACCGGACTTGTCGATATTGAATTTATATCATGTTTTAACCCTTTCACTACTAGAGTCATTCATGGAGACATAATGTAGTTCTAACTTTTGAGTCTGCCAACGAAAACCTATGATGTGACCATTCAAATGAAACCTCTTCAGCAGTACTTTTGCATGGTACCATTTGTTCTAACTTTTGAGTCTGTTGATGAAATCCTATGGTGTGACCATTCAAATGAAACCTCTTTTGCCTCTCTCTTGCATGATACTGTTTGTTTTTCAATACAAATACTGTGTAGCATGAAATTTTTGTGGGTTTTAATTTTTGTGGATGTTGCCGATTGCCCTTGATCCGCCAAAATAGGTTGCCGCAGAAAAAACTCTTGCAAAATAATACTCCGCAAAGTTTACTCCCTTTAGTCAAATAAAGAACTCTGCTTTTTAATGTAAACTTGTGTTACTGGGACGATATCGAACATAAGTAAGAACTATTAACATTGATTTTTAGTACAAAACAACAGTTTGTTTTTCAATAGTAATTATAACAGTTTTTCTTCAGAATGGCAGGGGGCACAGGTAGGCTCTTTGTTTGATTTTGTTGTTGTATCAGTCCTTTAGGTCCAGTACTGTAACACCTTCAAACTTTAAGTACAGCATACCATAACTCAACAAGTTATAAAAGGTGAAAATATTAAGCAGGGCTCGAAATTGCGACTCACTGGTCGCCAGTGCGACCAAAAATTCGGTGCTGGCGACTACCGGGTAGATTTTCGGAACTGGTCGCCCTCGCGTTTTGTCCGATAACCACAAGAAACCTTCTGCACTAAAATAAATCTTTTAGTTTATACACCACCGTATAAGCCGCACTTTTTTGCCCAAAATTTTTGCTCAAAATCGGGGGTGCGACTTATCTGCGGTATTAACATCCAATGAGTTCTGCAAATCATAGATGTAGTTTATCAATCGTACTTTCCAGTGATATAAGTTGACTAGACTTTTTGAGCCTTTATTTGAGGTGTATAACGTGGATTAAAACTTATTTAACTTAAGATGATGTAGAAAAGTTAGTCTTGTTTGTCTCACAGAGCTGCCAGAGCGCCTCGGAGGCCAAAAATCAAATTGAGCAAAAAGGTCCGCATCGAACATGCAACATACGAACGCTAGCGTCGAGTTTATAAATTGTGAAATTTAGCCTCAAATTGTCAAAATACCTGTGTTAAAACAGCGCTCGCTATCTTTGTCGGACATTTTGAAGCTTTTAGCAATGAAGGAACCCCGAAGACAAACAAAAGAAGCCAAAGAAAGTCTGTAAACAAGCGGCCATAAGTAACCAGGATAAAAAAAAATGTCCTCAAGAAATTTGCACGGCTACCAAGCTTGTTGTTGCCTGAACGAACGGCGGGCAAATGAACGTAGCTGCGATCAAGTGTGGGTTTTTTCGATACAGGATGATTGGATGGATAAAAGCAAAGTAAAGCTCACATTTCTTAGAGCCAATTTTCTGACTTACGTTTTTATTTTAAAAAATAACTTTTCCCCAAAAAATTTGAGCGTCAATCTCGGGGTGCGACTTATCTGCGAGTGCGGCTTTAATTTATATACGCCAGTGTTTAAGGTATGTTGTGAAGAGGTAAAAGCAAGGGTAAAGGACCCTTGTTTGTCTAGTTATGAAAACTATGAACTCGGAATGTTTTGTGCTTACCTGCATCTTGAAAAACTAAGAACAAACCATCGCTAAAGACATGTCAGCTGTGAACACTGGTAGCTAACTTTCACAAGTCTTTCCTATGCTGTTTCTTTCTAGCTATGGTTTTTCTTGCATGCAAAGTAACATTTAAAAGTGTGTTTTATATAAGATATATATTGAATAAAATTGGCGACCAAAATTTTCCCATTAGTCGCCAGTTGGCTCCTGAATGAAAAAGCTAATTTCGAGCCCTGTTAAGTTTCCTTCCTTGTTAATTTTCTGCTGCTTGAACAACGAATAGCAAAAATTAGCTTCCAGCAGAAATTTCAGTTATCTCAAAATGCAAAATATTGTTCCTGCAAAACACAAAAGTCGCCAATCCGCAAAATAAAACTCCCGCAAAAATTTCATGCTACACGGTATTTCTACAAAATAAAATTTGGGATTTTTCTTGAATATTTTGTATCTTGTGTTGCAGGTGGATATCTTCTATGGTTTTGTCCATGTTCTTCACCCAACAATCCTCAAAGATCCACAGTAGCCTCAGAACGCTATAATGTCTAGCACAGTACTCATTAGCATGATAGCCACGCATGGTTATCAATGAATAATCATGAAACCAAGGACGCAGCAGTCGAACAAGCTCAGATGACTACATCGAGAAGAGTTAAAACCAAGACCCTGGAACTGCGTTAGTCCTGTAAATTAAAAGCTACACAACCAGTTGAGGGGATCCCATTTAAAATCGACAGAGGTGACCATGGGAAATGTTGAAAGGTACCCCTGAAAAGTGCCAGAAACCAATTTTGTGGGTTCGTTCACATTAATTTTTACCCCTGAGAGGCACTAATAGACCTCTTTAGCTTGTTTGTTTTGTTTTTCCAATGTAGGTCATGTGATGTTACCCTAGAAAATTGTTTCTTTTAAATTTTGTTTCCTTCACGTGCAAATGAATGCATAATTTATAAAAAGACAAAGGACAAATTCCCTTGAGAACATCACATGACCTACATCAGGAAAACAAAACATATAAGCTAAAGAGGTCTATTGGTTCTGAAAATTTGTTCCAATCGGCATATAGGACTTACAGGAATTACAATAACTCTTACAGTGTTCTTTTTTCAATTCAAATGCCCTTGATGATGAAACCAAACCACAAATTTTAACCCTTCACCCTTTAAGCCCTAACAGTGCCAATTAATTAGCACATGATGCAGGGGAGTAGCTAAGAAAAAAACTGAGCAGGCTCATTAACAAGCCCAGCCAGTTTATCTGGCTTGTGCACCTTCAAAATCACCCCAAGTCTTTGTTTCCTAGTGAAATTTCAGCCTGTGATAAGTTCTCTTTCAGCTTGTAAAGTTAGCCGGTAGCCAACTCTTAGCTACATCCCTGATGATGTCATTACTTGGCCAACATTTGGTAGATTTTTAGGAATTGTTGCCACCAAAATTCTCTTGTAAGGATCTACCCATTGAAAGCACAACATTGCCCCCCTCCTATTTATCACGTAGTTGACCACCCTTATAATGTTTGGATTCTTTTTCTGAGTGCATCCATAGTCTAAGACATGTGCCACATTAATCTATGCACTGTAAGCTGCAATATAAGCTATAGTTTAGGGGTATACCTAACATAAAATTGTTTAACATTTTATTTGTGTTAATTCATTTCCATGAAAGCCATAACTATGAAAGCCATAACTTTTTTCATAAATGCTGATATCATTTATGAAATACCCTGATGAAAAACTTTCAATTGAAGGGGTGAGTGGAATAAAGCCCTAAGTGAATTCTGATCAACAGCTAGCTTCTCCTTCCAATTTGTCTTGTATATGCTCATAGAACAAAAGGAGAATTTGGCTATAGATCACGAGTCACTTAGGGCCTTTTCCCAAACTGGAATAAGGCCTTCAGTGACTCCTGATCTGAAACCAAATTCTCCCTTTGTTACATGAGCATATACAAGACAAACTGGAAGGAGAATCTAGCAGTTGATCACAAGTCACTTAGGGCTTTATTCCACTCACCCCTTCATTATTGGTATATCATACATGGGGGCACAGTTTGTATTTATCAAGTTGGAAAAAAAATGGCATTCACCTTAGGGCTTAAAGGGTTAAAAAGTACTATGATCACTGTCGTCACTTTTAAATGGAAGTTCTCCATATAGTTGTATGGCCCAAGGCCATACAGTGGTACGAGGGTCTAAATGGGGTTAACCTTTACCTGTAAAATTGCCCAAAATTTAGTCATTGGGCATCAAAATTGAAACTTTTTAACCGCTGGGCGTAAAAAATGTTAACCTTCTAGCCACAATTTGTGATTTGCCATCTCTTATTAAGACTGTTATGTTGTTAAGTGAGTTTGTGTCTTGTCCCAGAATGGTCCTAAGACCTTAAAGAATCTGACCCACCCAGTTTGCATTGCGCGCCTACGTTGGTTCATCCGCCATTTTCAGGGCCCCCGAAAGTCCATACTGTATTGTAGATGAGAAATTCACTCATGCAAGAGGTGATATGCTTGCCCAAATATGGAATAGAGCCGTATCATAACAATAAGAGAAGCGCGCAATGCAAACTGGGTGGGTCAGACTCTTTAAGGAGGCTCGTAAGGGTTTCTTGCTTTCAATAGTGTCTAAATTATGACATACTAAAAAACGACGCAACCGATAATATGGACAACTTTTGGATATCTATATGACGCTATTAACAGGCAATACTTTAAGAGTGGTTATGACATCATAGCCATTGCCATGGCAACAGTACAGCTCTCTGAAAAGAGCCTCTAAAACTCAGTTTTCACTAATTATGTTTAAAGCTAATCTGGTGACCTAT